>JAECXO010000075.1:0-600000 GCA_018152825.1 Scaptomyza hsui
TCGCGTCCGGGTCTTTTACAGATTATTTGTAAATGCTGGGACCCTGGAGTGAGCCGCACCGAGATCGAATATCTAAAACGCAGACATGTAGGGGGTCAGAGGGCAATTCGGACGCCAGGGTTGATACTTTCAGAGTGGGCTAAGGGAAGAGGCCGAGAGTCCAGGGTGATAACCCGGAAGACTCCCCAACCCCCTTCCTCGGACCACCCCTCTGCACCGACCAGGCGTAACACCCCAGGCTTCGGGGTACAAAGGGAACGAGGACCAAGCACTCATCCGGCCAGGCCAGGGTAAAACCCGGATGCCCGGCCAGCTGACCACCCGGTCCCGCCCACCTCGTTCCGACTCACCGGCCGCGTCTTCCGACGCGTGTGGGTGACCCAGGCAGGTTTCGGGCCGCACAGAGTAAAACTCGGAATGCGTCCCGAACTCGTACACCCAGGCCGGCCACAGCTGCAACGCGCGGGTATAACCCGGTTGTCGCTACAGACGGATCGGCCCAAGAGGCAGGCATCGCAGAATCTAGAGTCAGACTCGGGAGATTCGCTATCCTACCCCTCAGCCCGACCCATGTGGGCCGTGTGGTGAGGTATCCGAAGCCAGCTCACCGGCCGCGTCATCCGACGCGTGTGGGTGACCCAGGTGGGGTTCGGGTTGCACAGAGTAAAACTCGGAGTGCATCCTCGAACCTCGCTACCCAGGCCGGCCACAGCTGCAACGCGCGGGTATAACCCGGTTGTCGCTACACACGGACCGGACCAAGAGGCAGGCATCGCAGAATCTAGAGTCAAACTCGGAAGATTCGCTATACTACCCCTCAGCCCGACCCATGTGGGCCGTATGGTGAGGCTAACGACGGGTCAGACCAAGAGGCAGACATCGCAGAATCTAGAGTAAAACTCGGGAGATTCGCTAGTCCACCCCTCAATCCAACCCATGTGGGGCTGCCCGACTACCCGCTGAAAAGGGGAGAAGAGAAACTATACACTACAAATAAAAACACAAAACACAAATGAAATCTAACACTTTATTTTCCTTAGCTCGGGACGGGTTTGCGTGGTCATGGCCATAGGCCAACTTACCCCAGTATGGATGGATGGGTGTGTGTGTGTGTAGGGATGTGCGCGTGTCACCTTGGACTCGGGTGCGTGCGTGGGTTTGGGCGCGTGGGTGTGTGTGTGTGTGTGTGTGGCTGCCCAAAGTGCGTGTGTCGGCCCGGCGTGTGTGTGTGCGTGTATGTGGCTGCCCGGCGTGTGTTTGTGTGGCTGTCCGGCGGGTGTGTGTGCGCACGCTCGCAGTCCTGGCACCGTCACTTGCACTTCTTCAATTTGCACTCGCAGTGTTGGTGTTCGCTTCCAAGGGGCGCTCCGCTGTCCGTTTGTTGTTGTACCAGGGGCGCTCCGCTGTCCGTTGTTGTTGTTGCTTGCGTCTTCCGTTGTTCTTAGCTGTTCGTTGTTCGTTATTATTGTTGTTTTGTTTTCGCACGCGTTCTGTTCTTTGTCCCTGGCCGATTCCAGGAAATTTCACCTTTTCTGCGCTGTGTAATTTTCACATCTCCTCTTTTGCTGGTGGTCATCGACTACCGGCACTCAAAAAAATGCCGCTCATGCCGGTTGGCATGTATATCGAACCCCGGGCTGTATATCGATCGTGCTTAGCGCATTTTTGCGCAAGTGCTCTCACTCTGCGTTTTTGTGATCGCGCCCTCTCGGGCACATCATCCAGCTTTTGTTCGGGGTGCCGGACGGCGCCCGTCGCCGATAGCAACCAGCTTCTGTGGGGTAGCAGGATGCTACCTCACAATATACATAGTATTAAATTATATTAAAGTCATTCAATGTTAAATGTTTAAAAATACTTAATCTTATTGTTAAATGTTACTATTCATAAGTTTTGTTCTTTATAATTTTATATATTTGTTTTTGCCATTTGGTCATAGTGATTAGTGCTTTAATTTATAGTAGTAATACTGTAGCACTAAGAATTAGTTTTTAATAATAATAATAAATAAATTAAATAAATAAGGAAAATATTCAGAAAATAAAAAAGCAAAGTCAAAGTCCGTTGAGCTTAGCTCATTTCCTATTATCTGGAAAGAGTGTTTTAATATTCCTCTCCATCAAAAAGGCGACAAGTCCAATGTTAAAAATTTCAGTTTCATCTCGAAGCTGTCCGCCATCCCAACAATTTTTGAGAAAGTAATAGCCTCTCAATTACAGCATATTTGCACATCTTGTGCGGTATGTTGGTACTTTTAAAGACGCAAGAAGCGAAGAGTATTATTACCATATTCCCATATTTTTTAAAGCTTAAAATAAAAGACGCAAGAAGCGCGAGGATTGTTGTTACTGTTATTATAATTTTTAGTAAGTAAGATAGAAAGCCACAAGAAGCGCATTTGCTATTTGATTTCTAATCATTAATAAATAAGACAAAAAAAATCTCCAGAAGCGAAATAGAGATTTATTTAATCTTTATATATAAATGAGTTTGTCCTGATTGTTGACACACCCACAGCCTAAACGAAAAGAAAGAAATTTTCACAAAATATTCCATGCAGGTAGTAAGTGAGCACTAAGAAAGGACTTGTACTTTGGACAACTCCTTCGAGGACCTCCCATACACCTAGGTCCGAAAACAAAACACATGACTCATTAAACTGCTGGCGCCTGATTGTCGCACAAGCTGATGGTTTGATCGCAAACGCGTTTATAAAAACAAAACAAAGTCATAAAAAAAAGGTTCGTACACTTGCAAAAAAGAAACTGATTTCCACTTCTTAATGAATAAGTGCATACACAAATAAATGAATAATGCGCTTGAAAATTTAAATTTCATAATTATATGTACATGTATCACTTCGCACTGTGCACAACTTTTTTTTTAGATTTTTGCACACCAGAATATGCTATGGGGGTGGTTTTACCTACTTGCTACTTATCAAACTCAGACAAAACATATCACACAAACACATTGCTGACATTTGTAACGTTGGTTACATAAAAGAATGAGCCGAAATGGGCAACAACAAAGGCGCATGATCGGAGAGAGATTTAAAAATAATTTGTCATCCAGCGCTGAACATAAAGAGCGACGCGCGAGCTATGATTCAAGCGACTTCAATTGTCAAAAATAAGTTATGACTCAAGCGACTTCAAATTAGACTGAACTTTATTCTCCGTCACAGCGGAATATATATCTTAGCATAATGTTTACAATATTATATCTTTATCGTTATGTTGTTATCGTTGCTATAGCATCATTTTGTGTTCTAGGTAGTGACAGTTTTACATTTTCGGTGATTTCTATAGTAGAATCGTCGTCGTGATATTATTTATAATTACGTTACAGTTTTTAATTATGATTATTGCTTCACTTGTCGTTTATTTGTCACAAGCAGACGTGTTTTCTTTGTGCTCCGGTTACAAATTGATAAACATAAGAGTGAAGTTCCTAAAACACCAACAAATTTAACTTACGCTTTGTGCATTAAAAATTCACATATAAAAGTTACTTTGGTGATCGCACAAACTAACAATTTACAATTACGCAAAACTAATATCAAAGACAAAACAATAGCTTAACCCCGCTTAAAACAATGAGCCATCACGACAAAAAAAACTCTTGCTCTCAGCGCACGACAGTGAACGTTCGTGCTCCCCTTCTCCGTCCCTACTCTCGACGAAATCCGACCGCGCGCGATCTACTCCACCAAACGCGACCAACAAACAAACAGCTACTGCAACAACAATTGCACCGGTGCCGACGGCCCGCTCTCCAAACACAAAGACTGATGCGCCATCAGCAAAACATTCCGCAGCCAACGCAAATGTAACGCTGGCTAAACAGACAGGTATGGATCGCTACATACAGATAAAGCGTAAGTTAAGACCCCAAAACTCGACAAATAAAACGAAAATTTCTCGTGGCAACTCAAGCGAAAGACCTAACAATACCAACAGATTTGAAATCTTAGCAGATAATGCTGACGACCTGCCCCCAGAATCAGTTGGAGGTGACAAAAAAAAGCCAAAGCCACCACTAATATTCATACGAGAGAAAACCTCTAGTGCTTTTGTAAACAAAGTTGTAGAGCTTATTGGTCAAGATAATTTCCATATCATTCCCCTAAAGAGGGGTAACATCCAGGAAATTTAATTGCAGACAAAGACCGAGGACAACTTGAGAGTTTTGTCAAAGTACTTAAATGAAAGCAAAAAAAAATTGTACACGTACTAACTAAAAGCAGCAAGGGCCTGCAAGTTGTACTGAAAGGCATAGAGTCTGATGTCACGCCAAATGAAAACCATGAGGCGCTAAATGAGAAAGGATTCCGTGTTAAAAAAGTTCTTAACATCCTTAACAAGAACAGACAGCCGCAACCACTCTTCAAAGTTGAACTTGAGCCTGAGACGCAGATAACTAAAAAATATGAGGCGCACCCCATCTACAAGCATCAGTTTCTATTGCACCGCAGAATCACCGTTGAAGAGCCACATATACGCAACGGCCCGGTACAATGCATGAACTGCCAAGAATACGGCCACACAAGGACTTACTGCACACTGCGCCCGGTATGTGTAGTTTGCGGCGATCTTCATGAATCGTCGTGCTGCCCAGCAAGCAAAGGAGACTCCAGCAAAAAAAAGTGTGGCAACTGCGGCGGCAATCATACAGCTAACTACAGAGGCTGCCCAATCGACAAAGAACTTAAGTCTCGCATCCACTAGCGCATGAAAACAGCACGGACGCAAAGCGCACATCCTAACTACATTCCATCCAAAAGCAACCCAGACGTCTTCTTCTCGACTGCAGCCAGGTCCTCCCTTGGTCCCGTACCCGTATCCAAAAACGCGACTTATGCAAGCGCGTTAAGATCAGGACTGGAGCCTTCTGCCTTTAATGCACCGTACGCACAAGCAAAGCATGCGGATCAAAATACTGCACAAGACAACAAGGCACAAGAGCAACAACAAAGCAACTTTGAAGCAATGATATGTACGCTGCAGCAGAGCTTGACAGAGTTTATGTCATTTATGCGCACAACCATGCAAGATTTAATGCGAAATCATAGTATTTTGGTACAAAGGCTTGTATCACAACAGTCAAAATAATCAATGGCTTCGCTACGTATATCTACGTGGAATGCTAACGGCGTTTCACAGCATAAACTTGAGTTTGCTTAATTCCTACTCGACAAGCACATCGACGTTATGCTACTCTCCGAAACACACATTACAAACAAATATAATTTTACAATAAGCGGATACACATTCTACGGAACCAATCATCCCGATGGTAAGGCACACGGCGGGACTGGTATTTTGATTAGAAGCCGGCTGAAGCACCACTACCACAAAGTGTTCGCCAGAAACTATCTACAGGCCACATCTTGAAATATACATCTTGATAGCGGTAACCAAATTGCACTAGCTGCCGTCTACTGCCCCCGTCGATTCACCATAGCTGAAGACCAATTTATGGAATTTTTTAACTCATTGGGAAACACTTTATAGCAGCAGGAGATTATAGTGCCAAGCACACACACTGGGGATCTCGCCTTGTGAATCCAAATGGAAAGCAGCTGTACAACGCAATTGTAAAAGTAAACAACAGGCTCGGCCACGTCTCTCCTGGCACACCAACTTACTGGCCTACAGACCCCAAGAAACTACCCGACTTGATTGATTTTGCAGTTACCAAAAATATTCCCCGCAGCCTGATAAGCGCCAAAAGCCTCTCGGATCTTTCATCCGACCACTCGCCTGTTCTTATACAATTACTACGACACCCAGAGTTTGTAAATCGCGCCGATAAGTTGACCTCACAAAAAACTAACTGGCTCAAATACAAAAAGTATATAAGTTCACACATTGAACTAAATCCGCATCTGAATATGGAAGCTAACATCGATTCTATGGCAAACAAACTTGAGTCAGTCTTCGTCGAAGCAGCTCGCATCTCAACACCAACACCAGTAAATGCAGTACACGCCCAAATGACAACAAGCCCCCAAATTGAACAGCCCGTTCATGAAAAGCGGCGCCTCAGGTGACATTGGCAATCCCACAGATCGCCGTCAGCAAAGCAAAATCTAAGAAGAGCCACATGTAAACTCACAAAACCGTTAAAGCGAGAAGAAGAATATGCCCAACGCCGATATATTGAGCAACTATCAACATCTAGCACTAAAAACTCTCTGTGGAAAGCTCACCCAACTCTAAGTCCACCAACAGAAACAGTGATGCCTTTAAGAAACCATGCAGGCGGCTGGGCCCGGAACTATGACGACAGAGCCAACACTTTTGCGGATCATCTGCAAAAAGTTTTCCAACCAAATCCAGCTACAAACGCGTTCGCACTACCGATCATTATAAACGACTCTCGGCTTCAACACGAGCCAATTGTATTTAGCCCGAATGAAGTCGCAAGAATTATCAACCAGCATCTAAACCCAAAAAAGTCTCCGGGTTGGGACTTAATAACCCCAAAGATGATTATTGAGCTTCCCTATTGTGCAGTCTGCATCATTGCACAGTTATTCAAAGCAATCACACAACTCGGCCACTTCCAGAGAGATGGAAAAAGTCTATCTTCATAATGATTCCAAAGCTGGGTAAAGATCGAACAGTTCCCTCGTCGTACAGACCTATAAGCCTTTTATAAAAATCGTATCAAAATTCTTCGAAAAATGTTTGCTGACCCTGATTAATCAACTCCTGAATCTCCATAACATAATCCCATCACATCAATTCGCCTTTCGTGAAAAACACGGATTTCTGGAGCAGGTCAACCGCATAACACCAGATGCGCGTTCGAAAATCGAGAATACTGTACTGCAATATTTTTGGATGTGTCTCAGGCGTTCGACAGAGTCTGGTTGGATGATGTATAAGATCAAAACATCGCTCCCAGTCAACACACATAAACTGTTACAGTCGTACCTCTACGACAGGAAGTTTGCAGTGAGATGTAATTCTGCAATATCCGACGAACACCGTATTGAAGCTGGCGTTCCTCAAGGCAGCGTACTTGGGCCGACACTATACGTTCTCTACACATCGGACATCCTTACATGCAGAGGTCTAATATCCAGGGACCATAAGTTATATTAAAAATAATTCTTGTTTATGGTTACAATTCAATGTTTTTCGATTTTCTTTAATGATAATCATTATTTTTGAGAGATTTTATAAAACTTAGAGCATAATCATTATAGTTGATAAAAAAATAAAAATCAAAAATAATCATTATAAATGATTTTTATTTTTATAGCTCAAAATAAAACTCAACATTGACGGACGGCTAATGTGTACGATTTTTCGCCAATATTATGGTATAACCTTATTAAGGATCCAAAAATCTACCCATCGGTATTACCGATTACCGATAACTTTTTAATTTCCGATATAAACATGTGATCGACAACACTAAAATTGTGAATATCGAAAATGTGAAAAAATATTTTGAAACTTTATACAAAATTATGCAAATCTGTGAAAATTTCATCGAAATCGGTTGAGAAACGTCAGAGTTATCGAAGATCAAAACTTACTCACAGCTGTACACAATGTAATAATGATTTTTATTTTTATCGCTTAAAATAAAACTCAACTTTGACAGACGGCTAATGTGTACGATTTTTCGCCAATATTATGGTATAACTTTATTAAGGATCCAATAATCTACCCTTCGGTATTACCGATTACCGATAACTTTTTCATTTTCCGATATAACCATGTGATCGATAACACTAAAATTGTGAATATCGAAAATGTGAAAACTTATTTTGAAACTTTATATAAAATTATGCAAATCTGTGAAAATTTCATCGAAATCGGTTCAGAAACGTCAGACTTATCGAAGATCAAAACTTACTCACAGCTGTACATATAATAATGATTTTTATTTTTATCGCTTAAAATAAAACTCAACTTTGACAGACGGCTAATGTGTACGATTTTTCCCCAAAATTATGGGATTGGGAGGGGGGGGGAAAGCCTTTCTCAAAAGAAAAATAAAACCAACGGGGTGTTTTTGTTGGAATGAAATAGTTTAATAGGGAAATATTTATATACATAGGTACAGGTTTACATATATATATATATTTATAAATACATATAAAAGTAAACAAAGCCGGCGGCCGAAACACGTATAAGGAGACATGCCGCGGCCGGACCTGAGTCGCGGCGAATTCGCATGCTGTCTCGCTCTGACGCCCGGTGTCAGCGCTTAGGTACGTGTCTCGCAGCTAGGATGGCTGGACACGTACCGTTAATGTGGAGGACAGAGTGCCGTTGGTGTGTGAGCAGTGCGATCACCGTTTATAGTGATCACTGTCATACCAACGGCGGGCGTGAGTCGCTACGGCCAGGCACCGTTGTTGCCAAGGGCCAAAATGACCATCACGCCACCTTTGCCCTTCCTTTGACATTGGCGCTGACAGGCCCCGATCCAGCGAGGCAGCAGCGCGTATAAAAGGAGCTGCCGACCGACGGCGCGGGATAGTAGAAATCGGAGCGATCAACGCGCAGCTAAAACACGGCCGGTTCGAGAGTTGCTAAACGCGTCAAGTGAAGTACGGAAGAATATCGAGTGTCCGAGTGAAAGTGGAACAAGGATTACAAGGACATTTCAAGGACTTTACACTCCACACAAGGAGCCAAAGGTAGTCCTAAGCGTTTTGTGAACTATTATAAGTGCGCTAAGTTACAAAGTTGTAAATAGACTAAGTGCGGGTTCGTGACTGACTGAGGTCAAGCGCTACGAAAGACTTGTCCTGAGGATACAACTTGCAAGGCGAATCCTTGCCATCCGCGCGTCGAGTTAGTGTGCCTGGCGTAAGACAAGGTGAAGCGCACGTACACCAGCGAGTAGGAGTGCTAATGGTAGCTTCTTGCGGAGACAAGAAAGCCAATAGCGAAACCTGGCGTAGCTGGCGTAGTACGCAACAAACCTAGTCCCGTAGGCGAGACTAAGTTCGATCGTTGACTGGCAGGAGAGCCTGTTGTAGGGTGTTCCAAAGGCAAGGGTAATAGTATCGCGAGGCTAGTCCAGCGCGCAGCCGAACTAGAGTTAAGCAAACAAGTGTAACAAGCAGAAAAATACCGATTCAAATACAAAGATATTTCATATAAACTAAAAGCACCAAGTGTTCTAATTGTCGCAGCGCCACGAATACAAATTTGTTGGCACGTACCCTCAGCACCGCAAGAGCTAGCCCAGCTTATATTCGGGATAAACCGAAGGTTCGTTACAACTGGCGCCCAACTGTGGATTCTGCGATACTAGTGTACCAGGTGTTTAAAGTTATATAAAATATAAACAAAATGGTGCGTTCGTGGGTGTACAATTTAAAAAAGGAACAGTTAATAAAATATGGCACGGAATTTGGTCTGGAAATGGCTGGGACAACCGACATGATGCGGAAACAGTTTGGAGAGTGGGTGAGTAAAAATGAGAGTTCTCTAATGCACGGCCTCCGTATCAGCGAATTGGCAAAGCGATTCGGTCGCCTGTCGCCAAGCAAAGAACTCGAGTCGGCGATCGAAGAGGAGGAGGAAGAGAAGGAGCTTGGCGCTATCAACGTAGCGCGGCTGAGCATACCTTCGACCAGCGCAGCGGCTCGAGCAAGAGACTCCCAGGAGACTCACCGATCACCGTGGAATTCGGTCCAGCAACCGCAACATGAACCTAGTTTCGAGCGAAGACACGATCGCATAAGCACTGGCATGGAATACCCGAGGGTGGCAAAACAGGTACGGGAATGGGGTTTTAGATTCGACGGGTTGTCGAAACCTCTAGAATTCTTGGAGCAGGTGGAATGGTCAGCGGATACATATGGGCTGAACCTGAACCTGATCCCAAGAGCCATGCCGGAGTTGCTCAAAGGGATGGCATTAAAATGGTATATCGCCAACAACCAACACTGGACGAGTTGGGTGGGATTTGTGCAGAGTTTTCAAGAATACTTCCTACCCAGAGACTATTTTGAGAATCTGGAAGATGAGGTCCGCAGAAGACGGCAGAAGTTGGAGGAGCCGTTCAAGATTTATATGGTCGAAATGCAGACACTGATGCGACCGCTGCGGTTAGCAGCGGATAAAGAGCTGTTGAAAATCTATAACAACAGTCTCCCCGATCTGCGCGCGTATGCACGACCCTACCAGTTCTCAAATCTGGGAGAACTGATGCACCTGGCAGAGGCATTTGAGGAGTTGGAGAAGGATCGAGCGCGACTGCGGCTCGAACAGCAACAACTCCAACCCCAACAGGAGCGGTATCACCACCCACCACAGGGTCGCGGAGAACAACACAACAATCGCGACCAACAGGCAAATCGCAACAATCACACACGTTTTATGGCAATGGAGGAGCATCACACCAGAGAACGGGGATCGGAGCCAGAAAGACCAAGACCGGCACCGAGACTGCAGCAAAACAACAGCCAAACACACATAGAGAACCCAGGAAGGGCGTGTCGGGTGTGTGGTCAGAGCGGACATTGGGCGGTGGATTGCCGAAACCCAATGCTCGACTACTGCTGGGTTTGTGGCCGAATCGGGCAGCGAACCGCGACATGCTGTAAGTCGGGAAACGACCAGCGGCGTCCGCCAGCGAGGGGCGAACGGGAGCCGCCGAGGACCACCCCTCGCCATTAATCGGGAGTCTACAGAACGAGGGTGCGCAACTGACAGCTACTGTGCGAATCGGTGACTGTCAGTACAAGGCAACCATTGATACTGGGGCTACAAGCAGTTTCATCAGCGAAAAACTGGCTTGTAGACTCAGCGGAATGTGCCGGAGAAGCGACACCAACAGACGAGTACGATTAGCTGACGGACGGAACAGCAGCGTCTTTGAAGAACTAGAAGCGGAAATTCGCTTGGGAAATCGCCGACTGGAGGTGAAGTTGCTGATATTGCCCGGCGTTATCGACGACCTCGTGTTGGGGTGGGATTTCCTGACGGGTATGGGCACTGTGTTGAAATGTGCAGGAATGGTGGTCACCATCCCGGCACAGCACTATGAGCGTGAGAATCTGGAGGAGAGACTGTCGGTGGCAGTTGTCCAGACCACGATCGAACAGCACACAGAGGTCAGCCGTCAGGAGTCCGGAAGTAGCAACAAAATCCAACACGAAGACCCCGAGATAGCCGAATTTTTGGATCGCGAAATTGCAGCGTTCGGCCGGCTAAAAGGGCCATCGCAAATTACGGAACACAAAATAGTGATGACCGACGACAGGCCAATAAAGCAGAGGTATTTTCCCAAAAATCCGAAAATGCAGGCCGAAATCAACCAACAAGTCGACGAATTGCTAGCAAAAGGCTGTATCGAACCATCAAACAGTCCACACAGCGCGCCCATAGTCATGGTAAAGAAGAAAACGGGCCAATGGCGGTTGTGTGTAGATTTTCGACAGTTAAACAGCCGATCGAAAAAAGACGCGTATCCACTTCCGAGAGTGAACCACATTTTGGATCAGCTCAGGGATGCCCATTTCATCACAAGTTTGGATTTGAAAAATGGGTATTGGCAGATACCAATGGAAAAGGAGAGCCGACCACTAACAGCGTTTACAGTCCCAGGAAAAGGATTGTACCATTGGAAGGTAATGCCGTTCGGTTTGCATTCGGCTCCAGCAACTTTTCAGAGAGCATTGGATCGCGTCATCGGACCAGACATGATGCCGCATGCGTTCGCATATCTGGATGACATCATAGTCATCGGACGGACCAGAGAAGAACACATGGAAAATCTGCAAGAAGTTTTCAGGCGATTGCGAGCAGCAAACCTGTGCATAAACGTGGATAAGTGCGACTTTTTCAAAAAGGAGTTGAAGTACTTAGGCCACAGGGTGACCGACAAGGGCATCTGCACAGATCCGGAAAAGGTTGCTGCAATCGCAGAATTAAAGCCGCCCGGAAACGTGAAGGAGCTGAGGCAGTATTTGGGAGTCGCATCCTGGTACCGGCGTTTTGTACCAGACTTCGCGACAACGGTACACCCGCTAAACGACCTGCTTAAAAAGGGAGCAAAATGGGAATGGTCAGAAGAACGACAACAGGCATTTGAAATTATCAAAAGCCGACTGACACAGTCACCTGTTTTGGCATGCCCCGATTTTTCGAAAACCTTTTGCTTGCAGACGGATGCAAGCAACTATGGCCTGGGCGCGATATTGACTCAACCTTCGGACGAAGGTGAACGAGTAATATCGTATGCCAGCAGAACACTCAACGGAGCCGAAAGAAATTATTCGGCTACCGAAAAAGAGTGTTTGGCCATAGTATGGGGTATTCGAAAACTGCGGCCGTACTTGGAGGGATACCATTTCGTCGTGATCACCGATCACATGGCTCTGAAGTGGCTCAACTCGATTGAGAGTCCATCGGGTAGGATAGCGCGGTGGGCGCTAGAACTACAACAATACGATTTTGAGATAAAATACCGAAAGGGTAATCTCAACGTCGTAGCCGATGCATTGTCCCGACAGCCACTGCAAGAGACATGTGGTAGAGTGGTCACAACAACGGAAGGCATGGAGGAATCCAACGCAGGATGCAAATGGATTCAAAAGATGCGAGAAGAGATAAGGAAAAATCCCAGGAAATACCCGGACTACGTAGAGGAGAGCGGAAACCTTTACCGGCACATACCACATCGCGCAGGCAACGAGGAAGTGTCATCGTGGAAACTCTGCGTACCGAGCAGCAAGAGGAACCAGGTGTTGCTAGAGAATCACGACGCAGCAACAGCCGGACACCTCGGTAGCAGGAAGACGATAGCGCGATTGGCAACTCGCTATTACTGGCCCGGCTTGTACAGAGACACACGCGCGTACGTACATCGCTGCGAAATCTGCCAACTGTATAAGCCAAGTCAGATGGCGGCTGCTGGGAAAATGCTAACGCAGATACCGGAAGAGCCATGGAGCACAGTATGTGCGGACTTTGTTGGGCCCTTACCCCGGTCCAAACATGGGAATACGATGCTCTTGGTGTTTGTGGACAGATTCTCAAAGTGGACAGAGTTGGTCCCTTTGAGAAGCGCTACAGCAGCATCGCTGCAAAAAGGATTTCGCGAGCGGATATTGGCCAGGTTTGGAGTACCGAAGGTGCTTATAACTGACAACGGAGCGCAGTTTACAAGCAAGGCCTTTAGAACCTACTTGGAAGAATTGGGGGTGCGACACCAGTTTACTGCACCATACACCCCACAAGAAAACCCAACGGAAAGGATGAATCGGACAGTGAAAACTATGGTGGCACAATATGCCAAGGATAATCAGCGGTGCTGGGACGAGCTATTACCGGAGCTGTCTCTGGCCGTCAATTCCAGCGTAGCAGCGTCTACCGGATACAGCGCGGCGTTCATAACGCAGGGGCGCGAACCGCGGCTGCCAAAAGCACTGTTCGACGAAGTCACAGTAGGCACCGGCAGAAACACGCAGACGCCCACCGAAAATGCTGCCAAGCTAAAGGAGGTATTCGAGGTGGTACGACGTAGCTTGGAAAAGGCGGCCCAAGACCAAGCTCGGCATTATAACTTGAGGAGACGGGCATGGAAACCGGCAGTGGGCGACAAGGTGTGGGCAAAGCAGCACCACCTGTCAAATGCAGCTGAGGGATTCGCTGCTAAATTAGCCCCGAAATTCTCTGGCCCATATACGATCACAACTTTCGTATCACCAGTTATAGCGAAACTAAGAAGCAAAACTGAGAAAAGGGAACGGACAGCTCACATTTGCGACTTAAAACCGCATAGCGAGGAAGCGGACAAGGAGGGACGCAAAACACAGCAATAAGTTTTGGTGAAAATTTTTTTTTAAAAGGGGGGACCATGTAAAATTTAAAGGGGGGACCCTACGATTGCCCTGCCAATAATTAAAAAAAAACACGTAGATTTCTGAAAGCAAAAGAGTAGGTTATTAAAGTCGTTAAAGTGATATACTTCATTTACTCACCTGAGTTTATACCTATGGAAAAATGAGGAAATCTGTATTAGTTAAAATCATGGAAAGTGGTTTTTGTTTTTTTAAAAAAAAAAAAAGGAAGGGTAATACATGTGCCATTACTGGTACATGTATGGAAAAAAAGAGAGAGAAAAACAACAACAAACAACAAAGAAGCTAGCGCGGCGAATTTAAAAAAGAACGGGAAAAATACAGAGAGAGCGCTGACAAACATGGCGACCATAACGGTAAGGACACCGTTGATCACGCACTAACACAAACACACTTGAGTACTCACCAGAGGGTATAAAAGCGTTGGCTGCCATGCGTTCAGCCTCTTTGCCAAAAGAAACGCAAACAAGACAACATGCCAGCTTACGCACAATTGGGCAGCAGCGAGGGAGCGTCGACTCGCAATCCACGTGTTCGCGCGTTGCTGGAAGCACGCCGAGTGGCACCTGCACCCGTCGGGTAGTACGGCGAGGCGCGTTGCATTGCCACCCGTTCGTCGGCCGTTCCACCCGAGACAGCGCGTGGCACGCCGCCAGCGAGAGCCGTCGCCTGACGTGCTCGTGCTGATGGCGTCGCCGATGCGGGATTCGAGTGACGAAGAACGGGTGCGCCAGGAGCGGGCAGCGGAGGCTCGGCGCCGGTTGAACCGGTGGTGTGCGGAGCAGATGCACAAGAAGGGCATAGAGGAGGGCTGGTTTAACCGGAGGCGGTCGGAGTCTTCCACGGAGTCCGAGGCAGGCACAGGGTCCGAGCCGGAGGACTGGGGGCACCCAGCAGCTCCACCAACGCCGCCACCGGAATCACGTCTGGCGAGGCCACCTTCGCCCACACCAAGGATCCGGGTGGAGGAGGAGGCGGTCGTTGAGATCTCCTCGGAATCGGAGGCAGATGGCGGCAGCTGCGACTCCGAGGAGTACGTCGCCGCGTATGTGTCGTCGGTGGACGACGACGCAACCTCGGCCGAGGAGGAGAACGTTGGCGTGGTTAGCGCGGGCAGCGACGCGGAGGACCAGGAGGTGGCCAACGTCGGCATAGTGGACGCGGACGACGACGCGCCGGGGGAGAGAGCGGAGGCAGCGCGGGAACCCGAGACCGCAACCCCGCACGGCGAAGGGATGACGGCAACGGCGACGAGGCGGTCGCGCTACGACGGAGCGGGCTGGTGCCACGAGGTGACGGTGGTCTACCGGTGGCGCGAGCAGGCGACGTCACCCGCGCAAGGGTTCGTGCTGCGCGAAGCCACACCACCGCCGCGGGCCCCGTCACCGCCACCACCGTCCAGGATGCCGACGGTAGCGCCGCGGGAAGCTTCGCCGGACAACCTGGAAAGGGCACCGTGGGTGTGGCCCCAGCCGGCCAGCGAGGCTGCAACGGCAGCAGAGCAGCGCGTGCCGGGCTCGCCTTCGCGTGGGGAGACGCCGCCTCCGCCCCCACGCTGGTCACCCATCCGGTTGCGGCCAACGTTGGCACGGCAGGCGTCTTGCCCTGGTCCTACGCGGACGATCCGTCCGTCGCTGCAACGCCAACACTCAGCACCGAGCGGACAACCCAATTGGCGGGAGCTTATGCCGGAACAGTGGCCATCGGAAGTGGCCGCGGCAACCGGCGAGGGGCCGACGAGGCGATCGTGCCGATTGGTGTGGGTGCACGGGCACCGATACCGTATAAGGTTATCATCTCTGGGGACTCGCGTGTTCGTGTGCGACCCGTGAGCGTACGGGCCACGAACCGGTTAAAACGCGCACACACACTGATGAAAAGAAAATATACATTTAAAAAAAAATAAACAAAAAATATATAGGAAAAAAAAAAGCGTTTGGTACCTGAAAAGAAAAAAAGAAGAAGAGATGTAGCACCGACATATGCTGGTAAATAGTGTAGAAACGGCACTTACCTGGGCCACGGGGGGGAAAACAAAGCCAGCGGGCATCGCGGGGCCAACTCTGGGTAAAAGAGAAAAGTTAATATCAACGGTAAAACGAAGATGGCAATCGTGGTGGGTTTTTTTGTACTTACTTTTTAGTTATATTTTCGCAGCAACAATTTGCCTCATCGGTTGTCAGTGGGGAGCGTTTGTCGATAGCCGGCGTAGATCGCCGATCACGCACGACGCTAGGCTCCCTGGCATGGCATGCGATGTCAGCAACACAGCGCAACACAAAGCTGACTGCTACGAGGACGATCGACACAACCCTAAGCTGGTGGTTATAAGGTCGGTGAACGGCCGTTGAGTTCGAAACGGCGCTGCGGATGGCGCGCTTATTCAAAGTTTGAATTTGAAGTGGAAGACTCCACTTCCGAGGAAAGAGGGGAGTGTGAGGAGCTGTGAATGCTTCTCACAAAAGTAGTATAATTCGACTGGGCTGTTTTTGGTTGTATGGAATAAATATATATACATATGTGGTATACATACATATATATATATATTTATAAATACATATAAAAGTAAACAAAGCCGGCGGCCGAAACACGTATAAGGAGACATGCCGCGGCCGGACCTGAGTCGCGGCGAATTCGCATGCTGTCTCGCTCTGACGCCCGGTGTCAGCGCTTAGGTACGTGTCTCGCAGCTAGGATGGCTGGACACGTACCGTTAATGTGGAGGACAGAGTGCCGTTGGTGTGTGAGCAGTGCGATCACCGTTTATAGTGATCACTGTCATACCAACGGCGGGCGTGAGTCGCTACGGCCAGGCACCGTTGTTGCCAAGGGCCAAAATGACCATCACGCCACCTTTGCCCTTCCTTTGACATTGGCGCTGACAGGCCCCGATCCAGCGAGGCAGCAGCGCGTATAAAAGGAGCTGCCGACCGACGGCGCGGGATAGTAGAAATCGGAGCGATCAACGCGCAGCTAAAACACGGCCGGTTCGAGAGTTGCTAAACGCGTCAAGTGAAGTACGGAAGAATATCGAGTGTCCGAGTGAAAGTGGAACAAGGATTACAAGGACATTTCAAGGACTTTACACTCCACACAAGGAGCCAAAGGTAGTCCTAAGCGTTTTGTGAACTATTATAAGTGCGCTAAGTTACAAAGTTGTAAATAGACTAAGTGCGGGTTCGTGACTGACTGAGGTCAAGCGCTACGAAAGACTTGTCCTGAGGATACAACTTGCAAGGCGAATCCTTGCCATCCGCGCGTCGAGTTAGTGTGCCTGGCGTAAGACAAGGTGAAGCGCACGTACACCAGCGAGTAGGAGTGCTAATGGTAGCTTCTTGCGGAGACAAGAAAGCCAATAGCGAAACCTGGCGTAGCTGGCGTAGTACGCAACAAACCTAGTCCCGTAGGCGAGACTAAGTTCGATCGTTGACTGGCAGGAGAGCCTGTTGTAGGGTGTTCCAAAGGCAAGGGTAATAGTATCGCGAGGCTAGTCCAGCGCGCAGCCGAACTAGAGTTAAGCAAACAAGTGTAACAAGCAGAAAAATACCGATTCAAATACAAAGATATTTCATATAAACTAAAAGCACCAAGTGTTCAAATTTTCCCGGCCCCCCAAAAAAAAATTTTTTTGGACCTAACCTCCCCACCCCAACACCCCCCCCTATTTTTTTTGTTATTTTGGATAAACCGAAGGTTCGTTACAGTATAACATTATTAAGGATCCAAAAATCTACCCATCGGTTTAATTTATGTTTATACCTTGTTCCCAAAAAACGCCTAAAAAGGCGGAAATTTGAAGATTGAACAAGAATATATATATGGGTGTTCATCATTTTTTTTCTAGGTGCGATTTTTTTGTTAAAAAAAAAAAAAAAAAATCATTATTTACGGTCCCTGCTAATAACATCAACCTTTGCTGATGATACAGCTATTCTCAGCCGCTATAGATGCCTACTGCAAGCAACAACACAACTTGCTCGTCACATCGTTAACGTAGAAAACTGGCTATCCAAATGGCGAATTAAGGTTAACGAACAAAAATGCAAACATGTAACGTTCACCCTAAACAGGCAAGATTGTCCACTCACGCTTAGCAACACCCCACTTCCGAAAGCAAACAAAGTAACGTACCTGGAAACTTGAACAGAAGACAGCTTAAACTCAAAGCCAATAGCCTCCATTGGCTTATCAACGCTCGCTCTCCGCTAAGTCTGGACTACAAGGTTTTGCTCTACAACTCCGTTTTGAAACCAATCTGGAACTATGGCTGCCAGCTATGGGGTAACATCGACATCGTCCAAAGAGCCCAGTCGAAGATCCTGAGAACTATTACCGGGGCACCGTGGTACGTTCGCAATGAAAACATACAAAGGGACTTAAACGTACCACCGGTCAGGGAAGTCATAGCGGAACACAAGGAAAGGTACTTGAGCAAGCTCTCATCGCACCCAAACAATCTCGCGAGAGGGCTCACAAACACGTGCAGCCGATCCCGCCTTCATCGTAATGATCTTCCTACCCAGCGATGAGTTGCGGAACGCGATTCCAAGCTATCAGTTCAAAAAGTAACTGTTAGATAATAAATGTTTGTAAGATTTGTATACTTTTTGGTATTTCCTTGTTCTTTGTGACTTAAGGGATACAACCAAAAAATAAATAGCAAAGTTTAAAAAAAAAAAAAAAATTCTGTTTTGTTAATTGTAAAAGGTAGGTCACATGACGGCTGTATAATTGTGTTTTTAACATTGATTAGAAATATTTTTCCTTTTTCAGCCTCAAATATATTTTTCTCCCCGGTAAGTTCTTGTGTTATACATTTGGTGTTCAATCCACTAAGTATGGTTTTAATACATTCGAGATTTATTTTGTGTTTGTTTTCAGCGTCATTTTGACATATGTATATGCTATGAATTTTTGGGCACTGTTCCCCAGTGTATCTTACTTCTAATTTTTGATTATACAATATGTGATTTGGTAATTATACAAATTGTGCTTTATTTATTGGTAGAGTGATAACATGAGCTAGTGTATATTTATCTTGATTGAATATTGGAATTTGAATATTGAATATTATTAAGTTATCGTGGCTGTTAGCTTCTAAATTTATAAGTCTATAAACGTGTTTTTAGTCTATAAACGTGTGATTAGACAATAAGTTTTTGTGTGTTTAATATTTTCTTAATGATCTCTATTTCTTCATGAGCTAATATGAATTTCGGAATTACTTTTAATTTGGCTAACAATAAACTTTCTGCGATATTTAAAATATCGATATTGTACGTTATTCTGTTAATATATTGTAAAACGTGAATTTCGTTGTTCTTGGATTAATATACTAAAAATGTCCTGCTTATAATTATTAAAAAATATATTTATTACATCTTGCTCTTTATTAATATGGTGTGTTATATTTTGAAATCTATTCGTGATTTCGTTATTTATTATGATTTGTCTGTATATATTGTTTGTAAGATTTTTTTGGTTTTTCCTTATGTTGTTGAATTTATTTTTAATTTTTTGTGCATCTGATGCATCCATATTGCCTGTAATGGGCTTTTTTAGACTTCCTAGTCCGTTCACTATTCCACGTCTTTGTCTATTTTTCGGTGCAAGTGCGTTAATACGTTCATACGTTTGTTGTATTTTTACTTTAAGTACGTTAATAGTCTCTTTTGAAAAATGTATGTCTTTAATCATGTGTATATTTTCTTCGATTTTTTGTAGGTTTTTAATATAATCGTTAAGATCGATTATGTGTGCTAAAGTTTATCGATTTTAGCTAATGGAATATTCTTTGCTGGGTAATGGACCTCTATTTTCTGAGCGGAAGAGTAGCCCAAGCTGTAAAATTTGTGGGAATGATGGCAATTATTATTTGTACTTGTTTGATATTGTAATTAAAGTTTTTTTTGTGTACAGTTATTATTTACATTTAATGATTGGCATGATTTGAAGTTGGGTTGACTTGTGGAACGGTTTATTTTTGACTTATGCATTTTTTGTCTCTTTTTTTGTTATTACTGTAGGGCCATTGTCTTCCACAACCTGGTGTTGTGAAAACCTAGGTGTTAGTTTGTTTCGTCTATTTTCTTTTCGAAATATAGTGTCGTTTATCTGTATGGGCTGTGGCTCTACTCTGTCTTAGATTAATTTATCAGTTCTGTCGTTAATTGTCCTCTGTGTTTTTTCTTGTATGTCTTTATCTCTGAATTCGTTTAGTTTTTCGAATAGTCGTGTTCGTTATTAAAAACAATATCTTTCAAAAACGTATGAGTACGTCCCGTGAAAAGTTCGTGTGGTGTCAGCTTAGTGGCTGAATGAATCATATTGTTATATGTAATGAAAGTATACATAGATGAGTCAAATCGCGTTTTCTCAACTGCCGCAAAAATGCGTTGTGGAGGAGCCACCAGCATTCGGCTGCTGAAAGCAAGTGATCGCCGTTAGGTGTATGGTATATATGTGTGTATGCATGTTTCTGTATGCTGTTTGCTCTGAGCTGCTGTATATTGTGGAAGGGGGATAGCAGCAGCAGAGTGCGAACAACAACAACACATGTGCATTTTTTCTGTATTTGGTGGCTCCGAGCTCAAATGAAGCAAAAATCATTAGGGCGAATGTATACCTAAATACACATATATGTATATGTGTGTGTGTATGTGCGCATGCATATTTTTTCAATTTTTGGTGGCTCTCAAGTGATTTGGGATTTTGTTACTTTTCTAGCAACGCATATCAATGTGTGTGTGTGCATGTGTATGTTCATGTGCAGCACATTTGAATGTACGCGTAGCAATTGCCTTGGCTATTCTTGACCTGCATCAATTTATATGATTTTTTAGCAATTTTATTAAAAGAAAGGAGAGACGGTAAACGCGCGGCTTACAAAAGTGAGGAAGGGTGGGTGCGTCAATTGCTGCGTCCACGACAAGGGACAGGGAAGCAAAGGGTAGGACCACTTCACAGCCTCTCGCCACGTGATCGGGATCTCTGACTAATCTAACTATACGAGGAAGCACCCCGTCAAACAATAACAATACCCTGTCACACAGAGAAACTTGGGAAACGACGGGCGCACCACGTGCACTTGAACTCTTATAAGTCAGGGCACACGTGTGTCCAGACAACCAAAAAAATAAGAACACGAGGGATTATTCACGGCTCTTCCTATGATCTCGTTTTTATTCAACCTCTAAACCAATTATTATCTATATATATATATATTAAGGTATATATATATATATACCACATACCTTAGCTTCTCGTTTTCGCTAACTTGTGTTCCTTTTGGTCTTTAGCTTCTCTTTATAAATACTTTTGTATTCGCACTCTAAATTTGCCCACACGCGTCTATTCGCTTTCGCTTTCACCTTTTAACTCCCGAGTCGCCCACGCTTCAGCTTCGGCCAGAGCTGCCGTTGCCATACTCTTATCCGTGGCCGTGGTGAATTGGACGATCGCACCTTGCGACCCTGCGTTTTGGGCGGTTTTATTCAAACTCCCTTTCGAACTTCGGCGATTATCTGTTTATTAACTACTAGCTTACATACTATACAATTAGAATTATAATAAGGATTAGCGCTTCTTGCTTATAAATTTCATAATCTTATATTAATAATACTAAATACTACAAATTAATAATACAAATCAATAAATTGCGCTTCTTGCGATACTTAATCCTACAAATCAAATAATAATAATAAAACAATTTTTAAAGCTATAATTCCAATTGTGGAGGGGCCAATCCTGGCCTACTTCACAACCAGGTTCGTGAAAGTTAATTTTTCCGTTTTCTGAAAATTTAGAACAGAGTTTTTTAATGTTGTTAATTCTTCGGAGTTCAAATGTTCGGTCTGAAGCTTTTGCTTATTATAAGTATTTTCGGGGTTGTGCTGTAAATGTCTGTCCGTTATGGGTTGAAGATCTATGTAATCGTATTTTATATATCTGTCCAATTTTAATTGTGAATCCAGAACAAGATTTTGTTTGTGTTCTGAATATTTTATTAATTCCATTACACTAACGTTATTATTAGCTTCGTACAATCCCCCGGCAATCATTAATTTGTCATTGATTTGAATGGTTTCACAAATGAAGGTGCCGTTTTCAACGTCTACGGGCAATTGAATCAGATTTTTTCATAATTCTTCTATGACGTGAATTTCGGAAGCTGGGTTAGCTTTTTGGTATAATTGCAACGTAAAGTTTTTTGTCTGTTACAGTTCTTCGGCTTTGTTGACGATAGCATTAATATCTTTTAAAATGTCCATGCATATGAGGCCATGAAAATAGTCATGAAAATGGAATAAAGTTAATGAAAAGTTTTGATTGTTGCCGAATTCTTTAAATAAGGTCATTGTTGTTTTTCTGTATAAATTGTGCACGTTTAGTGCTGTTTTGATGACCATAGGGTCTGTGAGAATTATTTGTTCAGTTTCTGGAATGATGTTAGGGTTAACAAACGTGACCTGTCTTTTAGGAACCGTAATGGTTTATTTTGTATGGATAGTATTATATAAGGTAGCATTGGTCCGTGGCTATTTTGATTTAAGTATCCCGATTGGGACTTGAGGCTTGTTTTGGAAAATTTGCTGCTTCATCAATATTGTGCAATTCATTGGTCTGTTCGATGTTATGGAAGTTAGAATTTGTTCTATTGTCTTGTTGTGTATGCTGCTTTAATAGACCTATTCTCTCCTTGTCTTTTAGCGCCCTGATAATCATTCTTTTGATAGCGGTTGCTATTCTGTTGATTATTTCTCTGCTGATAATTTTTCTGTTGGCTGTAACCCTGTTGATTTTTGTGTTGGTTATAATTCTTTAATAGCCCAGTCGTATGCGTCGTGGAAGTGAGTCAGTCTCATTGATCGTATTGTGGCTCCTAATGGGCCAGGCAGACCAGTCAAGAATGTGTTCAGACAGGTCCTAATAGTTGTTACTTGTTCATAAAGTTTCTGTACTGAAAATCGCTTTTGTAATAGTCCATGCAACTCATGCATTAAGGTTTGTTCTTCACGCTGTCTGCGCAGTGAATAAGCAAGGCGTTATTTATTTCGTCCCAATTTTAGACAGTTCCTGTTTCGTTAAGCATAATATTTGCATGTCCTTCGATTTTGTTTCGAATTACTCTTAGAAGCATCGAACCGTAAGGAGTGTGGTCTTTGCCTCTAATGGCTAATAGGATTTCCTCAACGTTGTCGATAAATTTATTTAGTGTACTGGGGTTTCCGTCATAAGATGGTAACATGCAGGTTGCGTCTGGGACGCGTAATAGCTAAAAATGTTAATAGCATTGTTGGTAATAAGGGGTTGATGTGGGGGTGGGGAGCTAGTAGCGGATTCCATACTTGAATTTTCTGGAGATTCTCTTATCTGTATTTGTGCACCCTATTCTTCACTTATTGTATCAAACTGATAAGAATAAGAAGCGGCTGTCTTGTATCTAGTTTTAGAAAAAATTTTATCTCTGATTTTAGACATGAATAATCTGTTTAATAGGTCGGACAAGAGTCTATATGTTTGTTTTTAGTCTGTGATATACTTGCACGATTTCGTGTACTTAAATAAAATAATGGTAACTTGCAAGGTATTTTGATATCTTAGGCGATTTCTGTAAACTTAAATATTAGTGTTTTAGATTTGTTATGTGTGTTACTGTTGTATTGTTACTTATTGTGTACGTGTGTGTTGTAAGGCATCATTAGTGAAAGATGAAACAGATTTCTGAAATTGATTGTGTTTATTAATAATTTGTTTAACGAATGCGAAAATAAAAAGAAAATATGTTTTCATACTTGCGTACTGTACTGTACTCGTTTGATATATATATTTATTTTTTGTATTATAAAAAAGGGTCCAGTGAAAATGGTTCTGCGCACTGCAGTTACAAGTTATCGGGTGGTTCTAAAAAAAATATTGGACTTTAGTATCTATGATTTGTAATACATCTGTTCATATATATATATATTTCTATCTGGTTATATTTATATTTTTTATTTTATTTTACTTTTTATTTTTATACCCCGAACCCATAAAATGGGTAATAGGGGTATAATGGTTTTGTGCAAAATTATGTAACAGGCAAAAGGAAGCATCTCCGACCCCATAAAGTACATATATTCTTGATCAGCATCAACAGCCGAGTCGATATAGCCATATCCGTCTGTCCGTCCGTCTCTCCGTCTGTATGAACGCGTCGATCTCAGAGACTACAAGAAATAGAGACTTCAGATTTTGAATATAAGTTCTCCTATACCATAAGCAGAACAAGTTTGTTTCAAACTATCGATAAATATTCTGGTTTCCGATATACACAAGCAATCGATTACAAAAAAATCTCGAATTTGGAAAATATAACAATATGGATTGAAATAATGGGTAACGATATAACTTTTCTGAAAATTTCATTGAAATCGGTTGAGAAACACCAGAGATATCTAAGATTGAAGTTTAGTCACAGATGCACACAGAATATGACTGTGCGCGTTAAGTATGGGGTTCGGGGTATCTCCTAGTCGGAAAATCTCGACTAGAGCCTTCTTACTTGTTTATGTTTTTTTATTTTTTTTTTTTACGCATGTGCTAGTGTTAGTTCGTGTTCGCGTTGAATCTCGAACATTTGCCTTAACCTTGAGTATGTGTATTTATTTTCGTTTGCATGTGCATGCCTGCTTTATTTGTTTGCAATTGTTTGATGTCGATTATTTACGTTCGCCCTGAACAATAAACGTCGGACATCGAACTTATACACTTGTAAATGTTTGGTGTGGGCTTGGCTATAGGTTCGTGTTCGCACTGAACATCGAACGTCTTGCTTCGCTTTTGGTATGTGTTAGCAATGCCATCTTAGCATATGCCTGCTGGTATATTTTGTATACAACTGTTCGATGTCGAACGTTTACGTTCGCCTTGAACGTAGAACATCGAACTTACACACTTTTTTCTTTATTTTTATTGTTGTATTGTGCTGGACTAGGTTGCATCATGTTCCGACTGATTGCTAGCACATGTTGTGTTCGTACTGAACACAGCGTGGATAACAACGACTCGAACACTTTGCAACCAAGATCACTTAATGTTCGCTTGAACATGTTGCACTTAATCTTTTGCACACTAAAATATGTTTCGCGGTTTATGTTTCCCTTTTTTTTTTTTTTTTTATCTTGTATCTGTTTTTTTTATTGTAATTGTTTTATTTGTCGTTTTTTTTTTTTTTTTTGTACTTGGCACTCATGTTAAAGGAAAAGATCTTGCCTTTCGACAATTTCACTTTGTTATGTAATTATTTTTTTATCATGTTTCATCTTTCACTAAATAATGAATAACTTATTTATTAATGCTTATAATTAAAATTGTGTAATGCATCCTGTTGTTGGAGGTTCCTGTGCCGGCTGCGCCAGTTACGATCCAAGCAACTTCAATTGTCAAAATTAATTTATGACTCAAGCGACTTCGATTGTCAAAATTAGACTGAACTTTATTCTCCGTCACAGCGGAGTGTGTGTGTGTGTGTGTGTTTTTTTTTATTTTTATATTCTTTATTATGCAAATCATGCTAAAACTAAATAATAACAATAATATGTGTGTATATGGGAGCGACAGTAGTTTGCGGTACGTCCGTTAAGAATTGCTTCGCAAACAACAGTCGCCACCTATACTGGAGTGAGACTCCGCTCCACTCGCCGTAGTTCCTTCATAGTCACCGCTGCAAACGTGCTGACCGCTTCCCACTTCGTCGAAGACTCCAGCATACCTTCAACAAGATTATCCACAGTGATGGGACCACCCATGATTTGCTCAAGCCTTCTTCGCTGGTTGGCGAACCGCCCACAGAAAAACAGCACGTGGTGTGCGTCCTCTTGCACGCCCAGTCCGCACCATGAGCATTCGTCGCTTTGCACGTGGCCGAACCGCTTCAAGTAGCTCCGAAAGCACCCATGACCAGATAGGAGCTGAGTCAGGTAAAAATTTACCTCGCTATGCCTACGGTTGATCCATTGTGAGAGCTGTGGAATCAAGGCGAATGTCCGGGACTCAATAGCTAGCTCTTCAATGGGTATCATGCCTGCAATAACCAAAGCAGCCTCGTCGGAAACTGTCCTGAACGCACAGCATACCCTGATCGGCGCTGCGTACAAAAGTGTGGCCCGGACTACGCTCATTAGAAGGCGGCGGCGCTCCTGCTTTGGCCCGCGCGTGTTGAGCATTATGCGCGACAGTGCTCGACAAGCTCCAGCTGCCTTGGATGCATTGTATTGCATGTGCTCCTTGAATGACAATCTCGTGTCCAGCATCACACCGAGATATTTGATGGCCCGCTTGGATATAACAGTAGTGCTGCCCACCACAATTTTAGCTGATTCTACCGTCTTGCGACTACTCACAAGGACCACCTCCGTCTTGTGCGCAGCCAGCTCCAGTCCCGCCTGGGTAAGCCAGTCCTGCACGCAAGCAATGCATGTATTGCATGTGATCTCAGCGTTATCCAATTCTTTACGCACGACGACGATAGCAACATCATCGGCAAAACCAACAATGTGCGCCTCCTCCGGAAGTTGAAGCCTTAGAGCACCGTCGTACATAATGTTCCACAGTAGTGGCCCAAGAACAGATCCCTGTCGCACTCCTGCAGAAACATTGTGCTCTTTGATACCTTCGCTGGTCTGATAACGAAGCACCCGGCCTTCAAAGTAGCTCCTCACCGTGTCCTGTAGGTATAAGGGGACCTGCAGAGTATCCAGTGCGTTGAGGATGACGCCCCAATTGGCAGTATTGAACGCATTCTTGATGTCCAGCGTGTGTGTCTGTGTGTGTGTGTGTGTGTGTGTGTGTGTGTGTGTGTGTGTGTGTGTGTGTGTGTGTGTGTGTGTGTGTGTGTGTGTGTGTGTGTGTGTGTGTGTGTGTGTGTGTGTGTGTGTGTGTGTGTGTGTGTGTGTGTGTGTGTGTGTGTGTGTGTGTGTGTGTGTGTGTGTGTGTGTGTGTGTGTGTGTGTGTGTGTGTGTGTGTGTGTGTGTGTGTGTGTGTGTGTGTGTGTGTGTGTGTGTGGACCAAATTTCAAAATTTCACAGAAGCTATAAAGTTATCCATAGTTTCAACTATTATTTTACATATTCTAAATTCGAGTTTTTTCGCTATCGATTCCATGTGTACATCGGAAACCAGAATAGTTATCGATATTTTGAAATAAACTTTGAAGTCTCTAGCTCTTATAGTCTTTGAGATCGACGCGTTCATACATACGGACGGACAAACGGACATCGCTATATCCATATATTTTTTTGTGTGTGAATAAAATAATACCCACCGGAGTGGAGGCCGGACACAGCAGCAACCCTGGCGGGGGCGTGAAATGGGTCTACCACTGCCGTAAAGAGGATCTAGAGAACATAGTACAGGATTTCTAGTTGGGGAAGTGCACCACGGTAAATGACTACCGGAAACTGGTATGTACATTTATAAGACAAGGTGGTCATACCACCGATATATGGATCCGGAGGGCGGAGTGGGAGTTGCGATTCGCAAAAATTTCAGTGTCGCCTGTCCCGACCATTACTTCTGTTTGAGGAGCACTACCACGACAGAAGTTGGAATCCGATTTGGCAATCCCTTCAGTGCGGACAAGTGTCACGGGGACAGCATCGCCATTCATCGGTGCCAATTATATTGAGTATACCCTGAGTAACAGAACCCCGATATGTGAGTAGATTCACCTCTAGCACCCGAGGGAGATACCCCTGTGAAACAGGCAAACTACCACCTTAATTTCAGTGATAGCGGTAGTGCCCACAGAAACGGGATGGTCGTCATAAAGTTAGTACGTAAGGTTCGATGGGTGTACCGATCCCCTAGTGTTCTTGGAGGCGATTGAGGACCAGGCAATATCATACGAAAAAGGGCTAGATCGGCTGCCACGGGCATTGAGCGAAGCTCTAACCGGCAAGGCAGCACGATGGTTGACAATAAGTGACATGGGCGCTGTTTAGGGCCGAATTTTTGGAATTCTTTTTACCACAGCAATATTTCGACAGATGAAAAGATGGTATCCGGGCACGACGACAACGTGACGACGAGGCGTTCAAAGACAATCTGCTTGAACTGAGGGGAATGATGTACCATGCTGGTTACAGGGCGGAATAAGAATTACATAGGGTGTTGTACAATTTATCGTTTATTTTATTATATGGAAAAATTCCTAGCGCTACAAGTATTTCTACTTTTAGTTTACAGCACTAGTCACAATGTTTTGAAAATTAACTTAAAGTCAAATAGTGAATACTATCCTACACTTATCTCTATAAACAGTAATTATCTTCTTTACATTTTTCTAAAGACTAACATTGTTTTAGATTTTTGTTTACTTTATTTTTATATTTAAACATATTTTTCAAATTATCTGCTTAAGTGGTCTTGCAACTTAACACTAGACATAGATGTGCTTTTGGTGGTTTTTAGATTTGGTGGTAATCGGTTCCAGAGTCGAACAGCAAAGACATAAAATTGCCTATTTGAGCAGGCCAGTTTAGTTCGTAAACATATAAGATTATTCACTCTTTGCGAGGAAGCAAATTTTAACATGTCAAATAAATAGTCAGGTTTTTTTTTTGAATATTAGTTTGTGGACAAAAACAAGTATTTTATAATTAATTAACGACACGAAATCAAGGTCAAAAAGCTTCTTTGCAAAAACAACACACACTAACACGTAACAGATCAACATTGCACGATTCAAAACAATCATTTATTTCATCAATAGGACGACTAATATACATTTGAACATCATCTGCATACATATAAACGTTACAGTTTGACAGGGCACTCGGCAAATCATTAATATACATTGAGAACAAAAGCGGTCCTAGAATAGATCCCTGCGGGACGCCACGCGGTACTAACAAAAAGCTTGAGGTCATATTCTGAATAGCGACAGCTTGCTTCCTATTTTTAAGATAGGAGGATATAAGCTTAATAGCAGTTTGCGTGAAAAAGTACATTTTGTCCAGCTTTGTCAAGAGAGTTTCGTGATTTACCGTGTCAAATGCTTTGCTAAAGTCTAAAAAGTTTAAAAGTTTGTTACTACTTAGGAAGTTGTTAATTTGTCCAGCCATAAGTTTTTCGAGCACTTTTGATAAGAAGGGCAGTATAGCAATTGGCCTATACTCACTGTTTTGCTTTGGTATTGGTATTATTTTGGCTTGTTTCCACTGCTCAGGGAAAGTGGATGACATAATTGCAGTAATTATAACATACGTTAGGTGTCTGAGTATGTATGGTAAAAGTAGTTTTAAGAATTTTGGGCATATGTTATCTTAACCTATAGCGTTTGATTTAATTTTAAGAATTGCATGCAGGACATCACACTCATTAACGCATACAAATTCAAAACAATTTCTACAGTTTCTTAACGGCACATAATTTACATTTTGGTTACTCACAGTTAAAGGAACATTCAGGTTAACAAACTTATGGTTAAGTGCATCAACATTCACGTCATCACATAGTATCACAGATTTTTTATTTTTACCAACACCCATATTATTTAGTGTTTCCAGGTATCTCTGGTTGTTATTGCATTGTCGAACTTACTACTAAAGAAGGTACGCTTAGCATTTTTAATTGAATTATTTGCGTTTCGTCTGGAAATTTTGAAAAGTCGATAGAAGTAGTCCGTCCTATATCTTTTCCATTTTTCATAAGCCTGGTCTCTCTGTTCGATTGCTCTTTTAACCCCATTATTAAACCATGACTTTATAATGGGTTTTGCAAACTTTGTCTTAAGCGGTAGAAACTTGTTGTAGAGGAAGTCAATGTTGCGTTGAAGTAGTGTTAATTGGGTGTCAACAGTAGGGTGCAGGTATATGCTATCCCAGTCGCAATTGCAGCATGCCTCAATAAGTCCGTTTCTATTCATATGCTTAAAGTCTCTAAAAGTAACGAGTTCTTTTGTATACATGGGATGCATATCATACGTCAGAAAAATAAGGTCATGTTTTGAGAACGCCGGTACAGATAATTGGTCATACAGTAATATATTGTCCTTTTTATTTACGAATATTAAATCTAGTAGCGTACTTGTGGTGCGCATGAAGTGCGTTGGCACCGTCGAATTCACTACGCTCAAGCTGAGAGACTGCATTTCATCAGTCAGATGCTGTTCCCTGAGTACGTCGCTATTCATATCACCTACTTATATAATGTCAGTGTACGTAAGAGTTATGTTCGTAAGAATGTCTATCAAGCTCGAGTAGTCAATGTGTTTGTTTGGTCTGTAGATACAGCCAATGAGCAGTTTTTTGTCACAGAAAGAGTTTGTTAAGTCTATAAAGATGTACTCTATTGGACTGTCTACTGGTTGCCTACTTATAACTTTACATTTCAGTCTATTTGTGATAAATATTGCAACTCCCCCTGCATGACAAACACGATCCGAACGATATACATTATACCCAGGACAGACAACAGACGAATCATGTAATTCAGGGACAAACCACGTTTCAGATACACACACAATGTCAACATATGAATTTACAAACATAAAGCGAAACTCTTCCATCTTATTGCGTAAACTCTGACCATTTAAATGACATATTTTGAGGCCAGATTTCAGTTTACTTAATACCCTAATCATGGCTTGGCTGTTCGATCCGGATACATTCATATTAGATGCCATTTAAGATTACAGATAAAATGCCCTACCATAAGCACATCTAAGCTGCTTTGAAATAATGACAGAAATGACGAACACACGTAAAAGCTTAAAGATAAAATTAAGAGATTAAAAATACAGATATTATTTAAGAGAACTAAGTTACATACGACAATTTTAAACAGAAACTAGGTACGAAAAAGGTCATCTGCTTCTGACGGCGAGCTCTGAGCGCGCAGCTGCTAGGCGCTCTCTTTGCAAAAGATTTCTCCTCTCTCCGTTTGCTTTACATGCACAAGAGAGCGTCGGCAGAAAACAGCAGTCAGTTGTTTTTGCTTCTTCATATTTATCGCCTCTTTGAATATCTTGTAATTTTCTTTGCTTAGCTGTTCGTTCATATATATAGGTACCATACCGCGTGTTTCAATACCTACCAGCTGTAGGCTGAGTGGCTGATTATTTGTGCGCCTATACGTACCGGCAGCTCGCATTAAAGTTATTTTGTCGTGCGTATTGTCGAAACGGATTAAGATCGTGGGGTCAGCAATCGACCCAGTAGCTTGTTTGACCCTAAATATGTCGCGTGGTCTCGGCACCGTCCAGCCTTGCATTAAGTGCTGCAAGAATGCGTCAATCGCACTCACCCACCTTCGCCGCGATCACCTCTGCTTGCTCGTCGAAACATTTATTTATGAGCTGCAGGATTGCAGCTCCTTCGAAGGCCTTGCTGGTCTTAAGATCACCAGTGGAGCTCTCGCGTTGTCGCTTTGGAATGGGTGCCATGAGTTATTTTTGTTTTTTCGTTTTGAGTGATTTTTTGAGTGTTTTTTTGTGCCTTGTGCCTTGTACGCCGAGTTCTTTCTGTAGTTCGTGTCCGTTACGTTTTCACTCACTCGCGATTTTTTTGTTTTGTGTTTCGAGTGTTTCGGCTTACAGATTGTGAGAGTAACTCTCATAGATTGTTATTGTTGTTTTGATGTTAGCTTTTGCCGCGCTAAGCCAGGAAAGAAGTTTACTTATACTTTTTTTTTTAATTATTTATCCAAATATATGAAATAAAAATGCTTCCACTTTGTGACCCACTATGAAAAGTTTTTTATTTGAGTTCGTTAACCAATTTATTTATGGGAAATTAGTCGGAATCAGTGAAAGAACGCAGCGCACGAACAAACACGTCTATTCGCTTTTGACTCACAAGCTTTGTAAAATAAGTAACAACGCGATGCAACGTCAGTTCCATTAGACTTATGTTTTTCGAATGGTCTTTATTCGGATCTCTGTCCGCTTCGAAACCTTAAAATCTTGTAAAGTAGTGATTTGCATGGGTACAGATCTAAGTCTGTTTGTAGTTCGCTGGGATTGTAAAACGGGGTTTAGCACAGTCTGGGGAGGAGTGAGAAAGTTAGTCCCGCAGTCGGGTCGGATGTTAACAACGGGGCGGCAAAACCTCCACACAAGTAACAACACTAATACAATTGGCACAACAGGCGCGTGTGCAACCACAAAATAAATCAACACAAGTGTATATCTTTATAGTCACCGGCGTGTTTGCTTGAACGCAAGTTCACTGACCGTCACTTTATTATCCTTTTGTTTCTTTTGGCCTAACTCGCTCTATCATTATTATAAACTGGCGCCCTTCCTTATCTACTTACAAGCCTTTTAATTCCTCCGAGCACGTGTTAAAAATCCACTCTCCATTCCTTTTTTTTTGTAATTTTTCTTTCTCCGCGCGTCTGCTCTATGGCATCGATCGTTTTTAACTCTCGACTCGCCCACGCTTCAGCTTCGGCCAGCGCTGCCGTTGCCAAACTCCCCACGCTCGCTCGCTGGTGGGTTCGAAGCCCACAGCTGGCGCGCTGCACCCTTTGCGACTCTGCGTTATCGGGCGGTCCATTCGAATCTATTATTTAAACTAATCTGCCAACTCCATTTTTAATTCATTTTATAATTGTAAAATATTCAATAAAAGAAAGCAAAACGAAATAAAAAATAAAATCAACTGAAAACTCCTCGCTCCTTGCGTTACGGAAAAATCATAAGAAAAATAACGAAATCAATAAATCTTTTCCTTATACACTACGAATTAAATCTACAAATTAAATCTACAAATTAAATACTACAAATTAAATACTACAAAATTAAATACTACAAAATCAAGGCTGTTGTGGGGGAGGCCAGGGGCCTACTTCACACCCCCCCTTTCTTCGGGAGGGTGATGGTCACGCATCCATTGGCGTAGGCCGTCACCCCATACCGCTCTCCCTCGACGGTCACTTTAAAGCGGGTGCGTCGTGCCCCCTTACAGCACCGCTCCATCGCCTTGGTGATCTCCTCCACTGCCGTTTCCGTCAGTAAGTCCTCGTCGGGGAGGACCGTCCAACTTGCCGGACGTACCGCCCACCTTCTCGGAGATACGCCCCGGCTTGGTACTGGCTGGGTATCGGTCGGCCCCTCGGGCTCCAATGCTGCCTCCAGCCCCTCCTCCAGACCCTCCTCCCACAAATCCACCACGTCCTCCGTCCGACCCGTCGCGTCAGTCCAAAAGGCTCCGTCGCCGTGTAGTTCCGGGTCCCCTGCCGGCTCGCCTTCGGGAAGCGGGACGGGTACCTCCTCCTCAGCCCCCGGGTGCCTGGGCGGCGACGGTGGCTTCTCCACATAAGGCCGGGGGGCCCGGAAACTGGGCTCATTGACGTAGATGGCGGTGGTCTCTACCGTCATCAAAATAACGCCTCCGTCGACGATTGTTGCTGACTCTTCCCGGTGGACGAACATCGTATGTCGGCATGAGGTCTCTCCTGAGTTTCCGCTGGTGTCTGCGGCATCCTCCACCTTGGCCCCGGGCTGCGTAAAGTCGCTCATCTTGTGTCGTTTAATCTGTGAGTATACAATAATGCAATGATTAGTCTTAATCGTCAAAATGGTTCTGAGACTCTGAAAATTTGGTTAGTGTTATATAAAAAAAAATCGAAGGAGGGACATAAAGCGTATTAGAGCTGTAGGACTGTTTGATCAGGCTGGTCGCCTTCCTCCCGTTCCTCTGTCTCGCAATAGAACTGTCTCAACTGCGCGATGTTGGCGAGTTTGCTTTTCCGCTGAGAACGCGGGTGAGAACCCCGTCGAATCTGCCACGCTGGAATTAACCGCCAATGAAATTTCGGGTAATAGTTCGTCCCACGAACTCTGTTTTCCTGTTATGAACTGGGCGATCATCGTCTTCACGGTCCTATTCGTAATCTCGGTCGGGTTTTCCCGCGGGTAGTAAGGGGCGGTATGCTGCACCTCCACCCCCAGCGACTTCAAAAATGCCTTGAAACTGCGACTTGTGAACTGGACACCGTTATCACACACAAATTTTCTGGGTATCCCAAATCGACATAAGATACGTTCGCGGAACGCTTTCAGTAGCTGTGCCGCCGTCGCTCGCTTTAAGGGGACTAGCTCTACCCATTTCGAAAATGCGTCATGGAATACTAGGAGCATGGTATTCCCATGTTTCGATCTGGGTAACGGACGCACAAAATCGGCGCAAAGTATAGTCATAGGCTCGGCCACCTGACGCGTCAACATCTGTCCCGCCGGCTTGACTTGCAGCGTCTTGAACCTCTGGCATGATTCGCAGCACTTAACATACCTGGCTGCATCTCGGAACATCCTGGGCCAGTAATACCTTTGTGATAGCCGCATTATCGTCTTCCGTACCCCTTGCTGCCCAGCCGTCGGTGCGTCGTGACACTCCAGTAAGACTCTTTTCCTTTGATCCTCACCAACGCACAGTTTCCACGGTATGCAGTCGTCGTCGTCCGCGCGGTGTCCGAGGTGTCTATATAGCTAGGTCATGTTTTGAGAACGCCGGTACAGATAATTGGTCATACAGTAATATATTGTCCTTTTTATTTACGAATATTAAATCTAGTAGCGTACTTGTGGTGCGCGTGAAGTGCGTTGGCACCGTCGAATTCACTACGCTCAAGCTGAGAGACTGCATTTCATCAGTCAGATGCTGTTCCCTGAGTACGTCGCTGTTCATATCACCTACTTATATAATGTCAGTGTACGTAAGAGTTATGTTCGTAAGAATGTCTATCAAGCTCGAGTAGTCAATGTGTTTGTTTGGTCTGTAGATACAGCCAATGAGCAGTTTTTTGTCACAGAAAGAGTTTGTTAAGTCTATAAAGATGTACTGTATTGGACTGTCTACTGGTTGCCTACTTATAACTTTACATTTCAGTCTATTTGTGATAAATATTGCAACTCCCCCTGCATGACAAACACGATCCGAACGATATACATTATACCCAGGACAGACAACAGACGAATCATGTAATTCAGGGACAAACCACGTTTCAGATACACACACAATGTCAACATATGAATTTACAAACATAAAGCGAAACTCTTCCATCTTATTGCGTAAACTCTGACCATTTAAATGACATATTTTGAGGCCAGATTTCAGTTTACTTAATACCCTAATCATGGCTTGGCTGTTCGATCCGGATACATTCATATTAGATGCCATTTAAGATTACAGATAAAATGCCCTACCATAAGCACATCTAAGCTGCTTTGAAATAATGACAGAAATGACGAACACACGTAAAAGCTTAAAGATAAAATTAAGAGATTAAAAATACAGATATTATTTAAGAGAACTAAGTTACATACGACAATTTTTAAACAGAAACTAGGTACGAAAAAGGTCATCTGCTTCTGACGGCGAGCTCTGAGCGCGCAGCTGCTGTGCGCTCTCTATGCAAAAGATTTCTCCTCTCCCCGTTTGCTTTACATGCACAAGAGAGCGTCGGCAGAAAACAGCAGTCAGTTGTTTTTGCTTCTTCATATTTATCGCCTCTTTGAATATCTTGTAATTTTCTTTGCTTAGCTGTTCGTCCAGCTGTAGGCTGAGTGGCTGATTATTTGTGCGCCTATACGTACCGGCAGCTCGCATTAAAGTTATTTTGTCGTGCGTATTGTCGAAACGGATTAAGATCGTGGGGTCAGCAATCGACCCAGTAGATTGTTTGACCCTAAATATGTCGCGTGGTCTCGGCACCGTCCAGCCTTGCATTAAGTGCTGCAAGAATGCGTCAATCGCACTCACCCACCTTCGCCGCGATCACCTCTGCTTGCTCGTCGAAACATTTATTTATGAGCTGCAGGATTGCAGCTCCTTCGAAGGCCTTGCTGGTCTTAAGATCACCAGTGGAGCTCTCGCGTTGTCGCTTTGGAATGGGTGCCATGAGTTATTTTTGTTTTTTCGTTTTGAGTGATTTTTTGAGTGTTTTTTTGTGCCTTGTGCCTTGTACGCCGAGTTCTTTCTGTAGTTCGTGTCCGTTACGTTTTCACTCACTCGCGATTTTTTTGTTTTGTGTTTCGAGTGTTTCGGCTTACAGATTGTGAGAGTAACTCTCATAGTGTTTATGCCTAAAAGTAGGCATCGAAACAAGTGGCTGCCGCTCCTACCTTCCGCTCATACTGCAAGCGCAGCTCTCATTGTAATATTAACTCTTTTCGGAAATGTTAACCGCCTAAGCAATAAGTGACTTGTTACATTTAACATAATTGAAAATATACCACGAACAAGGAAACAAGTGTTTTTTTCCTCCGCGTGCACCCACGTCTTGAAAATTACAAACAGCAATTTTCATCCATAACGAATCGACTTTGGACGCATCAGCCACCCCACCACAACATTTGGTCCTTCGAGCCGGATATTTATTAAGGATTTTGGAAACAAAATAGGATTTCATCCCCCAACTCCGCTCGCCCCAGCCTTCATCGGTGACTGAAACGCATCACGAAAAAAAAGATAAGTACATTTTTTTCCTCTTTTATTAGCAAAATAACAGCCTTAAATCCGCTGCAACATTAAACGTATATGTTTATATGTCCGATTTTATCCGCATACAGTCCGCTAATTACATATATATATATATATATTGAAAAGTTGCTAAGTGCAGTGGCCGGCCTCCATCTTTGTATGTACGCACATATGTATGTACGTATGTACATATATAACTGAATCGCAGCTTCAACGTCCGCCATACATTTTTTCCTCCAAACGCACTTTTCAATAATCTGAAACAATTCCATAAAACACATAGATAAACCCAAGAAGTAATAAAATAAACCATATACGGTTAACTTTTTTATTTAACTTATGGGTTTTTTCTTACTTAACTCAATAGTAAATTAATTTAAATAATTAACACTACACTAACACACATATATATATATCCATCGCATGCACATCCGCAAAATATAAATAAAATTCTACCTGCAAAAAAATAAAGAAATTTTAATAAAGAAACATTCATATGTATGTGCAATTGTAAATCCTCCTAACGCATACTCACCTGTGTTTTTTTTTCTTCGTGTTTTTTTTCTGCAATTGTCGCCTTAACCGCTCAGCTGGGTTATCTTGTTGCGGAGCCCAGTCTACAATAAAGAACAAACTTAGACAAATATTAAAATACATATTGTTCAAAAACACAATTAGAAATTTAAATACACATCTACAAACATATGCCGGCACTTGAAATCAAGTGTACAAGTTACATACCTACATACGTAGCTGCCGACACATGCAAGTCCCAATACATTTAAACACGTACAACATAAAAACATAATAATTAATTACAATTTACTCTAGCGAATACAAAAATTCGCAACAAAGACACATATGTAACACAATCAACACGATTAGCACATATAACTTGTTTTATAAACATTTAATTCGCTACCCCTACTACAGCAGTACAAACAGATGTGCACACATCTATAGCGACAAGACCTATCAACATTACACATTCACGTAAAATACACAGCACAATTTACGCGTATTCATCCACAAGGCGTGAACGTATATTTTATAAACATTATTTTAATTAAACACATATTTACAACATTGTCAAACATAGCGAACACCAATGATGTGCCAATTTCTGATCGATTAATCGGGTACGAATGACGATTAATCGTGTAAACGTCCGATTCCACTGAAGCAATCAAGCACGATATATCGCAACGCACATTCTTCATATATTTAAGAGGCACGAATATTTATTAAATAAACTGATCGTGTTTATTCTTATTGGTGTTTATGAAAAATTAATACAAATTTTCAACGTTGTAAACTGTCCTCGTCCGATCACGACTATTTATTGCAAGGTAAATAAATTATAATAAATAAAAAAAAAAACACCCCTCCAAAAAAGCTGCGATCCAACCATAAGGCAAATTTATATACATATATATATATTAAAAAAAAGAAGAGAAAAAACATTTCTTTATCCACGTATCTCTTTACCTCCGCTCAACACTCGTATCCGTTATTAGTAAATTTTTGTTCCGGTTGACTATTCTGTCTGTTTATGAAACAAACAAGAACCTCAATTGGCAAGTCATTGTCCGTGCCGAAGCAAGTTAGCAGTCCGTCTTTACACGGTTTGAGAAGCCGAAATCCAGAAGCTTCCTCCTCTAAACCCAAAAAGGAAGCTACTACAGTTGACAGCAAGGGGGCTATCCAAACCACAGATCCTAAGCCCGTCACCCAAGTTAATACAGTCGACATGGCGTTGAACGACTTTATTGCTGTCACTGACAGAGTCAGCCATTTCCAGGCAAAAATTTCAACACCCTCCGACACCATTCCGTCAATCCAAACTTTAAAAATTCGACTACAGCAAATTCAATCCTTGTGGGAGAAAGTCGAGACGGAATACGAGACGTGTTCTCGCAGCATTAGTCGACTTGAAAGTCAAGACGATGCTGAGGTGATGCAGTCAAAATATGACTACTGCTATCAGGTGTATGAAACGTGCGCGGCTCAGTTGAGTGAGCAGCTTGACCTTGCGTCTTCATTAATAACGCAACCCAACGCTCCAGTTGCACCAGTTTCAAGGGGTTGTAGACTTCCCGCCGTTGACACTGAAGTTTTCCATGGAGATTATTTGAAGTGGCCAACGTTCCGAGATTTGTTTACGGCTATTTACATAAATAATCCGAGTCTAACACCAGTGGAGAAATTATTCTATTTAAATTCAAAAACTGGTGGGGAAGCTAAGGCCATCGTGAGTAAATCCCCGCTCACTAATGATGGTTTTAGTTCCGCATGGGATGCCCTTTGCGAACGGTTCCAAAATAAACGGCTTCTGGTTAATAGCCAGTTAAAAATTCTTTTCAATTTGCCAACCGTTAACACCGAATCAGGTGCAGCCTTGAAGGACATTCAAAGCACAATTCAAGGCTGCTTAACAGGGCTTGAACACTCCCAAATCTCTACTGAAAACTGGGATTGTTTGCTTGTTTTCTTGTGCTCATCAAAGTTGCCCAAGCTCACTTTGTCACTTTGGGAGCAATCCTTATCCGACAAGTCAGCAATTCCTACTTGGCAAGAATTAAATTCATTCCTAAGTGAACGCTATCGCACTCTAGAAGCGATAGAAGACGTGAAGCCAAGCACAAGTCAGGTTCATCCAAGAACCAACCGCAATGACGCGGCTCCAAAGAAAGTTAATGCCTTCGAAAATAAAGTTTCCATAAAGTCCCTGTCATGTCAACTATGCTCAAGGGAGAATCATCCTATACGCCTATGTCCGCGTTTTCATCAAATGTCCCCCAAAGATCGAGCTTTGCAGATCAAGCAACAAAAGCTGTGTTTGAATTGCTTCGCGAGAGGCCATGTCCTAAAAGACTGCACAAGTGCACATAGTTGTTTCACGTGCAAGGGTAGCCATCATACACTCCTACATAGAAGCGACCCTCAACCTCAATCGACTCTCGTGACGGCCTCCAGTCCATCCACGTCGTCAAGCACAGCATCCAATGTTCTGACGTATTTCGCAGCAAACAAACAAGGTGTTTTGCTTGGCACTGCCTTAATAAATATCTGCTATGCAGGTACTACGTACAAGGCACGTGCCCTCCTTGATTCAGGTTCCGAAGCGACTTTTATTAAAAGTCGGATTTTCAACCTGATAAAGCTTCCATTCCAGCCCATCCAAGCCCAAATTAGTGGGCTGAACCAAACCCTGGCAGCCAAGCCTCAAAAGTTGTGTCACTTTTTCATAGGCTCCCCATTGAAGCCAAGAATTCAAATTGAATCTTCGGCGTTCGTTATTCCGCACCTTGCAGGTAACCTTCCCTCCTACCCAGTACCTCAGGCGATACTGAAGGACTTGCCAGATATCCAGTTGGCTGACCCCACGTTTTATAGGAGCTTGCAGATAGATGTGCTTTTAGGCGCAGATATCCTCCCGTCCATTTTGTTAGGCGGCTCCAAATCCAACGTTTGTGGAACCCTTATGGGGCAAGAATCTATCTTTGGGTGGATTCTTACGGGCCCAATAGCTAAAAGCATCAGCTCTCCAATTTCCGCATTCACAACCCAAGTTTCCGTTGATCCTGAACTCCAACTAGAGAAGCTTCTCACCAAGTTTTGGGAGGTGGAGGATCTTCCTCTTAGTCCGATTAAAGACTCAGATGTGAAATGTGAAAGCAATTTTGTCCGCACCACGACCAGAGATGAAAGTGGAAGATATGTAGTCACACTGCCCTTTCGAAATCCGGAACATATCCAGTTGGGACATTCAAGGTCCATCGCATTAGCTCAGTTTTTGAAGAACGAAAGCCGTTTGAACAAAAACATTCCGCAAAAAGAGCAATACGATTCCGTGATTCGAGAGTATATAGACTTGGGTCACATGAGACAAGTATCTCCGAGTGTCGACTGTCACCATTTTTATCTCCCTCATCATGCTGTTTTCAAGCCAGACAGCACTACAACAAAGGTCCGCGTAGTGTTCAACGCATCTAGTGTATCGACAAACGGCAAAAGTTTGAACGATATTTTGTATCCAGGACCTGTCCTACAATCCGATCTGACCGTACAGATCCTCAAGTGGCGATACTTCCGTTACGTTTTTAACGCGGATATCACCAAAATGTACCGGCAGATCAGGGTGCATTCCGACCACACTCCTTATCAACGGATTCTGTTCCGAAATGAAGGTAACGACTTGTGCGATTTCGAGCTCAACACAGTTACCTTTGGGGTCAATTCCGCTCCCTTCTTGGCCATCCGCGTGTTGCAGCAGCTTGCACAGGATGTCGAGGCGGAATTTCCTCTCGCTAGTGACATTATTTCCCAGCATATGTATGTTGACGATGTCCTAGCTGGGGCCCACTCTAAGGAGCACGCAATTCTCAAAATCCGAGAACTTCGTAAGGCGCTAGCGAGTGCTGGTTTTCCATTACGCAAGTGGACATCAAATAATAGGTTCGTCCTTAAGGACATTCCAAAAGACCATTTGCTTCGAGGTGATTTCTTGGAGATCGAAGAAGCTAGTGTTGCGAAGACGTTGGGTATAAGGTGGCAAGCAGATTCTGACGAGTTTTTCTTTGCCCCTTCCGCTTTATTAATGAAGACAGCCTTTTCCAAGCGCGATGTACTTTCGCAGATTGCGAAACTCTTCGATCCTGCTGGATGGTTGGCACCAGTTATAGTGCGTGCCAAGATCTTCATGCAAGAAATTTGGCTCCAGAAATTAGACTGGGACGACTTGCTTCCAGAAGAGCTAGACTGTCGCTGGCGAGATTTCCTGACTAGCTACCCTACACTGGGGAAGATCCGCATCCCAAGGTGGCTAAATTTCCAACCGTCAGCAAAGGTCCAGTATCACGGATTTTGTGACGCTTCTCAGCGGGCTTACGGCGCAACGCTCTATGTTCGCATAGAATTCCATGGTCAGGTGCACACGCATCTCCTCACGTCCAAGACTCGAGTTGCTCCCATTAAGACAGTCTCCTTGCCGAGGCTTGAGCTGTGCGGTGCCGTTCTCCTTGCAGAACTGTCCAGCACTCTCCTTCCACAGCTATCAACTGATAAGATCGAGTGTTACTATTGGACGGATTCCACTATCGTCCTAGCATGGCTGCACAAGCCCCCCTGCACTTGGACCACGTTTGTGGGGAACCGAGTCGCGAAAATACTGCAAGCTACAGACACAGGGACTTGGTCCCACGTGCGTTCCGAATTTAACCCAGCTGATTTGGCCAGTAGAGGAGTGTCGCCACAGGAGCTTATGGACAGTAAGTTGTGGTGGCACGGGCCAGAGTGGCTGCAATTCTCCAAAGCATCGTGGCCTTCCCCCCCCGTTTCCGTGGTAGAGACGAACTTGGAACAGCGTTCAATCAAGGCCAATGTAGCCAGCGCTCCGCCGAGCATCGACGCGCTTGATCGATTTTCCGATTTTAACCGAGCGTTGCGCGTACTGGCTTATGCATATCGATTTATAAACCAGTCCAGAAGAGGTTCAAAGCACGTGTCTGAAGAGCTCAGTAGTAAAGAGCTATCTGAAGTCCAAGATAAGCTGGTAAAACGCACTCAGCAAATCCACTACTCACAAGAGTATAAGGCATTGCTTAAAAGGCAACAACTTCCGAAGGCCAGCCACATTACCAACCTCAACCCGTTTCTTGACCAAAATGGACTTATCAGAGCATGCGGTCGGGTACGAGCGTCCGAGAGCCTCACCTATGATGAAAGGCATCCAATAATTATACCGTACTCGTGCCCTTTTTCCCGCCTTCTCGTGCAATTTACCCATCGCATTTCGCTCCATGGCGGTAATCAGTTAATGCTGCGTCTTATCCGATCCAGGTATTGGATTCCAAAGGTCAAGGGCCTTATTAAGACGACGATCAATTCATGCAAGATCTGCGTTGTCTATAAAAAGCGGCTCCAAACTCAACTAATGGGTGATCTACCAGTTGAAAGAGCCACCTTTTCCAGACCTTTTACCAACACGGGTGTCGACTTCGCCGGTCCATTTGAAATAAAGAGTTTCACTGGCCGAGCTTGTCGAATTTCCAAGGGCTATGTTTGCGTTTTTGTATGCTTCAGCACTAAGGCTATACATCTGGAAGCCACATCCGATCTCACTACCGAGAAATTCCTCGAAGCTTTCGCTCGGTTTGCTGCGCGACGCGGATGTCCCCAGCATTTGTTCTCTGACAACGGAAAAACGTTTGTTGGAGCTTCCAAGGTTCTTGATCGCGATTTCCTCGAAGCTACACGTAAATGCATCCTATCCAGCTATAGCCACCATAAATTGTCCTGGCGTTTCAACCCACCAGGCGCACCTCATATGGGTGGCTTGTGGGAAGCTGGGGTAAAAAGTTTCAAGTCCCTTTTTTACAAGTCCACTGCTTCTTTTAAATACACGTTTGAAGAGCTATCCACTTTGCTCGCTAAAGTTGAAGCGTGTTTAAACTCAAGACCAATTTCTCCTATGCCAGAAGATCCGACTGACTTATTGGCACTCACTCCTGGCCACTTTCTGATTGGGGCGCCGCTTTTGTCAGTATGCGAGCCTGAAATCAAGGAAAGTGCCATGTCCATCTTGAACAGATGGCAACGCCTCAAAGCTCTCAACCAACAATTGTGTTTCCGTTGGAAGGAAGAGTATTTGAAAGAGCTTCATAAAAGAATCAAGTGGCAATCGCAGACAAGGAATCTGCAGGTGGGGGACATGGTTATCATAAAGGAAGATAACATTCCAGCCAATGAGTGGCGTCTAGGGCGCGTCCAAAGAACCTATTCAGGTTCTGACATGAATGTTCGAGTCGTGGACATCCTTACCACTCGTGGTGTCGTTAAGAGGCCCATCGCCAAGCTTGTCCTCCTTCCTAACGAAGCGACCACCCAGTCGCAAGGTCCAAACTCTTCCTTTGACTAACGTTTCCATTATGCGTATTTGTGTTTCGTCCGCTCACTTCAGTGTTCAATATACAACTCGTACTAATTCCGCTTTCTTTACATTCAGTACTCCACAGAAGCAAAGAATGGCTCCACGTCCAAGCAATCCTCAAACGGCGGAAGACAGGCGTACTCGAGGAATCAATTCCTTCCGTTGCCGAGTCTGTCGCGGAATCCATCCATTGAAAAGGTGTCGCCGTTTCATGAGGCTGGCGGCGGAGAAGCGACTTCGGGCAGTTCTGGTGAACAAGTACTGTCCCAAGTGTCTCGCACATCAACACTCGGGGGACTCGTGCCGGCGTCAGGATAAGTGTCGCAAGTGCCAAGGCGAGCACCACACGCTCCTCCATATGCACGAGAGCGAATCTGCTCAGTCGTCGTCAACGCCAAGCCGGTCCCCATCTAGATCGTCCGCAAGTGCGGCAGACGGTCTCTCCGTGTCCAGGATTCTGGAACACCAGAGGACCACCGTTATGCCGACGGTGGTACTAAAATGTGACACCGGGAAGAAAAGCTTCGACACTCGGGCTGTGATCGACCCATGCAGCGCCTTCATTAGGATCGACACGTCGTTGGCAAGGGCCTTTGGCTTTTCCGTCACCCGTGTCGGTTCCGAGAGCGTATGTACCGCGGTGCTAAAATCACGATGCTCCGACTTCCAGAAGGAGGTCATCCTTCATGTCATGCCGACCACAATGCGTACTCCCGCTAGGCCAATTTTAGATCGCTCTCGCGTAAACACGGCCAACATCACCCTGGCAGATGACCGCTGATGTCTACGGGTATATTATGCTCCCCGGAGTGATTCCTAGCCAAGGGGGATCGCCACTGGCCCAGAGCACCGTCTTCGGATGGGTACTGTCCGGCTTCTGTAGCCAATAACCTCTTTTCTTATATGTGTATATATATTGCAATACTGCAAGGGGGGCGGCATGTTTATGCCTAAAAGTAGGCATCGAAACAAGTGGCTGCCGCTCCTACCTTCCGCTCATACTGCAAGCGCAGCTCTCATTGTAATATTAACTCTTTTCGGAAATGTTAACCGCCTAAGCAATAAGTGACTTGTAACATTTAACATAATTGAAAATATACCACGAACAAGGAAACAAGTGTTTTTTTCCTCCGCGTGCACCCACGTCTTGAAAATTACAAACAGCAATTTTCATCCATAACGAATCGACTTTGGACGCATCAGCCACCCCACCACAACACATAGATTGTTATTGTTGTTTTGATGTTAGCTTTTGCCGCGCTAAGCCAGGAAAGAAGTTTACTTATACTTTTTTTTTTAATTATTTATCCAAATATATGAAATAAAAATGCTTCCACTTTGTGAACCACTATGAAAAGTTTTTTATTTGAGTTCGTTAACCAATTTATTTATGGGAAATTAGTCGGAATCAGTGAAAGAACGCAGCGCACGAACAAACACGTCTATTCGCTTTTGACTCACAAGCTTTGTAAAATAAGTAACAACGCGATGCAACGTCAGTTCCATTAGACTTATGTTTTTCGAATGGTCTTTATTCGGATCTCTGTCCGCTTCGAAACCTTAAAATCTTGTAAAGTAGTGATTTGCCTGGGTACAGATCTAAGTCTGTTTGTAGTTCGCTGGGATTGTAAAACGGGGTTTAGCACAGTCTAGGGAGGAGTGAGAAAGTTAGTCCCGCAGTCGGGTCGGATGTTAACAACGGGGCGGCAAAACCTCCACACAAGTAACAACACTAATACAATTGGCACAACAGGCGCGTGTGCAACCACAAAATAAATCAACACAAGTGTATATCTTTATAGTCACCGGCGTGTTTGCTTGAACGCAAGTTCACTGACCGTCACTTTATTATCCTTTTGTTTCTTTTGGCCTAACTCGCTCTATCATTATTATAAACTGGCGCCCTTCCTTATCTACTTACAAGCCTTTTAATTCCTCCGAGCACGTGTTAAAAATCCACTCTCCATTCCTTTTTTTTTGTAATTTTTCTTTCTCCGCGCGTCTGCTCTATGGCATCGATCGTTTTTAACTCTCGACTCGCCCACGCTTCAGCGTGGTGGGTTCGAAGCCCACAGCTGGCGCGCTGCACCCTTTGCGACTCTGCATTATCGGGCGGTCCATTCGAATCTATTATTTAAACTAATCTGCCAACTCCATTTTTAATTCATTTTATAATTGTATAATATTCAATAAAAGAAAGCAAAACGAAATAAAAAATAAAATCAACTGAAAACTCCTCGCTCCTTGCGTTACGGAAAAATCATAAGAAAAATAACGAAATCAATAAATCTTTTCCTTATACACTACGAATTAAATCTACAAATTAAATCTACAAATTAAATACTACAAATTAAATACTACAAAATTAAATACTACAAAATCAAGGCTGTTGTGGGGGAGGCCAGGGCCTACTTCACACCCCCCCCTTTCTTCGGGAGGGTGATGGTCACGCATCCATTGGCGTAGGCCGTCACCCCATACCGCTCTCCCTCGACGGTCACTTTAAAGCGGGTGCGTCGTGCCCCCTTACAGCACCGCTCCATCGCCTTGGTGATCTCCTCCACTGCCGTTTTCGTCAGTAAGTCCTCGTCGGGGAGGACCGTCCAACTTGCCGGACGTACCGCCCACCTTCTCGGAGATACGCCCCGGCTTGGTACTGGCTGGGTATCGGTCGGCCCCTCGGGCTCCAATGCAGCCTCCAGCCCCTCCTCCAGACCCTCCTCCCACAAATCCACCACGTCCTCCGTCCGACCCGTCGCGTCAGTCCAAAAGGCTCCGTCGCCGTGTAGTTCCGGGTCCCCTGCCGGCTCGCCTTTGGGAAGCGGAACGGGTACCTCCTCCTCAGCCCCCGGGTGCCTGGGCGGCGACGGTGGCTTCTCCACATAAGGCCGGGGGGCCCGGAAACTGGGCTCATTGACGTAGATGGCGGTGGTCTCTACCGTCATCAAAATAACGCCTCCGTCGACGATTGTTGCTGACTCTTCCCGGTGGACGAACATCGTATGTCGGCATGAGGTCTCTCCTGAGTTTCCGCTGGTGTCTGCGGCATCCTCCACCTTAGCCCCGGGCTGCGTAAAGTCGCTCATCTTGTGTCGTTTAATCTGTGGGTATACAATAATGCAATGATTAGTCTTAATCGTCAAAATGGTTCTGAGACTCTGAAAATTTGGTTAGTGTTATATAAAAAAAAAATCGAAGGAGGGACATAAAGCGTATTAGAGCTGTAGGACTGTTTGATCAGGTTGGTCGCCTTCCTCCCGTTCCTCTGTCTCGCAATAGAACTGTCTCAACTGCGCGATGTTGGCGAGTTTGCTTTTCCGCTGAGAACGCGGGTGAGAACCCCGTCGAATCTGCCACGCTGGAATTAACCGCCAATGAAATTTCGGGTAATAGTTCGTCCCACGAACTCTGTTTTCCTGTTATGAACTGGGCGATCATCGTCTTCACGGTCCTATTCGTAATCTCGGTCGGGTTTTCCCGCGGGTAGTAAGGGGCGGTATGCTGCATCTCCACCCCCAGCGACTTCAAAAATGCCTTGAAACTGCGACTTGTGAACTGGACACCGTTATCACACACGAATTTTCTGGGTATCCCAAATCGACATAAGATACGTTCGCGGAACGCTTTCAGTAGCTGTGCCGCCGTCGCTCGCTTTAAGGGGACTAGCTCTACCCATTTCGAAAATGCGTCATGGAATACTAGGAGCATGGTATTCCCATGTTTCGATCTGGGTAACGGACCCACAAAATCGGCGCAAAGTATAGTCATAGGCTCGGCCACCTGACGCGTCAACATCTGTCCCGCCGGCTTGACTTGCAGCGTCTTGAACCTCTGGCATGATTCGCAGCACTTAACATACCTGGCTGCATCTCGGAACATCCTGGGCCAGTAATACCTTTGTGATAGCCGCATTATCGTCTTCCGTACCCCTTGCTGCCCAGCCGTCGGTGCGTCGTGACACTCCAGTAAGACTATTTTCCTTTGATCCTCACCAACGCACAGTTTCCACGGTATGTAGTCGTCGTCGTCCGCGCGGTGTCCGAGGTGTCTATATAGCTGGCCATTTTCCTCCATGTAATCCGGGTACTTTACCGATTCCTTCGCGATTTTCTCTACCATTGCCTCTATCCACTTGCCGGGTGATTTCTCCTGTACTGCTTGCTGAAGGTCCTCCAAGGGTTGCCGCGAAAGGGCGTCCGCTACCACGTTGAGCTTCCCCCGCCTGTAACGTACGTCAAACTGGTATTGTTGGAGCTCTAAGGCCCAACGCGCGATCCGTCCCGACGGGCTTTCGATTGAATTCAGCCACTTCAACGCCATATGGTCGGTTATTACCTCAAAACGGTACCCTTCCAGGTAACATCTCAGCTTTCGGATCGACCACACGAATGCTAGGCACTCCTTTTCGGTCGCTGAATAGTTTTCCTCCGCCTTGTTCAGCTTCCGACTCGTATAAGCTATCACACGCTTCTGCTGATCAATCGTCTGGGTCAGCACCGCTCCAAGACCGAAATCGCTTGCATCAGTTTGCAGGGTAAACTACTCTGAGAAATCCGGGCACGCCAGTACAGGGGCAGTTGTCAGACTATGCTTAAGGGTCTCCAACGCTGTTTGCTGCTCCTCGTCCCACGACCATTTTCTCGACTTCTTTAATAAAGTGGTCATCGGCTGCCCCACTGTCGCGAAATTCGGCACGAATCGCCTATACCACGAGGCCATCCCCAGACAACGTCGCAATTCCTTACAATTTGCCGGGGCCTTCAGATTCCGGATGGCTTCTTCTTTGGCGGGGTCCGTCTTTATCCCATCGCCACTCACCACATGTCCCAGGTATACCAGCTCCTTCTGGAAAAACGAGCACTTCTTGCTGTTCAACTTCAGATTTGCAGCTGTGAGCCGCCTAAGCACTTCCTTGAGGTTTGCTACGTGCTCTTTCTTGGTCGCTCCGATCACTACTATGTCGTCCAGATAGGCAAACACATGGGGCTCCATGTCTGGTCCGATAACCGTGTCCAAAGCTCGTCGACTATCCGCCCTTCTTCCAATCTAAGGGGATACTCTAGTTTTGGGACTGTGTCGCGTCGGCTCCCACCGGATCCCGTCCCAGATGGTGCCGCTGATCGTTTCCCGCCCCCGTCTTCTGACAACACTGCCCGGTACTGACACCCTTCGCCCCGCACTGCCTACAAAATAGTATTCGAGGGTTGGGACATCCCTTGGCAAAGTGCCCCTCTTGCGAACAGTTATAACATACCCTTATGCCCTCGAGCACTCCAAGTTTTGATGGGGAACGTCAGTACCTATCTTGACACAAAATTTGGTGGCTCTAGCCCAAAAAATGTGAAAACTATAGGCGTTTCCAATTTCATGGATAAAGGGGGATGGGGCGGAATAAGGGGGCGTGGCATCCAAAATTTTGATGCAGTTAATTCAGGGACATGACTAGCTATCTGCGTGCAAAATTTGGTAACTCTAGCTGTAAGATTGTGAGAAATATTTGGTTTTATCGGTTTTCAGTTATCGAACTTATCGATTTCCCAGCCTCCTAGTAGGCGTGGCAACCCAATCTTGACACTTTATCTGTACCGTCTATAGATAAACATAATTGCAAAGTTTCAAGTCTCTAGCTTTACGGGTGTCGAAAAAAGTTGCGTTCATACGGACGGACGGACAGACGGACACCATGACGGACATTGCACAAAACCAATATACTATGAGACCTTCGGTATCAAAGTATAATAATATAAATAATTTGAATGCAATCAAGCGCCTTTGTTGTTGCCCATTTACGCTCACTCTTTTGTTTATGCGCGCGCTCTGCATGTCAAACATAAATCTTAGTATCCCTACCTCCTCCGCACTCACTAAGCTAAGCTAAGCTAAGCATAACTAAGAGGCTGCAGTTAAGGGAATGGCATTGCCTAATTTGCACCACCCACACCTAGCTCTTAAGTGCAAGCGTTGTATGTAAGAGCTCGGTGTCTGTTGCTGTAATGCTCTTTTCCACTTTATGTTTTTACATACAATGGTAAGGGAATTGGTTATGCATTTAAGTTTATATTTAATGTAAACAAATAAAGATACTTTTTGGATCAGTGAGTTTTTTAACATTCTGATTTTCGTAATATATATATATGTATATTTTTTTTTTTTTTTTTACGGGACATGATGCCAAGCGGTCCTGGCCTTAGTTATTTATTTGCCGATTATAAATAATAAAAATGTTATGTTCTACAAGTACTTAGTGACAGCTTCTACTAGCTCCGAGTTGTAGAGGCTTGAGATCGCTTTCATGACCCTAGGGTCCTGCAACATCTCAATAAGACGCTTATCAGCCTTGGCATCATCAAAAGTGGGCTACATAAGCTCTGAGTTGACATCTGTCACCGCTGGCTTATTCATAATGTTAAGAATTTTCTTCTGTAGTTCAATTTCTGGATCGGGCGCCTGGAGCTTGGCCAAGGCATTAAATTCGCCCAACTCCACCTTGAGCTGCTGCTGCCGCTGCTCCTCCAGATATTTGATGATGCATTCATACTGAAGTCCAGTCAGCTGACGATTATCGGCCAGCATATCAATCAAGAGCTGCATGTTTTCTGGATGTGGGTTGACTTGCATTGCCTGGAGCTGGGATGTAGTGACTGCCTCGCGTGATTTCTTTAGGCGAAAGTCGGTGGAAATTAGTGTGATTGCGTCCTCCAATGGCATATTACGATGCTCAGCCGGAACACCATAGAGAATGTTCACTGTAATGCTGTTTAATGCTTCGTGCTGGGGCGGAACAAGCACAGCGTAGAGGCAACCACGCGCCGAAATGTTCCTCAGCACTTGCCCTAACATGACATCCTCATTGGGAAAGAGAACATCCACCCGCAGGCCTCCTTTCGCAGTCGATCCTCAATATACTCAGCATATTTGGTATTTTCGCGATTCAACACAATGATTTCACAATCGTTTATTGGCGCCACGGTAGCAGCGGCGGCGGCAGACATAACAATTCCCCCTTGGACAGCCATTGGAACGCCGTTCTGAGTGGTATTTGCATTAAGTTTCTTTGCAGCAGCATTGGCTGCCTTTGCCTTAATAGAGGCATTGCGTACTACGAGCAAATTTCCCATAAATGTGGACTTATTTAATGCAGCCGCACATTTGTTGGCTATTTCTTCACTTTCGAACTGCACGAACTGCATATTCATTTAAAATATAAAAAACAACTTTTATTTAAATAACGATCAACGTATTTTAATTTCTTTTGTTGTTTTTTAAACACAAGAAAACTATTTTGCCTATTATATAATAGTTATATAGACACTGCTTAAGTGCATTTAAAAATCAAATAAAACTAAGCAGTTTGAATATTCTATTAAAATAATATAAGTTGGTATATTCAATTTTATTGAATTCTATACTTACGTATATACACTGTAACGTTGTAACAATCGTTTTACACTGAAGTCAATTGACTCACAGCCAAATTACAATATTGAAATTTTATATTTTAGTGGTGTTTCGGTGCCGCATTCAGTTATTGCCATAATTGGTGATGGAGCCTGCCTTGGCAACGTCGTATGCACTGTGCATAGGAAAAATGTTTCGAGCAGCGCAGTCGGCACACGCATAGGCTATGCATAGCGCAGAAGCTTCGTGTGCCCTATTTGTCTTCAGATGAAATGTTTGATAGATCCTACTGTAAAATGACATATATATCAATACTGACCAAAACGCAAGATCTGTGCTATTTGCCCTTCCGCTAAGCGACGTATGAAAAAAGCATCCTGCAAAAATTTGGAAAACACCTATGTGGGGAGCATCAAATTGTGCTTTGTGCCTCTTGCTCAAAATGAAAAGGTTTGTTCCTTAAAACGTTTTCCTGTTTTAGTTAAAAGCAATTATTTTAAAAAAATACTTTTAATAAGTAATGTTGCTTTAAGTTTGTTATTTTTTATGTTTTTTTGATAATGTTTTGTAAAACAAGCCAAATGGAGAAGATGCAGACCTTTTGTAGATGTCACCATATATCTTCTTACCAAATTTGGTGACTCTAGCTCGAAAAATGTGAAAGCTATAGGCGTTTCCAATTTCAAGTAGAAGGGGGGATGGGGGCGGAATCAGGGGGCGTGGCATCCAAGTTTTGATGGGGAACGTCAGTATCTATCTTGACACAAAATTTGGTTTCTCCAGCCCAAAAAATGTGAAAACTATAGGCGTTTCCAATTTCATGGAGAAGGGGGGATGGGGGCGGAATCAGGGGTCGTGGCGTCAACAATTTTGATGGGGAACGTCAGTACCTATCTTGACACAAAATTTGGTGGCTCTAGCCCAAAAAATATGAAAACTATAGGCGTTTCCAATTTCATGGATAAGGGGGGATGGGGGCGGAATAAGGGGGCGTGGCATCCAAAATTTTGATGAATATTTTTGGGGAACATCACTATCTATCTTGACACAAAATTTGGTGGCTCTAGCCCAAAAAATGTGAAAACTATAGGCGTTTCCATATTCAAGTAGAAGGGGGGATGGGGGCGGAATCAGGGGGCGTGGCATCCAAGTTTTGATGGGGAACGTCAGTATCTATCTTGACACAAAATTTGGTTTCTCCAGCCCAAAAAATGTGAAAACTATAGGCGTTTCCAATTTCATGGAGAAGGGGGGATGGGGGCGGAATCAGGGGTCGTGGCGTCAACAATTTTGATGGGGAACGTCAGTACCTATCTTGACACAAAATTTGGTGGCTCTAGCCCAAAAAAGGTGAAAAACTATAGGCGTTTCCAATTTCATGGATAAGGGGGGATGGGGGCGGAATAAGGGTGCGTGGCATCCAAAATTTTGATGCATATTTTTGGGGAACGTCAATATCTATCTTGACACAAAATTTGGTGGCTCTAGCCCAAAAAATGTGAAAACTATTGGCGTTTCCAATTTCATGGAGAAGGGGGGATGGGGGCGGTATCAGGGGGCGTGGCATCCAAAATTTTTATGCAGATAATTCAGGGACATGACTAGCTATCTTCGCGCAATATTTGGTAACTCTAGCTGTAAGAATATGAGAAATATTTGGTTTTATCGGTTTTCAGTTATCGAACTTATCGATTTCCCAGCCTCCTAGTAGGCGTGGCAACCCAATCTTGACACTTTATCTGTACCGTCTATAGATAAACATAATTGCAAAGTTTCAAGTCTCTAGCTTTACGGGTGTCGAAAAAAGTTGCGTTCATACGGACGGACGGACAGACGGACAGACGGACACCATGACGGACATTGCACAAAACCAATATACTATGAGACCTTCGGTATCAAAGTATAATAATATAAATAATTTGAATGCAATCAAGCGCCTTTGTTGTTGCCCATTTACGCTCACTCTTTTGTTTATGCGCGCGCTCTGCATGTCAAACATAAATCTTAGTATCCCTACCTCCTCCGCACTCACTAAGCTAAGCTAAGCTAAGCATAACTTAGAGGCTGCAGTTAAGGGAATGGCATTGCCTAATTTGCACCACCCACACCTAGCTCTTAAGTGCAAGCGTTGTATGTAAGAGCTCGGTGTCTGTTGCTGTAATGCTCTTTACCACTTTATGTTTTTACATACAATGGTAAGGGAATTGGTTATGCATTTTAGTTTATATTTAATGTAAACAAATAAAGATACTTTTTGGATCAGTGAGTTTTTTAACATTCTGATTTTCGTAATATATATATATATATATTTTTTTTTTTTTTTTTACGGGGCATGAGGCCAAGCGGTCTGGCCTTAGTTATTTATTTGCCGATTATAAATATTAAAAATGTTATGTTCTACAAGTACTTAGTGACAGCTTCTACTAGCTCCGAGTTGTAGAGGCTTGAGATCGCTTTCATGACCCTAGGGTCCTGCAACATCTCAATAAGACGCTTATCAGCCTTGGCATCATCAAAAGTGGGATACATAGGCTCTGAGTTGACATCTGTCACCGCTGGCTTATTCATAATGTTAAGAATTTTCTTCTGTAGTTCAATTTCTGGATCGGGCGCCTGGAGCTTGGCCAAGGCATTAAATTCGCCCAACTCCACCTTGAGCTGCTGCTGCCGCTGCTCCTCCAGCCGGAACACCATAGAGAATGTTCACTGTAATGCTGTTTAATGCTTCGTGCTGGGGCGGAACAAGCACAGCGTAGAGGCAACCACGCGCCGAAATGTTGCTCAGCACTTGCCCTAACATGACATCCTCATTGGGAAAGAGAACATCCACCCGCAGGCCAACCTTTCGCAGTCGATCCTCAATATACTCAGCATATTTGGTATTTTCGCGATTCAACACAATGATTTCACAATTGGCGCCACGGTAGCAGCAGCGGCGGCAGACATAACAATTCCCCCTTGGACAGCCATTGGAACGCCGTTCTGAGTGGTATTTGCATTAAGTTTCTTTGCAGCAGCATTGGCTGCCTTTGCCTTAATAGAGGCATTGCGTACTACGAGCAAATTTCCCATAAATGTGGACTTATTTAATGCAGCCGCACATTTGTTGGCTATTTCTTCACTTTCGAACTGCACGAACTGCATATTCATTTAAAATATAAAAAACAACTTTTATTTAAATAACGATCAACGTATTTTAATTTCTTTTGTTGTTTTTTAAACACAAGAAAACTATTTTGCCTATTATATAATAGTTATATAGACACTGCTTAAGTGCATTTAAAAATCAAATAAAACTAAGCAGTTTGAATATTCTATTAAAATAATATAAGTTGGTATATTCAATTTTATTGAATTCTATACTTACGTATATACACTGTAACGTTGTAACAATCGTTTTACACTGAAGTCAATTGACTCACAGCCAAATTAAAATATTGAAATTTTATATTTTAGTGGTGTTTCGGTGCCGCATTCAGTTATTGCCATAATTGGTGATGGAGCCTGCCTTGGCAGCGTCGTATGCACTGTGCATAGGAAAAATGTTTCGAGCAGCGCAGTCGGCACACGCATAGGCTATGCATAGCGCAGAAGCTTCGTGTGCCCTATTTGTCTTCAGATGAAATGTTTGATAGATCCTACTGTAAAATGACATATATTTCAATACTGACCAAAACGCAAGATCTGTGCTATTTGCCCTTCCGCTAAGCGACGTATGAAAAAAGCATCCTGCAAAAATTTGGAAAACACCTATGTGGGGAGCATCAAATTGTGCTTTGTGCCTCTTGCTCAAAATGAAAAGGTTTGTTCCTTAAAACGTTTTCCTGTTTTAGTTAAAAGCAATTATTTTAAAAAATACTTTTAATAAGTAATGTTGCTTTAAGTTTGTTATTTTTTATGTTTTTTTGTTAATGTTTTGTAAAACAAGCCAAATGGAGAAGATGCAGACCTTTTGTAGATGTCACCATATATCTTCCTACCAAATTTGGTGACTCTAGCTCGAAAAATGTGAAAGCTATAGGCGTTTCCAATTTCAAGTAGAAGGGGGAATGGGGGCGGAATCAGGGGGCGTGGCATCCAAAATTTTGATGAATTTTTTTGGGGAACGTCAATATCTATCTCCACACAAAATTTGGTGGCTCTAGCCCAAAAAATGTGAAAACTATAGGCGTTCCAATTTCAAGTAGAAGGGGGGATGGGGGCGGAATCAGGGGGCGTGGCATCCAAGTTTTGATGGGGAACGTCAGTATCTATCTTGACACAAAATTTGGTTTATCTAGCCCAAAAAATGTGAAAACTATAGGCGTTTCCAATTTCATGGAGAAGGGGGGATGGGGTCGGAATCAGGGGTCGTGGCGTCAACAATTTTGATGGGGAACGTCAGTACCTATCTTGACACAAAAAAATTGGTGGCTCTAGCCCAAAAAATATGAAAACTATAGGCGTTTCCAATTTCATGGATAAGGGGGGATGGGGGCGGAATAAGGGGGCGTGGCATCCAAAATTTTGATGCAGTTAATTCAGGGACATGACTAGCTATCTGCGCGCAATATTTGGTAACTCTAGCTGTAAGAATATGAGAAATATTTGGTTTTATCGGTTTTCAGTTATCGAACTTATCGATTTCCCAGCCTCCTAGTAGGCGTGGCAACCCAATCTTGACACTTTATCTGTACCGTCTATAGATAAACATAATTGCAAAGTTTCAAGTCTCTAGCTTTACGGGTGTCGAAAAAAGTTGCGTTCATACGGACGGACGGACAGACGGACAGACGGACACCATGACGGACATTGCACAAAACCAATATACTATGAGACCTTCGGTATCAAAGTATAATAATATAAATAATTTGAATGCAATCAAGCGCCTTTGATTTGAATGTTGCCCATTTACGCTCATTCTTTTGTTTATGCGCGCGCTCTGCATGTCAAACATAAATCTTAGTATCCCTACCTCCTCCGCACTCACTAAGCTAAGCTAAGCTAAGCATAACTTAGAGGCTGCAGTTAAGGGAATGGCATTGCCTAATTTGCACCACCCACACCTAGCTCTTAAGTGCAAGCGTTGTATGTAAGAGCTCGGTGTCTGTTGCTGTAATGCTCTTTTCCACTTTATGTTTTTACATACAATGGTAAGGGAATTGGTTATGCATTTTAGTTTATATTTAATGTAAACAAATAAAGATACTTTTTGGATCAGTGAGTTTTTTAACATTCTGATTTTCGTAATATATATATATATATATATATATATTTTTTTTTTACGGGACATGAGGCCAAGCGGTCCTGGCCTTAGTTATTTATTTGCCGATTATAAATAATAAAAATGTTATGTTCTACAAGTACTTAGTGACAGCTTCTACTAGCTCCGAGTTGTAGAGGCTTGAGATCGCTTTCATGACCCTAGGGTCCTGCAACATCTCAATAAGACGCTTATCAGCCTTGGCATCATCAAAAGTGGGATACATAAGCTCTGAGTTGACATCTGTCACCGCTGGCTTATTCATAATGTTAAGAATTTTCTTCTGTAGTTCAATTTCTGGATCGGGCGCCTGGAGCTTGGCCAAGGCATTAAATTCGCCCAACTCCACCTTGAGCTGCTGCTGCCGCTGCTCCTCCAGCCGGAACACCATAGAGAATATTCACTGTAATGCTGTTTAATGCTTCGTGCTGGGGCGGAACAAGCACAGCGTAGAGGCAACCACGCGCCGAAATGTTGCTCAGCACTTGCCCTAACATGACATCCTCATTGGGAAAGAGAACATCCACCCGCAGGCCAACCTTTCGCAGTCGATCCTCAATATACTCAGCATATTTGGTATTTTCGCGATTCAACACAATGCTTCGTGTGCCCTATTTGTCTTCAGATGAAATGTTTGATAGATCCTACTGTAAAATGACATATATTTCAATACTGACCAAAACGCAAGATCTGTGCTATTTGCCCTTCCGCTAAGCGACGTATGAAAAAAGCATCCTGCAAAAATTTGGAAAACACCTATGTGGGGAGCATCAAATTGTGCTTTGTGCCTCTTGCTCAAAATGAAAAGGTTTGTTCCTTAAAACGTTTTCCTGTTTTAGTTAAAAGCAATTATTTAAAAAAAAATACTTTTAATAAGTAATGTTGCTTTAAGTTTGTTATTTTTTATGTTTTTTTGATAATGTTTTGTAAAACAAGCCAAATGGAGAAGATGCAGACCTTTTGTAGATGTCACCATATATCTTCCTACCAAATTTGGTGACTCTAGCTCGAAAAATGTGAAAGCTATAGGCGTTTCCAATTTCAAGTAGAAGGGGGGATGGGGGCGGAATCAGGGGGCGTGGCATCCAAAATTTTAATGCATTTTTTTGGGGAACGTCAATATCTATCTCCACACAAAATTTGGTGGCTCTAGCCCAAAAAATGTGAAAACTATAGGCGTTTCCATATTCAAGTAGAAGGGGGGATGGGGGCGGAATCAGGGGGCGTGGCATCCAAGTTTTGATGGGGAACGTCAGTATCTATCTTGACACAAAATTTGGTGGCTCTAGACCAAAAAATGTGAAAACTATAGGCGTTTCCAATTTCAAGTAAATGGGGGGATGGGGGCGGAATCAGGAGGCGTGGCATCCAAGTTTTGATGGGGAACGTCAGTACCTATCTTGACACAAAATTTGGTGGCTCTAGCCCAAAAAATGTGAAAACTATAGGCGTTTCCAATTTCATGGAGAAGGGGGGATGGGGGCGGTATCAGGGGGCGTGGCATCCAAAATTTTGATGCAGATAATTCAGGGACATGACTAGCTATCTGCGCGCAATATTTGGTAACTCTAGCTGTAAGAATATGAGAAATATTTGGTTTTATCGGTTTTCAGTTATCGAACTTATCGATTTCCCAGCCTCCTAGTAGGCGTGGCAACCCAATCTTGACACTTTACCTGTACCGTCTATAGATAAACATAATTGCAAAGTTTCAAGTCTCTAGCTTTACGGGTGTCGAAAAAAGTTGCGTTCATACGGACGGACGGACACCATGACGGACATTGCACAAAACCAATATACTATGAGAACTTCGGTATCAAAGTATAATAATATAAATAATTTGAATGCAATCAAGCGCCTTTGTTGTTGCCCGTTTACGCTCACTCTTTTGTTTATGCGCGCGCTCTGCATGTCAAACATAAATCTTAGTATCCCTACCTCCTCCGCACTCACTAAGCTAAGCTAAGCTAAGCATAACTTAGAGACTGCAGTTAAGGGAATGGCATTGCCTAATTTGCGCTACCCACACCTAGCTCTTAAGTGCAAGCGTTGTATGTAAGAGCTCGGTGTCTGTTGCTGTAATGCTCTTTTCCACTTTATGTTTTTACATACAATGGTAAGGGAATTGGTTATGCATTTTAGTTTATATTAAATGTAAACAAATAAAGATACTTTTTGGATCAGTGAGTTTTTTAACATTCTGATTTTCGTAATATATATATATATATATATATATATTTTTTTTTTTTTTTTTTTTTACGGTACATGAGGCCAAGCGGTCCTGGCCTTAGTTATTTATTTGCCGATTATAAATAATAAAAATGTTATGTTCTACAAGTACTTAGTGACAGCTTCTACTAGCTCCGAGTTGTAGAGGCTTGAGATCGCTTTCATGACCCTAGGGTCCTGCAACATCTCAATAAGACGCTTATCAGCCTTGGCATCATCAAAAGTGGGATACATAAGCTCTGAGTTGACATCTGTCACCGCTGGCTTATTCATAATGTTAAGAATTTTCTTCTGTAGTGCAATTTCTGGATCGGGCGCCTGGAGCTTGGCCAAGGCATTAAATTCGCCCAACTCCACCTTGAGCTGCTGCTGCCGCTGCTCCTCCAGCCGGAACACCATAGAGAATGTTCACTGTAATGCTGTTTAATGCTTCGTGCTGGGGCGGAAGAAGCACAGCGTAGAGGCAACCACGCGCCGAAATGTTGCTCAGCACTTGCCCTAACATGACATCCTCATTGGGAAAGAGAACATCCACCCGCAGGCCAACCTTTCGCAGTCGATCCTCAATATACTCAGCATATTTGGTATTTTCGCGATTCAACACAATGGTTTCACAATCGTTTATTGGCGCCACGGTAGCAGCAGCGGCGGCAGACATAACAATTCCCCCTTGGACAGCCATTGGAACGCCGTTCTGAGTGGTATTTGCATTAAGTTTCTTTGCAGCAGCATTGGCTGCCTTTGCCTTAATAGAGGCATTGCGTACTACGAGCAAATTTCCCATAAATGTGGACTTATTTAATGCAGCCGCACATTTGTTGGCTATTTCTTCACTTTCGAACTGCACGAACTGCATATTCATTTAAAATATAAAAAACAACTTTTATTTAAATAACGATCAACGTATTTTAATTTCTTTTGTTGTTTTTTAAACACAAGAAAACTATTTTGCCTATTATATAATAGTTATATAGACACTGCTTAAGTGCATTTAAAAATCAAATAAAACTAAGCAGTTTGAATATTCTATTAAAATAATATAAGTTGGTATATTCAATTTTATTGAATTCTATACTTACGTATATACACTGTAACGTTGTAACAATCGTTTTACACTGAAGTCAATTGACTCACAGCCAAATTAAAATATTGAAATTTTATATTTTAGTGGTGTTTCGGTGCCGCATTCAGTTATTGCCATAATTGGTGATGGAGCCTGCCTTGGCAGCGTCGTATGCACTGTGCATAGGAAAAATGTTTTGAGCTGCGCAGTCGGCACACGCATAGGCTATGCATAGCGCAGAAGCTTCGTGTGCCCTATTTGTCTTCAGATGAAATGTTTGATAGATCCTACTGTAAAATGACATATATTTCAATACTGACCAAAACGCAAGATCTGTGCTATTTGCCCTTCCGCTAAGCGACGTATGAAAAAAGCATCCTGCAAAAATTTGGAAAACACCTATGTGGGGAGCATCAAATTGTGCTTTGTGCCTCTTGCTCAAAATGAAAAGGTTTGTTCCTTAAAACGTTTTCCTGTTTTAGTTAAAAGCAATTATTTTAAAAAAATACTTTTAATAAGTAATGTTGCTTTAAGTTTGTTATTTTTTATGTTTTTTTGATAATGTTTTGTAAAACAAGCCAAATGGAGAAGATGCAGACCTTTTGTAGATGTCACCATATATCTTCCTACCAAATTTGGTGACTCTAGCTCGAAAAATGTGAAAGCTATAGGCGTTTCCAATTTCAAGTAGAAGGGGGGATGGGGGCGGAATCAGGGGGCGTGGCATCCAAAATGTTCATGCATTTTTTTGGGGAACGTCAATATCTATCTTAACACAAAATTTGGTGGCTCTAGCCCAAAAAATGTGAAAACTATAGGCGTTTCCAATTTCAAGTAGAAGGGGAGATGGGGGCGGAATCAGGGGGCGTGGCATCCAAGTTTTGATGGGGAACGTCAGTATCTATCTTGACACAAAATTTGGTTTCTCTAGCCCAAAAAAATTTGAAAACTATAGCGTTCCAATTTCAAGTAGAAGGGGATGGGGGCGGAATCAGGGGGCGTGGCATCCAAGTTTTGATGGGGAACGTCAGTACCTATCTTGACACAAAATTTGGTTTCTCTAGCCCAAAAAATGTGAAAACTATAGGCGTCTCCAATTTCATGGATAAGGGGGGATGGGGGCGGAATCAGGGGGCGTGGCATCAACAATTTTGATGGGGAACGTCAGTACCTATCTTGACACAAAATTTGGTGGCTCTAGCCCAAAAAATATGAAAACTATAGGCGTTTCCATATTCAAGTAGAAGGGGGGATGGGGGCGGAATCAGGGGGCGTGGCATCCAAGTTTTGATGGGGAACGTCAGTACCTATCTTGACACAAAATTTGGTGGCTCTAGACCAAAAAATGTGAAAACTATAGGCGTTTCCAATTTCAAGTAAATGGGGGATGGGGGCGGAATCAGGAGGCGTGGCATCCAAGTTTTGATGGGGAACGTCAGTACCTATCTTGACACAAAATTTGGTGGCTCTAGCCCAAAAAATGTGAAAACTATAGGCGTTTCCAATTTCATGGAGAAGGGGGACGGGGGCGGAATCAGGGGCGTGGCATCCAAGTTTTGATGGGAAACAACAGTACCTATCATGACACAAAATTTGGTGGCTCTAGCCCAAAAAATGTGAAAACTATAGGCGTTCCAATTTCAAGTAGAAGGGGGATGGGGGCGGAATCAGGGGGCGTGGCATCCAAGTTTTGATGGGGAACGTCAGTATCTATCTTGACACAAAATTTGGTTTCTCTAGCCCAAAAAATGTGAAAACTATAGGCGTTTCCATATTCAAGTACAAGGGGGGATGGGGGCGGAATCAGGGGGCGTGGCATCCAAGTTTTGATGGGGAACGTCAGTATCTAACTTGACACAAAATTTGGTTTCTCTAGCCCAAAAAATGTGAAAACTATAGGCGTTTCCAATTTCATGGAGAAGGGGGGATGGGGGCGGAATCAGGAGGCGTGGCATCAACAATTTTGATGCATAATTTTGGGGAACGTCACTATCTATCTTGACACAAAATTTGGTGGCTCTAGCCCAAAAAATGTGAAAACTATAGGCGTTCCAATTTCAAGTAGAAGGGGGATGGGGGCGGAATCAGGGGGCGTGGCATCCAAGTTTTGATGGGGAACGTCAGTATCTATCTTGACACAAAATTTGGTTTCTCTAGCCCAAAAAATGTGAAAACTATAGGCGTTTCCAATTTCATGGAGAAGGGGGGATGGGGGCGGAATCAGGGGGCGTGGCATCCAAGTTTTGATGGGGAACGTCAGTATCTATCTTGACACAAAATTTGGTGGCTCTAGACCAAAAAATGTGAAAACTATAGGCGTTTCCAATTTCAAGTAAATGGGGGGATGGGGGCGGAATCAGGAGGCGTGGCATCCAAGTTTTGATGGGGAACGTCAGTACCTATCTTGACACAAAATTTGGTGGCTCTAGACCAAAAAATGTGAAATCTATAGGCGTTTCCAATTTCAAGTAAATGGGGGGATGGGGGCGGAATCAGGAGGCGTGGCATCCAAGTTTTGATGGGGAACGTCAGTACCTATCTTGACACAAAATTTGGTGGCTCTAGCCCAAAAAATGTGAAAACCTTCAAGTAGAAGGGGGGATGGGGGCGGAATCAGGGGGCGTGGCATCCAAGTTTTGATGGGGAACGTCAGTATCTATCTTGACACAAAATTTGGTTTCTCTAAGCCAAAAAATGTGAAAACTATAGGCGTTTCCAATTTCATGGAGAAGGGGGGATGGGGGCGGAAACAGGGGGCGTGGCATCCAAGTTTTGATGGGGAACGTCAGTATCTATCTTGACACAAAATTTGGTGGCTCTAGACCAAAAAATGTGAAAACTATAGGCGTTTCCAATTTCAAGTAAATGGGGGGATGGGGGCGGAATCAGGAGGCGTGGCATCCAAGTTTTGATGGGGAACGTCAGTACCTATCTTGACACAAAATTTGGTGGCTCTAGACCAAAAAATGTGAAAACTATAGGCGTTTCCAATTTCAAGTAAATGGGGGGATGGGGGCGGAATCAGGGGTCGTGGCATCAACAATTTTGATGGGGAACGTCAGTACCTATCTTGACACAAAATTTGGTGGCTCTAGCCCAAAAAATATGAAAACTATAGGCGTTTCCAATTTCATGGATAAGGGGGGATGGGGGCGGAATAAGGGGCGTGGCATCCAAAATTTTGATGCATAATTTTGGGGAACGTCACTATCTATCTTGACACAAAATTTGGTGGCTCTAGCCCAAAAAATGTGAAAACTATAGGCGTTTCCATATTCAAGTAGAAGGGGGGATGGGGCGGAATCAGGAGGCGTGGCATCCAAGTTTTGATGGGGAACGTCAGTACCTATCTTGACACAAAATTTGGTGGCTCTAGCCCAAAAAATGTGAAAACTATAGGCGTTTCCAATTTCATGGATAAGGGGGGATGGGGGCGGAATAAGGGGGCGTGGCATCCAAAATTTTGATGCATAATTTTGGGGAACGTCACTATCGATCTTGACACAAAATTTGGTGGCTCTAGCCCAAAAAATGTGAAAACTATAGGCGTTTCCATATTCAAGTAGAAGGGGGGATGGGGGCGGAATCAGGGGCGTGGCATCCAAGTTTTGATGGGCAACGTCAGTACCTATCTTGACACAAAATTTGGTGGATCTAGACCAAAAAATGTGAAAACTATAGGCGTTTCCAATTTCAAGTAAATGGGGGATGGGGGCGGAATCAGGAGGCGTGGCATCCAAGTTTTGATAGGGAACGTCGGTACCTATCTTGACACAAAATTTGGTGGCTCTTGCCCAAAAAATGTGAAAACTATAGGCGTTTCCAATTTCATGGATAAGGGGGGATGGGGGCGGAATAAGGGGGCGTGGCATCCAAAATGTTGATGCATATTTTTGGGGAACGTCAGTACCTATCTTGACACAAAATTTGGTGGCTCTAGCCCAAAAAATGTGAAAACTATAGGCGTTTCCAATTTCATGGAGAAGGGGGGATGGGGGCGGTATCAGGGGGCGTGGCATCCAAAATTTTGATGCAGATAGTTCAGGGACATGACGAGCTATCTGCGCGCAATATTTGGTAACTCTAGCTGTAAGAATATGAGAAATATTTGGTTTTATCGGTTTTCAGTTATCGAACTTATCGATTTCCCAGCCTCCTAGTAGGCGTGGCAACCCAATCTTGACACTTTATCTGTACCGTCTATAGATAAACATAATTGCAAAGTTTCAAGTCTCTAGCTTTACGGGTGTCGAAAAAAGTTGCGTTCATACGGACGGACGGACAGACGGACACCATGACGGACATTGCACAAAACCAATATACTATGAGACCTTCGGTATCAAAGAATAATAATATAAATAATTTGAATGCAATCAAGCGCCTTTGATTTGAATGTTGCCCATTTACGCTCATTCTTTTGTTTATGCGCGCGCTCTGCATGTCAAACATAAATCTTAGTATCCCTACCTCCTCCGCACTCACTAAGCTAAGCTAAGCTAAGCATAACTTAGAGGCTGCAGTTAAGGGAATGGCATTGCCTAATTTGCACCACCCACACCTAGCTCTTAAGTGCAAGCGTTGTATGTAAGAGCTCGGTGTCTGTTGCTGTAATGCTCTTTTCCACTTTATGTTTTTACATACAATGGTAAGGGAATTGGTTATGCATTTTAGTTTATATTTAATGTAAACAAATAAAGATACTTTTTGGATCAGTGAGTTTTTTAACATTCTGATTTTCGTAATATATATATATATATATATATATTTTTTTTTACGGGACATGAGGCCAAGCGGTCCTGGCCTTAGTTATTTATTTGCCGATTATAAATAATAAAAATGTTATGTTCTACAAGTACTTAGTGACAGCTTCTACTAGCTCCGAGTTGTAGAGGCTTGAGATCGCTTTCATGACCCTAGGGTCCTGCAACATCTCAATAAGACGCTTATCAGCCTTGGCATCATCAAAAGTGGGATACATAAGCTCTGAGTTGACATCTGTCACCGCTGGCTTATTCATAATGTTAAGAATTTTCTTCTGTAGTTCAATTTCTGGATCGGGCGCCTGGAGCTTGGCCAAGGCATTAAATTCGCCCAACTCCACATTGAGCTGCTGCTGCCGCTGCTCCTCCAGCCGGAACACCATAGAGAATGTTCACTGTAATGCTGTTTAATGCTTCGTGCTGGGGCGGAACAAGCACAGCGTAGAGGCAACCACGCGCCGAAATGTTGCTCAGCACTTGCCCTAACATGACATCCTCATTGGGAAAGAGAACATCCACCCGCAGGCCAACCTTTCGCAGTCGATCCTCAATATACTCAGCATATTTGGTATTTTCGCGATTCAACACAATGATTTCACAATCGTTTATTGGCGCCACGGTAGCAGCAGCGTTTTTTTTTTTGCGCGACATAACAATTCCCCTTGGACAGCCATTGGAACGCCGTTCTGAGTGGTATTTGCATTAAGTTTCTTTGCAGCAGCATTGGCTGTCTTTGCCTTAATAGAGGCATTGCGTACTACGAGCAAATTTCCCATAAATGTGGACTTATTTAATGCAGCCGCACATTTGTTGGCTATTTCTTCACTTTCGAAATGCACGAACTGCATATTCATTTAAAATATAAAAAACAACTTTTATTTAAATAACGATCAACGTATTTTAATTTCTTTTGTTGTTTTTTAAACACAAGAAAACTATTTTGCCTATTATATAATAGTTATATAGACACTGCTTAAGTGCATTTAAAAATCAAATAAAACTAAGCAGTTTGAATATTCTATTAAAATAATATAAGTTGGTATATTCAATTTTATTGAATTCTATACTTACGTATATATGGTACACTGTAACGTTGTAACAATCGTTTTACACTGAAGTCAATTGACTCACAGCCAAATTAAAATATTGAAATTTTATATTTTAGTGGTGTTTCGGTGCCGCATTCAGTTATTGCCATAATTGGTGATGGAGCCTGCCTTGGCAGCGTCGTATGCACTGTGCATAGGAAAAATGTTTTGAGCAGCGCAGTCGGCACACGCATAGGCTATGCATAGCGCAGAAGCTTCGTGTGCCCTATTTGTCTTCAGATGAAATGTTTGATAGATCCTACTGTAAAATGACATATATTTCAATACTGACCAAAACGCAAGATCTGTGCTATTTGCCCTTCCGCTAAGCGACGTATGAAAAAAGCATCCTGCAAAAATTTGGAAAACACCTATGTGGGGAGCATCAAATTGTGCTTTGTGCCTCTTGCTCAAAATGAAAAGGTTTGTTCCTTAAAACGTTTTCCTGTTTTAGTTAAAAGCAATTATTTTAAAAAAATACTTTTAATAAGTAATGTTGCTTTAAGTTTGTTATTTTTTATGTTTTTTTGATAATGTTTTGTAAAACAAGCCAAATGGAGAAGATGCAGACCTTTTGTAGATGTCACCATATATCTTCCTACCAAATTCGGTGACTCTAGCTCGAAAAATGTGAAAGCTATAGGCGTTTCCAATTTCAAGTAGAAGGGGGGATGGGGGGGAATCAGGGGGCGTGGCATCCAAAATGTTGATGTACAAAGGGAAAACAAGGCCAAGGCATCCATTTTATGGGGAACGTCAGTATCTATCTTAACACAAAATTTGGTGGCTCTAGCCCAAAAATGTGAAAATTTAACCTTCAAGTAAAGGGGGGATGGGGGCGGAATCAGGGGGCGTGGCATCCAAGTTTTGATGGGGAACGTCAGTATCTATCTTGACACAAAATTTGGTGGCTCTAGACCAAAAATGTGAAAACTTTAGGCGTTTCCAATTTCAAGGAAATGGGGGATGGGGGCGGAATCAGGAGGCGTGGCATCCAAGTTTTGATTTTTTGGGGAACGTCACTATCTATCTTGACACAAAATTTGGTGGCTCTAGCCCAAAAAATGTGAAAACTATAGGCGTTTAAAATTTCATGGAGAAGGGGGGATGGGGGCGGTATCAGGGGGCGTGGCATCCAAAATTTTGATGCAGATAGTTCAGGGACATGACTAGCTATCTGCGCGCAATATTTGGTAACTTTAGCTGTAAGAATATGAGAAATATTTGGTTTTATCGGTTTTCAGTTATCGAGCTTATCGATTTCCCAGCCTCCTAGTAGGCGTGGCAACCCAATCTTGACACTTTATCTGTACCGTCTATAGATAAACATAATTGCAAAGTTTCAAGTCTCTAGCTTTACGGGTGTCGAAAAAAGTTGCGTTCATACGGACGGACGGACAGACGGACACCATGACGGACATTGCACAAAACCAATATACTATGAGACCTTCGGTATCAAAGTATAATAATATAAATAATTTGAATGCAATCAAGCGCCTTTGTTGTTGCCCATTTACGCTCACTCTTTTGTTTATGCGCGCGCTCTGCATGTCAAACATAAATCTTAGTATCCCTACCTCCTCCGCACTCACTAAGCTAAGCTAAGCTAAGCATAACTTAGAGACTGCAGTTAAGGGAATGGCATTGCCTAATTTGCACTACCCACACCTAGCTCTTAAGTGCAAGCGTTGTATGTAAGAGCTCGGTGTCTGTTGCTGTAATGCTCTTTTCCACTTTATGTTTTTACATACAATGGTAAGGGAATTGGTTATGCATTTTAGTTTATATTAAATGTAAACAAATAAAGATACTTTTTGGATCAGTGAGTTTTTTAACATTCTGATTTTCGTAATATATATATATGTATATGTATATATATATATATATTTTTTTTTTTTTTTACGGTACATGAGGCCAAGCGGTCCTGGCCTTAGTTATTTATTTGCCGATTATAAATAATAAAAATGTTATGTTCTACAAGTACTTAGTGACAGCTTCTACTAGCTCCGAGTTGTAGAGGCTTGAGATCGCTTTCATGACCCTAGGGTCCTGCAACATCTCAATAAGACGCTTATCAGCCTTGGCATCATCAAAAGTGGGATACATAAGCTCTGAGTTGACATCTGTCACCGCTGGCTTATTCATAATGTTAAGAATTTTCTTCTGTAGTTCAATTTCTGGATCGGGCGCCTGGAGCTTGGCCAAGGCATTAAATTCGCCCAACTCCACCTTGAGCTGCTGCTGCCGCTGCTCCTCCAGCCGGAACACCATAGAGAATGTTCACTGTAATGCTGTTTAATGCTTCGTGCTGGGGCGGAACAAGCTCAGCGTAGAGGCAACCACGCGCCGAAATGTTGCTCAGCACTTGCCCTAACATGACATCCTCATTGGGAAAGAGAACATCCACCCGCAGGCCAACCTTTCGCAGTCGATCCTCAATATACTCAGCATATTTGGTATTTTCGCGATTCAACACAATGATTTCACAATCGTTTATTGGCGCCACGGTAGCAGCAGCGGCGGCAGACATAACAATTCCCCCTTGGACAGCCATTGGAACGCCGCACAGTGGGGCCTTTGCTCATTTTACATTGCAAAAATCATAGCATCTAAACTAATGAAGCGATTTCAAAAATTTAAAAAGCACTTGATAGAAAACTTCTCAAGCTTTAAAATGAGTGTTCGTCGAGAGTTCTTGGTATCCGTGCTGCTTAAATATTCAAGGTCAAAGTCAAGAAATATTTTCGAGCATATTTTGCCTGTAAAATTCAAATAAAATTTTTTTTTAATTATAACTGAAAATTTTTAATGATTTCAATAACTATATAACATTTTTAGTTGTTTTAATTCGATTTTCTAACTTAAATACATACATAACATTTAAATTGGTATTTTTGCCGATTTTTTGAGGAAAATTTTTAATATTTGCTATTGATGACTGATTTTCTTCAAAATAATCATCTACATTAATGTTCATGTCTAATAAACTTAACATTTCGGAACTATAGTTGCTTCCTTCCAAATCCTTTCGTGATCGCACATGTCTAAGCGATGCAAGAAGTGGATCCGATGAGGCTGCCAGCATGTTAAAAAGGTCTTCATTTTGTCGAGCCCGAGAAATTTTGCACGTATTAGTGTATCTGAACCTTTTGTAGTCCTTGTTTTTACATTCCTGTGCTTCTTCAGACAGCTCTCCAATTGGTAAGCATTGATACTCTATTAAGTCCTTTCCATGAGCCAAAATCCTATGTACCGTGGGGGTAAGTTTTTTCTGAGGATACAAATCAGTCAAAAGTTGAGCTGTTTGCGATGTGTATTCGCCAAATTTTGCACCATTTATCATTTCCTTGCAGTTTATAACATTTAGGATAACAGCCAACCTTTTAATGATCTCATGATTAACACCTGTTATCAAAGATGACATTTTATCATTTTCAAAAAATCGCCTTGAAGTATTTCCGTCATTCGTATTTCCGTATCCATGCTTTGGGCAGTCAACTTTCAATCCCAACTTCCGAGAGAACTCAGCTTGTATAATTTCTTTTCTACTCTGTATATCCTCACGAGGTGTATTATCCGTTGCTGTTTCTCCTGGCCGAGGAAGTGTGTAGGCTAGCTTCAGAATAAATTCCATACACTTTATTCTGCAATGCAAAGGAGAAATTCCATATTCGTAGCAGTTCTCGTCACTCGTTGAGTCGTCTAAATTGTGAAAGTCCTTTTGAGTTTTTTTTACAAATAGGACACCTTAAAGTTGAGGAGGTGTTTGTAATTTCATTTAAGACTTTTCCATCAATCATTGTCAGGAAAAATTTAAAGTTAATCGTGATTTTTTTTCCACTTTTGGTTTGAAAAACAGTAGGCTTCAGTTGGCTAATTTGATTCTGTATGTCGCTTACAGTTGATTTAATCAACTCAGAGGACTCCTTCGCATATTTAAAGAAAATAGGGCGACAATAATGAATCGATGATGGTCGAAGATTTTTCCAATGTTCAGAAGTTTCACTCCTCAGGCGTAAGGGAACAACAGAAGCCATAAACATATTTTCATCGGAAATAGTTACGTCATCTGTGTTTATAATTTGTTTGTATGCGCTTTGTCCAGACGATCCATCGCATCCCCACTTATTGAGTAGGGTCAGGTTTTCAGGAAGAAGCTCGACCTCTCCATCTGGCAAACTTTTAATCAGACGCATCGCAGTGTGGTCCATTAAATCCTGGAGTTTTACTTCTACAGTTGTCTCTGTTATTATTGTATTAGGTGGCACTGCTTCCTTTTTTGCAAATCCAATCTTTTTATATCCGGGAAGAACGTCGACGTTATGTTTTTTTAAGGAGCCGCATAAAATATTATATTTCTCCTTAGTTAATCCCAAGTCCATAAAAAGGGAAAACGCTTCTTCACCAGTGTACTTAATGGCGACTGAGTTTGGGGGCGTTGGAATACTTTCCTTAATCCTATTTAGCCGTAAAGGACTGGCGATCTGTACAGCTTTCGTGATTGTCGCTTTTGTCCTCTCTTGTTCCTTCACATACTTCGATGAAAGTGCTTCCGACAGATGTTCTGTTCTAATGCTGTCCGTAGCATCCTCAAGTTTACGTTTCCTTGTAAAAGCTGAACACTCTTCCATAGTTTTATGCGGCCTTCCTCTTCCTCGGCTAGTCGATGGGTGAACTTCTTCCTCTTCTGAATAGCCGAATGTTGAATATTGCTCAAGCCAATTTTCATTCTTTTTTTTGAAAGATGTCAAATGTCTATGGACCAAGTTCCATTTTTGCTTCAAGTTAGCGTGAATGGATTTAATTTTTGCTTTAAGCTCCGTACTAGCGTTTTCGAGTACGCCCATCTCTTTAAGCAATGCCATTTCGAAATCGTTTTTATTTTCAGAGGCACGAAAAAGTTCAAAAATCGTAGAATTTTTTACATTCATTATTGCGCTTTTAAATAAAAAGTTAGTGAATTATATTGAAAAATACTATTCAACCGGGAAATTGCTTGTAGTGTTTTCTCTTATGAAGTTAAAAAACAACTGTCGCAATCAAGTGAAATTTTTTGCACTATATACCATATATTTTGGGTTAGCTAGGTAAAAAAGCAAAAATGGTATAAGCCTTTTCCAATGTTTTTGGTAAAAACCCAAAAAAACATGAGGTATTGATTTTCATTCAAAATAGGTAAACGGGGAAATTCCCAAAAAAAATTACCTGTAATTGCGCAATTTTCCATCAACTAAAACTATATTTACCTGCCTTTCACACCCTTTTCAAGCCGACTCAACATTTCTTAAAGGGGGTACATATAGTCAGGTAGTACTTATAATACAACATATAGCAATGTTATAAATAAACAACACACCCGCTACAGCCAAATTTGCATGCGCTCTTCTTCTTCCTTATACCTGCCGCGTGCTTTTAACGCGAGGTACACCTAGTTTTTTGGATTTATCTCGATTTCCGCAGATTTCCGCAGATTTAGACCAAAAACATATGAAAGGTATATATTTCATCTATCACATGCAAGTGGTCCCACAATTATCCCGTATCATCCCTGTGAGTTCTATTCCACGAAAGTTCAAAAATAAGGAAAATTTAGTGTATTTTTTAAACGTTTCTAGTTTAATAAGTATTTCAGTTATATTCAAAATTTAAACAACAAAATACTAACATTGAACATACTTTTCATATAAAAAAAAAGATCGAAGATCGGTTGTTTATATCGCCCAATATTCACTTTAAAAGTGGCGAATTTTCGTAAAAATTGTCATTGATTCGTACTCACGAAAAATTTCTCAACTTTGATAAGCTCTAGCAGCCATAATTTTTAACCGATTTCAAAAATATTTTGAATCCATTATTTTTGAAGTATTATCTGTCGATTACATGTTTTACTTTTGCCAAACGCGTTCATGAAAAAAATGATTTATGCAACGCATTTCCGGCAGAGGCCCCACTGTGCGCCGTTGGTACCGCCACCAGAGCCATTACATTCATTGTGTATCATAAATCATTAGAATAATAAACACTTTGATTTTGGAATAATTTTGATTTATTAAAATACATACCAATTGGAATTCAATAATCACAGTTAAGAAGACAGAACATTGGCTGTCGGGTCAGCTAGTTTAAAATAAAAATGACAAAATAAACAAGTAAAAACGTTGCAGTCGGGCGCAACCAACTGCGGAATACTTTGATACCAGATGCAGTTTTTTGGACAACTTCACCACCTATCTTGCAACAAAATTTGGTGGGTCTAGCCCAAAAAATGTGAGAACTATAGTCGTTTCCAATTTCAAGGAGCAGGGAGGATGGTGGCGGAAGGAGTGGGCGTGGCATCCAAAATTTTTGATGCAGTTCTTTTGTAGATGTCGCCATATATCTTGCTTCCAAATTTGGTGACTCTAGTTCAAAAAATTTGGAAGATACACGCATAACCGTTATAACAACGGCGACTCTTCTTCTTTCTGGAGCCCAAGTTCAAGATTTTGACGGCAATAAGTTTACAGTCGATTTAAGGTCTTAGATGGGAGGGTAGCTTACATTTCATATTAACTTTTTGATTAGATAAATGCAAGAGCCTTAGATATGATTTCCAAATATTATGCTTACTAGTGTTTTGGATATATGGAAGGGCATTTTACATTACTTAATTCAAAGCTAGTATAAATACTAATTAAAAGGTATTTTGTAAACAAATACTAAATATTAGTAATCATAATACTACATTTATGTGTTAGTAATTATATTGACTCGGAGTGAATATTTCGATAAAGGATATTTAAGGGGGGAAATCCATGTAGAAGCCTCAAAATCTGTCATTTTTTAAACGTATTTTTAAAGGTAATAAAATAATTCTATTGTTTTGAAATTTTAACACAAGTTTATTTAACCTTTTAACAGTACAAAACAATATTTTTTCTTTTTTTTCCAAAATGGCGGCTCAGGATCATTTTTTGTCGGCTGCCTACGGCGCGAGGTCCCAAACAGCTCCATTCGTAGCTCTCAAACTATCGATCTGACACAAAAAAATTTAAGTGTTTTCTTTTTATAAGATATTAACGGAGAGGATAAACCTAAAAAATAAAAAAAATAATAATAAAATTCAATATAAAACAAGTAAAAACGTTGCAGTCGGACGCAACCGACTGCGGAATACATTGATACCAATAAAAGAACGGTTGATAAGGGGGAATGCAGGGGCGAAGGGAGTGGGCCATGTGGTAAACATCGCCAGCTATCATGTTACCAAATTTGGTGACTTTAGCTCAAAAACTGTGGAAGATAACTTAACTCCCAAATTTAAAAGGCGGGCGGCAGAGGTAGGCGTGGCTTCAAAATTTTTGAATCAAATGTTTTTAACTGTCACTGTCTATCTTCCTACCAAGTTTGGTAGCTCTAGCTCAAAAACTGTTAAAGATATAGCCGATTCCGATTTTATAAGGCGGGTGGAAGAGGTGGGCGTGGCATCCAAAATTTTGAATCAAATGTTTCTAACTGTCACTATCTATCTTCCTACCAAGTTTGGTGGCTCTAGCTCAAAAGCTGTTAAAGATATAGCCGATTCCGATTTTATAAGGCGGGCTTAGGTGGGCGTGGCATCCAACATTTTGATGAATTTTTTTGGGGAACGTCAATATCTATCTTCACACAAAATTTGGTGGCTCTAGCCCAAAAAATGTGAAAACTATAGGCGTTTCCAATTTCTTGGAGAAGAGGGGACGGGGGCGGAAGGAGTGGGCGTGGCATCCAAAATTTTGATGCAGTTTTTTCAGGGACATGACTAGCTATCTGCGTGCAAAATTTTGTTACTCTAGACATGTGAGAAATATTTGGTGTTATCGGTTTTCAGTTATCGAATTTATCGATTTCCCAGCCTCCTAGTAGGCGTGGCACCCCAATCTTGACACTTTATCTGACTAGCCCATAGACAATCATAATTGCAAAGTTTCAAGTCTCTAGCTTTACAGGTGTCGAAAAAAATTGCGTTCATACGGACGGACGGACGGACGGACGGACGGACACCATGACGGACATTGCACAAAACCAATATACTATGACCTTCGGTATCAAAGTATAATAAGCCTTTGAAAAACAAATTCGAATCTCAAGCTCGACTTTGAAAAGTGTTTGCGGCTGTCTGTTCTTGTTAAGAATGTTGAGAAATTTTTTAACGCGGAATCCTTTCTCATTTAGCGCCTCTTGGATTTCATTTGGCGTGACATCAGACTCTATGCCTTTAAGTACAACTTGCTGGCCCTTGCTGCTTTTTAGTTGGTACGTGTAAAAGTTTTTTTTTGCTTTCATTTAAGTATTTTGACAAAACTCTATAGTTGTCTTCGGTCTTTGTCTGCACTTTAATCTCCTGGATGTTACCCCTCTTTAGGGGAATGATATGGAAATTATCTTGACCAATTAGCTCTACAACTTTGTTTACAAAAGCACTGGAGCTTTTCTCGCGAATGAATATTGGTGGAGGCTTTGGCTTTTTTTTTCTCAACTCCAACAGATTCTGGGGACAGGTCGTCAGCATTATCTGCCAAAATTTCAAATCTGTTGGTGTTGTTAATTGTTTCGCTTGAGTTGCCACAAGTGATTTTTGGTTTATTTGTCGAGTGTTGGGGGCTTAATTTTCGCTTGATTTGTATGTAGCGATCCATACCTGTCTGTATAGCCGGCTTTAAATTTGCGTCGGCTGCGGAGTGTTTTGCTGTCGGCGCAGCAGTTTCTGTGTTTGCAGAGCGGGCAGTCGGCACCGGTGCAATTGTTGTTGCAGTAGCTGTTTCAGCCGTCGTAGACAGAAGAGACGGGGAGCATGATCGAACTCTGTCGCGTGCTACGTGCAAGAGTTCGTTGGTCGCGTTTGGTGAAGGTAACCGCGCGCGGTCAGATTTCGTCGAGAGTAGGGACGGGGAAGGGGAGCACGAACGCTCTCTGTCGTGCGCTGAGAGCAACGCTTCGTTTGCTCGCTCGCTGTCAAGTACTGGGGCGACATAGGTAAAGTACTTGTTGTTCTTTTGTATAGAGAGCCGGCGCTCGTCTTGCACACGCTGTCGCTGAGAGCGAATGTCGTGCTGGCTCATTGTCTTGAGCGGGGTTAAGCTACTGTTTTTTTCTGTCTGTGATTTTAGTTTTGTTTATTTGTAAATAGTTAGATTGTGTTCACCAAAATAACTTTTTTATGTGCATTTTACTGCACAAAGCGTCTTTTCGCGTAAATTATAATATAGATTTTTGGTGTTTTAGGCACTTCACTCTTGTAATTATCAATTTGTAACCGGAGCAGAAAGAAAACACGTCTGCTTGCGACGAACAGTTGACAGTTGTGCAATTTGTGCGTCTAGTAATGTTTTGCCTATGTTCGATGCATGCATGTATGTATTCGTTCGCGATCATACCCTCAGCTTGTGCGTCAGTCTGTCGCCAATTTGAAAAAAAGCGGAATGAGCCCGGCATGGTCTTTGAGCTCTAGTTCGCGACTAGAATATACCCTAAACCAGAGCGGGCAAACTAACGAAAAGAAACGTTTTTGAATCGTTTCGTTTCGTTCTTTGCACAGAGCGAAATACTAACAAAACCCGATAAAATGTAACTAAACGTAAAGCGAAATGCTCTCATCTTGAGATGCGGACAAAGGGAATCGGAACGATATGCAATCAGGGCGAATAGTTCGCAAACGTTTGCTGCTCAATTTGTATACACTTTTTTTTTCTTTTCTCTTGTTTATCTCTGTTTCTCTATGTTTCTCTCAGCTTTGTTGTTGCTGAAGTAGAACTACGCATACGATTCCTTTGTATATGTTTCGTTCCCAAACGTTCCAAGGCACTGCAGCTGTCGGGAGAACAATATTCCAATCGTTTTGTTTGCGCTCTTCGGCAATATAAAGTTAGTGGTTTCATTTTCCCTCACGATAATAACCGCTACAAAACATATGAATAGTTTCTTAGCTTTCGCGAACGGTTCGTTAAACGTTTCGTTTGTTTGCCCGCTCTGCCATAAACTCATACGATAATTGATAAGTTGTCACAGATTTACAATATTTTGTATTAAGTGATAGTCGCCAAGATCGATGTGTTCATTCAGATGGATAGTAAATATATATTTTATGGGGTCAGAGCTGCTTACTTTCGCCTGTTACATTATTTTGTACACAACCATTATACCCTTTTTTCGCATAAAGAAACAGACTCAGCTCGCGAAATGGCGGCAAACCTCGAAGAATAAGCAAAGAAGCAAAAATCATAACGAGACCAAATAAGTTTCGTTAAAGGAGAAGAAGCGTTTGCGGCATGCGTTTTTGTTTACAGGGCCTTAACATGAACAACTCTGGTTACCAATCTTGATGTTAATTTGTCTATGCAAGCCTCGTGTTAATCACTATGATTCTTGACTGTCCCTCGCTGGTGGTTGGCGGCTGCTTATATAGCTGCCGCTGTCTCGCTGGACTGAGGCCTGTCAGCGCCAATGTCAAATGAAGAGCAAAGGTGGCGTGATACTATTCGGCACCTAGCAACAACGGTTTTTGGCGTTGGTGTGACAGCGATCACTATATGTGGTGATCGCACTGCTTGCACACCAACGACTCTTTGCGCTTGCCATTAACGGTACGTGTTCTAGCATCCTTACGACACGTACCTATGCGCTGACACCATGCGTCAGAGCGAGACAGCCTGAGAATTCGCCGCGACTCAGGTCCGGCTACGGGGTCCCTTTTTGCACCTACTTCTTTGGGCTCTGCACTGTTATGTAGTTGCGTCGCCTATATGCCTATAAATATGTATAAAAGGTATATTGACATATCTATATTTATAAACATTTGGTCTTTGGCCGTTTCGTTTGGCATTTAAATCAGGGACCGGCAGCGTCGTATGCACTGTGCATAGGAAAAATGTTTCGAGCAGCGCAGTCGGCACACGCATAGCGTACAAACTTCGTGTGCCCTAAGCACAATTGCTCGGCTGTTGCTCTGCTGCCGCAGCGGCAGAGAAACCGGTTTCTGGCTATGGCATAGCCTATGCACAGTAGCTCGGCTGCCGCAGCGGCAGAGAAGCAAGAAACGTTTTTGCCTTCGTCTTTTTGACGACGCGCTAAAAAAATGTAAGTATATGCGTGCCGACCCTTGATTTAAATGCATTTATATATGCACAAACATATGTGTATATGTATTACTAGCAACTACCCGGCGTGCTTCGCTGCGCCGATAGTTTTTATACAATTTTAACACACTACCTGCATAAAATATTTTGTTAGAATTTTAGCCTTCCAGTTCTTTGCGTTTAGCTTTGGATATGTAAACAATCAGCCGTCAGTCAGTTAGCACAAACTGTTTTATATATATCAGAGACAGTAAATAACAGATATGGGTAAAATAAATATCCCTATGAAAGGATCATCCAAAACAATTTTCAAGGACACCAAAAAACTTATGATCACAAAAAGTTAATTGCTGAATAACTTGGTCAAGACATAGAGGCGTGTAAAAAAATTTTGCATGCCAAATCTGGACCCGATCAGACCACTCCTTCGGGTACCTCCCAAAAAAAAGGACAAAGGTGTTTGGGAGTTACCCGAAGGAATGGTCTGATCGGGATGAAAAATGATGTTGTCCGACGCGCAGACCTAACCGATAAGCACACAAAATTTCACGAAAATCGGTCGAGCCATTTCAGAGAAGTTCAATTACAAACATTGTGACATATTTTAGATTATTTTGCATTAATGCCGGCCTTTATGTTGCATTGTGGCATATAATAAAATTTACAACTCCTCACAAGCAAAAACACATTCATATGCTTTGTTGTTGCGCTACTGCTCCTAATGTAATCTGTTAATGTCTTCATAGCGAGAACACAGTTATAACAAGTGAAAACGTTGCAGTCGGACGCAACCGACTGCGGAATACTTTGATACCAGTAAAAGAACGGATGGTAAGGAGTCTGCTTGCAAAGGAGTGTAGGAGTCTGCTTGCAGATCTTTTGTAGATGTCACCATATACCTTCCTACTAAATTTGGTGACTCTAGATCAAAAAATGTGGAAGATACACGCATAACCGTTTCAACAACGCCGGGGGGTGGGGGTGGAAGGTGTGGGCGTGGCATCCAAATTTTTGTTGCAGTTTGTTGGAAAACTTCACTACCTATCTTGACACAAATTTTGGTGGCTCTAGCCCAAAATATGTGAAAACTATAGGCGTTTCCAATTTTAAGAAGAAGGGGGGATGGGGGCGGAACCAGGGGGCGTGGCATCCAAAATGTTGATGCATATTTTTGGGAAACGTCAATATATATCTTGACACAAAATTTGGTGGATCTAGCCCAAAAAATGTGAAAACTATAGGCGTTTCCAATTTCAAGGAGCAGGAAGGATGGGGGCGGAAGGAGTGGGCGTGGCATCCAAAATTTTGATGCAGTTTTTTCAGGGACGTGACTAGCTATCTGCGTGCAAGATTTGGTAATTCTAGTTGTAATAATGTGAGAAATATTTGGTTTTATCGGTTTTCAGTTATCGAATTTATCGATTTCCCAGCCTCCTAGTAGGCGTGGCAACCCAATCTTGGCACTTTATCTGTCGCGCCTATAGACAAACATAATTGCAAAGTTTTAAGTCTCTAGCTTTACGGGTGTCGAAAAAAGTTGCATTCATACAGACGGACGGACGGACGGACAGACGGACAGACACCATGACGGACATTGCACAAATCCAATATACTATGAGACCTTCGGTATCAAAGTATAAAAATGTAGAATCGGTTAAAGCTTTTTTCAGTGTTAATGAACAACCTGTGTTTGTGTATGCTATCCAAATGGTCTGCCGTAAGAAACTTTTGGGCACTCCTAGTATATAGCTTCCACAGTTTTCTGGCTTGAACCACCAAATTTGGTGCCAGAATAGGAATTGACGTTTTCCTATAAATTGCACAAAAAAATGTGTAGGCCACATCCACTTCTTCCTGAAAAACTCCATTTCTTCTACAGTTTTTGGACTTGAGTCACCTAAATTGGTTTCAAAATAGCTATTGACATCACCCAAACAGCTAGAGTCACAAAATTTGGTGGCGATGTCCACCAAAGATGTGAATTAACTTTTCTTTGAACTCAACTTTTAATAACCGGTTGTATACTGGAATCAGAGTATTCCGCAGTCCGTTAAGTCCGATTGCAACGCTTGTTAAAATTTATATTCCCTGAAGCCATGAAATGGTTAAAAAGGGTATAATGGTTCTGTGCAGTCGGAAGAAAGCATCTCCTACCCCATTAAGTGTATACATTTTTTCATTATTACTATAAACATGCCGAGTTGATATATATACTAATATATTGTATATTGTATATATGCCCGTCTGTCTGTCTGTATAAGCACGTCAATCTCAGAAACTATAAGAGCTGGCGACTCCAGATTTGGAAAGAAAGCTCACCTAAACCCTAGTCAGTATAAGTTTGTTACAGATTATCGATAGCTCTTTCTAATGCCGATCAACACATGTGTGTAATTAATTTATTATAAACAAGTAAGAAGGCTCTAGTCGAGGTTTCAGACATTTTCCAAATTCGAGATTTTTTGAATCGACCGCATGTGTATATCGGAAATCAGAATAGTTATCAATAATTTGAAACAAACTTGTTCTGCTTATGGTATAGGAGAACTTATCAAAATATGAAGCTTCTAGCTCTTGTTGTCTCTGAGATCGACGCGTTCATACAGACAGACGGACAGACGGACATGGGTATATCGATTCGGCTGTTGATGCTGATCAAGAATATATATACTTTATAGGGTCGGAGATGCTTCCTTCTGCCTGTTACATACTTTTGCACAAAACCATTATACCCCTATTACCCATTTTATGGGTTCGGGGTATAAATATCAAAATCGGTTAAAAAACACCAAAAATATCGAAGATTGAAGTTTAGTCACAGATAAACACAAACACTAAACGCTTCGGGAAGTCTCGCCTTCGTTTTTATTTTTTCTATTCTCTAAAATTTAGCTTTGTGTTTTAAAGGTAATGGTTTAATTCAAAAATTCTACACGCCAAACCAAATATCTATGCAATCATACCGCAAGTATATTTTTTAAGCCAATTTGTATTTTTTTTTTTGTTTTGTTTTGCGTCTGAAGGAAATAGGAAGCGTTTTGAAAGTAATCTTTATGATTCAAATTATTATATATATGATTAACATTTTTAATTTAGTAAAAGTTTTGCGTTAGTAACACATTTTACATTAAACCTGTATTGCCTGTGCTCAAAGTATTTGCTCTCTGAATACCGTTTATACATAACATATTTTGGCTTATAGCAGTATATAATAAAATTTTCCTCACGTGCATAAAACGCTTAGTAACTCGGATGTCATATGCCAAATGGTTGGCATATATTTTGAAATTGTTTTCATTTTTTAAGCCCAAGTTGAACATACCTGCAAATGTGTTTGTCTGTTTAGTTATTAAAACAGGCTATAAAAATCGTTACTTTTATATTTCTAAGACCTTTTTTTAAACTTACAACAAAAGCTATTTATTTATAATAAGTAACTTATGTTATTTCATGTTGCGATTTTCTTACTTATAATTAAGTTATTTAAACTTATAATTATTCCTTGTTTTGTGTGGTAGTGTTAGTACAACAGGATGTATTTATTAATGTATGTGTACATCAAAATGTATAATATTCTGTGTGTTGTGTGTGATTCCAGAATGCAAGAAGTCAAGCTTTAATAACGGGACAACAAAATGGTTTAACCAAAATTTAAGAGTATTATATTACTAACAAAATCATCAAACTCAGTACCATGTTTCTTTCCGCCTTATGGCGGTGAGCGGTTTCTTGTCAAGGTCATTTTGCTCCTTCTGTTGCGCATCGGTTGGTAGGGGAGTGTTTTTTCATTTGCTTTTCGAAGTTTTTGTCACTGTGTATTTGTGTGTTTGTAGCTGGGGCTATTTATAAACTATGTTTGCCGCAGCATATATGCATTACATAAAGCGCTGGCGTTTACTGCTGTAGTGGCAAATGTCCATTTTATCATCGATTGGACTACCGGGACGTTTGCAATGGCGCGCTATTTCGTTAGCAACAAATGCAAACAGCTCTGGTCCACTAAAAATAAATAAAATAAAATCAACAGTCATTATTTTATCAGTGACAAATATTACGGGATTGTTGAAAAACAACGTCCCTTTAAATTATATCCAAGTCACTAAGACTAAAAAGTCAGATTTTAATGCTATCGATTGCATGTGTATATCAGAAACGGAAATAGTTGTCAAAAATCGGAAACAGACTTGTACTGCCTAGGACTTAGATGAGCTCTGAGATTGACGCGTTCATACATATAGACGGACAGACGGACATGGCTTATATCCACTTGGCTATTGATGCTGATCAAGAATATATATACTTTATGCTTCCTTCTGCCAGTTACATACTTTTGCACAAAACCATTATATTCTTTTTATACACACCTCTGTCGCCCACCTTTTAAAACCGGAAATACAGCTATCGCTCACATTTTTTGAGCTGGAGTCACCAAATTTGGTTAGAAATTAGATGGTGACACCTATCAAAGATCTGCATCACAAATTTCGATGACACGCCCACATTTGCCGCCCACCTTTTAAAATCGGATATTCAATTGCCTTTCACAGTTTTTGAGCAAGTGTCACCAAATATGATGTGAAGGCAGCTGGTGACAGGTCCTAAGACTTGCATCAAAAGTTTGGACGCCACGCCTCCACCTGCCGCTCCTTAGTCCACGCTCTTTTTATACCCCGAACCCATAAAATGGGTAATAGGGGTGAAATGGTTTTGTGCAAAAGTATGTAACAGGCAGAAGGAAGCATCTCCGACCCCATAAAGTACATATATTCTTGATCAGCATCAACAGCCGAGTCGATATAGCCATGTCCATCTGTCCGTCCGTTTGTCCGTCCGTCTGTATGAACGCGTCGATCTCAGAGACTACAAGAGCTAGAGACTTCAGATTTTGAATATAAGTTCTCCTATACCATAAGCAGAACAAGTTTGGTTCAAATTATCGATAGTTATTCTGGTTTCCGATATACACATGCAATCGATTACAAAAAAATCTCGAATTTGGAAAATGTAAAAATGGGGGTTGAAATAATGGGTAACGATAGAAAATATCTGAAAATATCATTGAAATCGGTTGAGAAACACCAGAGATATCGAAGATTGAAGTTAAGTCACAGATGCATACAGACAATGACTGTACGCGTTAAGTATGGGGTTCGGGGTATCTCCTAGTCGGGAAATCTCGACTAGAGCCTTCTTACTTATTTCTATATATATATTGGACGTAGATGTATTAACGAACAGTATATTCAAGTGGCCAAACGATACCAAGCACAGGATTTCTAACGCGCGGACCCAAGCAAAAAGCAACCCACCACCCGCCCGACCGACCGAGGGGCTCACCGCATAGCGTTCGGTTACGTAAATTGCGAACATGTAGACAAATGACGTAAGACTAGCTTTTTAAGATCACTAAAAGAAGTGGCACTATTTATTTAGTGGAAAAATTCGTAATATGTAGTTTAAACACAAAACCCGGAAAGGGCTATGAATAGCGTAGTTAGAGTACGAGTAACGAGCTTGAAGAGCAATGGGTAGAAAATTCGTTGTCCTTCTGATCGGAACATTCATAATTCAGGGGAATCAATTTGATCACAATTTTAGAGAACAACCAGAGGCAACGCCGTCAGAATCATCAATTGAAGCAATTCCTGATAATGTACCTACAAACGATTTGGGTAACTTTGTAGGGCGTTCCTTTTCAATGACGCGTAATGAGAAAATCGAAATTATTAAAAGATGCTGGGTTCCGCCAGGAAACTTAGATTTTCCTAAAAACCCTGGTGAGCGTGTGTTTAAGCGAAGTTGGCTGGAGACATACTCCAACCCCCTGGTTGGCATACTCCAAAAAGTTGAACGGTGCATTGTGCATTTACTGTGTTCTGTTTCCGCCACTGTCTCCACAAGGACACCCGCGTGGTTGGCGGGCAGCAGAATATCCACCACAGTATGTCACTGCTTGTCGTATGAGGCGACTAAAAGAGACACTTGGGTTCCCAGTCCCGGACGTAGTCAAAACTGGCAACACCCGTGTGGTTGGCGGGCAGCAGAATATCCTCCACAGTATGTCACTGCTTGTCGTATGAGGCGACTAAAAGAGACACGTGGGTTTCCAGTCCCGGACGTAGTCAAAACTGGTACCTGGTGCCCTAAATCCGAGTCTGTCGGGACTAGAATAGGGAGTCCACCCGAGTCTTAAATCGGTACCACGGGTTGAGTTAGTCTCCAAGGCTACTCATTGAGGTCGGCCCCCTTGTGGGAGTATCGTGGTGGTTGTGTTTTCGCTGGTAGTTTCAGCCCTTACCAATTGAGTTAATGTACACCCGAACAGTGTGCATTTAAAAACTGGTACCGTAAAAGGGGCGTTAGTCTGGCGCTTAAATCAGACTCACTGTGCTATATCTTCGGATATACGAGCACCGTGGCTGTAATCCTTCACATGGAAAACGTCACGTTAAATAAGCACCTATAGAGATATAGTTCGAATGTCTCCACAAGAAGTGTTGGGATCGTTCGTTATAGAGCCGTTTATTAAAAACAAACATTTTCATGATCGCTGTACAAATCACGCAGCGGGGCGATATCATAAGGAAACTGTAGTCGCTTCGAATTCACTTATTGTTGATGCACCAATTGAGGTCGCAGTACTTTCCGGCCACAAACGAAAAATTGAAGAGAGCCGAATGATTGCGGCACCCACGATATGGCCCTAAGGGGCAAGGACCTGAATGGAGGTATTTCCACTTTTTCTTAGAGCTATGTTATGAAAGCTAAGTTTTTGTTGCTTGCAGGTATTTTAATGGATTTGATAAATCTTAAGATCGATACAGGAGATAAAGTCATGAAACAGCATTTCAAAGACTGCGGAAGAAATTCGAAATATACATCGCCTCAAATTAAAAATGAATTTATTAGGATTTGTGGAATTGTAGTGTGCGAAAACATAATTGCAATCGTTAAAAAAGCTGTGAGTTATAGCATACTTGCTGACGCGATCGCAGATGTTGCCGGAAAGGAGCAGTTATCCATTGGTATCAGACTTTGTGATGGATTTATGTGCATTCTAAAAAATGCGTTGGTCAGGGCTATGACGGAGCTTTATCAATGTCCGGAAAGGATGGAGGCGTGCAAGCGATTTTAAGGGAAAAGTACGAAAAAGCACTTTATGTTCATTGTGCTAGCCATCGCTTAAATTTGGTGATGAATGACCTAAATAAAGTTATAGAAATTAAAAATGCTATAGCAACTATTAAGAGCATAATTAACTTTTTATAGAGCCTCACCAGTGTGTCGACAGAATGCACCAAATATACCGCTCTTTAAAACTAATTTTAAGGAAATTATCGAATCAATGGAAAAATTATCAGTAGAAGGAAACTCGAAAACAAGGCCATTGGCTTTCCAACTCTTCTCGGCCGCTTTAAACCCGACATTTATCATGGCTGTGTTTTTTGATTGCCAATTACTCTGCATTATTAGAGCCCGTCGTCAGTGCCTTACAGTCTTCGAGCCTAAACATTTTAAAATGTTCTGAGCAAGTACTAAACATATTTGATGTTGTCGAAGAACAACGAAAATGCATTGATATGTGGATTGGAAAACTATTTGGTGAAGCAGTTATACTCGCTGAATATTTCGATGTCGAAATTGAGGTCCCGAGGATTTGTCAACGACAAACTTTGCGGTCAAATCCACCTGCAGACACTGCCATTGAACACTTTAAAAAATCTCTCGTAATTCCAAACTTGGATTCACTCATAAGTTCTCCAAATAATCAATTCTCTACAACCAAATAAGTAGAAGTTAAAGAGCTCATGGCCGTCAGTCGTCAGGTACTACAGGGGGATGATCGCGCAGTGTTTAGTGCTGGCACTTGTACTGGTATCTAAGCTGCGTGCCGTATCTGTAGTGCACTGGCGGAAGTGCGACTATACTCTCCTCGTGAGGGCGGCTGGAAACAGGCTCTTGGTAAGGTCATGTCTCTGCCAATGAGTGCTGGCTAATTGTAGTCGGGCGAGAGAAGACAACTCTCCAAATCACCCCAAGCCAAGGTGGAACAGCATATACCGATGGTTGCGTGGCCGAGGGGAAGCTCGGTCGCTAGTATGCGGACTCAGGGGGAACAGCCGACCCACCCTGTTTTAATTAGGCTTTCCGCGGTACATGGGCTCTGCCGCGGGTGACGATCCCCTTCCCTATTACTCGTGGGAACAAAATATGAATCAAATTACTAATAACACAAACAATGAGGCCGACACTCGCCCAAAGTCGGATGGGACTAACACTCCCTCAAATTCTGCGTTGCCTGGTAAGCCAGCGGACAGCGTCACTCCAGCTTCACGTGGCATGGCTCCAGTCAGGCAGCCGAGTCGTGGGGCAAGGCCCGGATATAAGGTGCCAGCGAGAGCTCCGCAGAGCAGAAATGCGGCGGGCTCAACCTCCACCCCAAACCGAGCCTCAACCTCGACAAGGTCTAGCACGACTGGACCATCAAAGCCATCTTATAGCGATAAGAGACGCGCTGCGGGTATTCTCACCCGGAACTTGTCTGGCGCAGACACATCGCCAGAAGGTTCGCAGCTGGTGGAGTGGGCAAAATCCATTTTGCCCGATTTCAAGCCAGCGCCAGCGAAGGAGTCAGCTGACGCTAAGCCCAAGCGACAGCCAACGGAAATGAGCGCACCGCAAGCCAAGCGGCCGCGTCAGCAGCTAGGAGTCAAATCCTACGCCGAGGTGACGAAGGGTAAGGTCCTTCTCGGTGTCCTGGACAAGGGCAAAGAGGGGGGCCAAATCCCGAGAAACCAGTGGCCGTGGGTGGAGAACGAGTTGCAGGGTGCCTTCATGCGCACTATCGTGGAGAAGGGATGTCCACCGCCCGTTTGCCAAGATGCCGGCTGGCATCAAGGCTGCGTTTAGGTCATCGCGTGTGCCGACGTACAATCTGCCCAATTGTACAAGGAGGCCATTTCCGCCCTGGGTGAGTTTTACCCTGGGGCCAAACTGGAGGCTGTCGATCGGAAGGACGTGCCTAACAGGCCTAGGGCTCGGGTGTGGGTGTCGGCTAAACCCGACGAGCCAGCCGAGATCCTCAAGGTCTTCCAATTTTGCAACCCTCAGTTGCCGTCAGGCGACTGGCGGGTGGCAAAATTGGAAAAGGCAGACGGACCCCGGCGTCAGATCATCATGGTGCTGAACGACAAGACGGTCGAGCACCTTGCCAAGTCGGGTACACTGCAGTACGGCTTTAAAACCGTGGCTGTGAACGTGTACCGCTCAGACAGTAAGAATGGGTCGGTCGCTCAAGAGCCGGAACTGGAGTTGGAGAGCGACGAAGACACGTCCCCAGATCCTGCAGGCTACGTCTCCGAGACATCGGAGCTGGTTCGAGGTCTCTCCCGACTAAGCCACGGCGGGAATGACCCTGAGGTCGAGGACGACGAAGATGCGGATGTTACTGTGGTGGAGAGGGATTTGGAAGATTTCCTTGAGACTCCTTCAGATAAACCTCCACCACAGTAAGGCAGCATCTGCCGCCCTCCTACTGTACCTGGAGAGGGGTACAGTAGACCTAGTTCTTATTCAGGAACCCTGGGTGTGTGGTGGCAGGGTTTCTGGAATGAGGACGCAAGAGTATAAGCTACTAGTAGCTGGAACCGAAGGTAGATATAGAACCTGCATACTCGCAAAAAAACATTTAAACATATTTTTGCTCCCAAAATACAGTGATTTAGACAACACTGCAGCATGCCTGGAGCTGGAGAAGGAGGAAATCCGGCTAGTCTCTAGCTACTTCGCACACGACCATCAGGGTGCCGCATCCACTGCTACGCCAGCTGATTGCTGACTGCGAGCGGGGAGACCTCCGGCTAATTGTGGGCTGCGATGGGAAGTACTGATACAAATGCAAGGGGTGAGCTGATTTTTGACTACCTTCTGAATACAAATATGCTTTTATGTAATAATGGTCGGGACCCGACCTTTATTGTCAAAAACCGCAGGGAAGTTATAGATCTCACTCTAGTCTCTGCCTCTTTATGGGATCAAATTCTCTCTTGGAGGGTGCTAGATGAGCACTCCTTCTCTGATCATAGATATATTGAAACTATACTACAGATCTGTAGTCCCAAACCAATCCAGTTCAGAAACTTAAGAAGAACTGATTGGAAGACCTTCACTGTTTCACTGCAAAGACAGCTCCCTGAAACTCCGCCTGAAGGGCCAGTTACCGCCGAGTATGCAACTCAGCTCATAGGAGTATTCAACAAAGCGTGTGAAAACGCCCTAAATGAATCTTGCCCCGTTAGCAGACCAAAAAGGAAAAAGAAACCCCCTTGGTGGACTGCTCAAATTGGAGAATTGAGGGCAACAGCTAGAAAACTCTTTAATAAAGCCAAGGCTAAAAATGACGAACAATCATGGGCTGACTATAAGATAGGGCTCTCCGTTTTCAAAAAGGGGCTTCGCAAAGCAAAGCGGACCTCTTGGAAAACTTTCTGTTCGGAGATAGAAAGCACTTCCGAAGCAGCCAGACTAAGGAAGTTGCTAAGCAAAACTCCGCAGACTCTAGGGTTCATTAAGAACGCAAACGGTGGGTGGACATCATCCAGTGAAGAATCACTGACCCTACTCCTGGACACACATTTTCCGGGGGGAAACAGATCACCAAGACCTTGTGATCTGCACTTTAGCGGGGAGACACAGAAGCTATTGTTACTGCTCAACGATAGGAATATCCATTGGGCAATCAAGAGCTTCAAACCCTACAAATCGCCGGGGACGGATAATATCATTCCTGCTCAATTACAATCCGCGGGGAAAACGGCCATCAACTGGCTAAAAGACATATTCTCCAAGTGTTTCAAAAGTGGTACAATCCCAGGGCTATGGCTGGAATCGAAAGTTGTATTCATTCCAAAAGCCGGGAAACCCTCTCACACAACAGCTAAAGATTTTAGACCCATTAGTCTCTCGTCTTTTCTCTTGAAAACGATGGAGAGGCTGCTCTGTCTCCATCTGAGAAGTACTATTCCCATATCGCTTCTCTCACCAGTTTAGCACGCCTACTCTAAAGGCAAGTCTACCGAGACTGCATTGCATGCGCTTACTGCACACATCGAAAAGTCTCTACATGAAAAGAACTACACGCTAGTAGCCTTCCTAGACATAGAGGGAGCCTGTAACAACGTCACTCCTAAGACTATCACTGAATCGCTGACGGATTTGGGGGTCGGCTCCCTGACGGTGCACCTGATCGATCAGATGCTACAATGCAGGATCGTAAAGGCCACACTGGGGGCAGCGACTGTCACCAAATCCGTCGATCGTGGAACCCCACAAGGCGGAGTCCTCTCGCCTCTTCTATGGAACGTAGCAGTCAACCAACTACTACGATCCATGGATGGGGAGGGTGCAAAGTGGTAGCCTATGCAGATGATGTTGCTATTGCCTTTTCAGGCAAATTCCCGCAGACGTTATGTGACCGTATGACGGAATCTCTTGCGAGGCTTTCCAGCTGGGCGGAAAGATCTGGGTTAAGAGTCAACCCTGCAAAGACGGAACTGGTTTTGTTCACAAGGAAATACAAAATTCCGTCTCTTCAACCTCCGATCCTTAATGGGGTTGAACTGTCCTTTAGTGACTCAGCTAAGTACCTAGGTCTAATTCTAGACAAGAAATTGGACTGGAACCTCAATACTGAGGAGCGTATAAAAAAGGCAAATGTTGCCCTATACGCCTGTAGGAAATCAATCGGACTTAAATGGGGCATGAATCCACAAATCGTCCATTGGCTCTACACTGCGGTAGTCAGACCGATACTGTTATATGGAGTGTCAGTCTGGTGGCCTGCACTCGACAAAGTAACAGTCACCAAAAAACTAGGAAGGGTGCAGCGTACTGCTGCACTCTGCATTACAGGAGCTTTACGTACGACCCCGGGTAACGCTCTCGACTGCATACTGCATCTCCTACCTGTCGAAATGATGGGGCGGAAAATAGCAAATATGTCAGCGCTTCGAATGAGGGAAGCCAAGCAGTGGATAGGCCAGGGTTTTGGACATTCAAGAATCTTGGAAGACAATCCACTCATACCAGACAACACAGACTACCAGATCCCACAGGTGTATATAGACACTCCCTTTAATACCCTAATCCCAACGAGAGAGAACTGGAAAGAGGGCTTGCCCGCAAGACCTGCGGAAGCCGTAGAAATCTTCACAGACGGCTCTAAGTTGGATAACAAAGTAGGAGGCGGCATCTTCTGCGCCAGATTTGACCTACGCAAGGCTTTCAGACTCCCTGATCACTGCAGCGTCTTCCAGGCTGAAGTGCTAGCAATTCAGGAGTCACTAAATTGCATACCACATATGTGCAATGCCAATGAAATCTACATCTTCACAGACAGCCAGGCAGCAATTAGATCGCTGGAGTCGAACACATCGAACTCCAAGGCTGTTCATAACTGCCGCAAATCTCTATGCGAGATGGCAAAGCAGTTTAACATATGCCTAATATGGGTCCCAAGACATAGGGATATAGAAGGCAACTGCATCGCGGATCAACTGGCCAGATTAGGAACTACCATGGAACTCCTTCCAGATAACGAGAGCATTGGTATACCTATGGCATCTTGCAAACTCAGATTAAGAGATTTCTTCGAGACAGAAGCCAACAAAGTATGGCAGGTCTCCAACCTCAACTCACGCATTGCTCATCAAACCTGGCCAACTCGATGCCGAAATAGATCAAATGAGCTCTGCTTTCTAAGCCGAAAAAGTGCTCAACTGTCACCAGAGTGATGACCGGGCATTGGCTTGTGGGGGCACATGCGGCCAGACTACTGGTCCCACACAATGACTTCTGCAGAAGTTGTCGGGATGAGGAGGAAGAAGAAACAGTTCTTCACCTTCTTGGCACATGCCCAGCCCTATGTAAAACTAGGCGAAGAATCCTTGGTGACTTTTTCTTCGAAAATCTATCAGAACTCGCGAGCAAAAGACCCAAAGATGTAGCAAGGTTCATCCAAGCCGCAGGATGGACTCTTGAGGCGGATTCATACCAGGAGTAATAGAGGGGTCTAAGAGCCTTCGCGGCATCATAATGGGCCGAATGCGGCCTAAGTGCGCTAAGGGGGGTATCCCTCCTTGGTAACCGCTCTAACCTAACCTAACCTAAACTAAAGAGCTCATTGAAGAAGCCGGCGCTTTATTTCCGGCTACAAAGATTTACCTAGAAGTCATGCTTTCCCTGCCATGCACAACATGTTCAATCGAGCGATCGTTTAGCACTTTGAGAAGAGTGAAAACATGGCTGCGGTCAACAATGGGTGCAGATCGCCTAAATGGCAGCATTTCTGGCTATTTTATATATTATCAAATTGATAATATCAATTATTTAAAACAGTTTTCTTAGGATTGTGAATGCTGAGTGTTGAACGGAAATTCGCGAAAATAAACCTAAAAATGTTTCCTAGAAATAATATACATGGCAAAACAACGCTTGCCGGTTCACCTAGTATAATATATAATATTTTAATGCTTAAAATTTTGTAAAAACAAAAAAAAAAACTTGGCTAAAAAAATTTTTTGTTGTCTTGCCCCCCTGAATATTGCTCTAGCTACGGCCAGGCAGAGACGTATAAAGTGTTTTGGTTATATAGGGATCGTTAAATTCTTTCGACCAGCGCTTAATGAGCCCCAAGGTACTATAAGCTCGATTTGCAACTGAAGAGAGCTCGTGTACTTCCACATTTTTTGAGCTAGTTACCAATTTTGGTAAGACGATAAATGGTAAAATCTACACAAAATCAAAAATTTGGATGCTATGCCCCTATCCAACGCCCCAAACTCTAAAATTCGGTAGGAACATAGATAGTAACATCTAATTCAGATTTGCCCACCCATGCCGCCCACCTTTTAAAATCGGAAATACAGTTATATTTCATGGTTTTTGAGCTAGTCAGCAAATTTGGTAACAAGATAGCTGGCGACGTTCCCCACCTGGCAACCCCTGCCGCCTCCGCATTCACCTATTGTAAGCACACTCCTTACTATCCGTTCTTTTACTGGAATTAGAGTATTCCGCAGTCGGTTGCGTCCGACTGCAACGATTTCACTGGTGTTTTTTTTTGCCATTCGTATATTTTTTGTCATTGACCATTAAAAATAGTTGTGACGCACTTCGTTTTCCAGCTTTGTATAAGCTACTAGTTTTTGCAACTACAAGCATTCTGCAGGAAGTTTCTTTTAAAGTTTGCGAAAATTTGTTTAACTTTGTTTTGTTGAAACATTCGTCGAATGGCATATCCGGTCTTCCACTATTAGTCAATGCACTTGCAGTGGAGCAACTTATATGAGTTGTCTGACTAACCACTCTACCTATATTACTTTTTCATATTTTTGGCACATCCGTTAACTGAATTTTCATCGGTAGGCTAATTTTGCTACAAAATTTCTTTTTTTTGGCTATTATACATTCATTCTCAGAAAACATTTAAGCCCATTTTAGGTATTTCATGTTTTCAGGGTATAAAAAATCTGACGAACTCTTATTTGGAGCTTTTATACATAGAATATTCTCCCAGGCATTGATAATTAATTTAATTTAAAAGCTAGAACATTAAAAGTAAAACAGGCAGAAATAAGCATCAACAGTGGATATAGAAATGTATGTTCATGTTTACAAACGCGCCGATCTTGGTAAAAACGAGAGCTAGAGACTCTAGATTTGAAACATTACCTCCAAACCCATGAGCAGTACAAGTTTGTTTTAAACTATCGGGAACTTTACCCGTTTTCGATATACATATAAGATCGATAAGAATAAAATATTGCATTTGAAAATTGAACAAACATTAAAACTCCAACATTGACGTACATCCTATTGCATGTAAATAATTAATAAATTAATATTCAATGCTTGGTTAACAACATTGTCCACCCTTTAGCCTACCTCAACCTTTTTTAAAACCCAAAATTGTAAATATGGTAAGACTTGAGATACCACTTCGTTGCCGCTATATGCGCTCATGTGGTCCGATTGATCTTCGGAACTTCCGATGGGCTGCCTCTGAGCTCAGACAACTGCTAATTAACACTTAGAAATAATTAAATAACACTAATTTATTCTTTGAGAACATGATCCGTAATGCTGAGCCAAATAGAAATCATGACTTGAATCTGTGGAAAGCAACGAGTCGTATAAACCGACGGAAACTTAGGCGAATCCTTAAAGACGGTCTGACAATACGTTGTGTCGATCAGATGCTGAAATTGTATATGTTTCGTTCCCAAACGTTCCAAGGCACTGCAGCTGTCGGGAGAACAATATTCCAATCGTTTTGTTAGCGCTCTTCGGCAATATAAAGTTAGTGGTTTCGTTTTCCCTCACGATAATAACCGCTACAAAACATATGAATAGTTTCTAAGCTTTCGCGAACGGTTCGTTAAACGTTTCGTTTGTTTGCCCGCTCTGCCATAAACTCATACGATAATTGATAAGTTGTCACAGATTTACAATATTTTGTATTAAGTGATAGTCGCCAAGATCGATGTGTTCATTCAGATGGATAATAAATATATATTTTATGGGGTCAGAGCTGCTTACTTTCGCCTGTTACATTATTTTGTACACAACCATTATACCCTTTTTTCGCATAAAGAAACAGACTCAGCTCGCGAAATGGCGGCAAACCTCGAAGAATAAGCAAAGAAGCAAAAATCAAAACGAGACCAGATAAGTTTCGTTAAAGGGGAAGAAGCGTTTGCGTCATGCGTTTTTGTTTACAGGGCCTTAACATGAACAACTCTGGTTACCAATCTTGATGTTAATTTGTCTATGCAAGCCTCGTGTTAATCACTATGATTCTTGACTGTCCCTCGCTGGTGGCTGGCGGCTGCTTATATAGCTGCCGCTGTCTCGCTGGACTGAGGCCTGTCAGCGCCAATGTCAAATGAAGAGCAAAGGTGGCGTGATACTATTCGGCACCTAGCAACAACGGTTTTTGGCGTTGGTGTGACAGCGATCACTATATGTGGTGATCGCACTGCTTGCACACCAACGACTCTTTGCGCTTGCCATTAACGGTACGTGTTCTGGCATCCTTACGACACGTACCTATGCGCTGACACCATGCGTCAGAGCGAGACAGCCTGAGAATTCGCCGCGACTCAGGTCCGGCTACGGGGTCCCTTTTTGCACCTACTTCTTTGGGCTCTGCACTGTTATGTAGTTGCGTCGCCAATATGCCTATAAATATGTATAAAAGGTATATTGACATATCTATATTTATAAACATTTGGTCTTTGGCCGTTTTGTTTGGCATTTAAATCAGGGACCGGCAGCGTCGTATGCACTGTGCATAGGAAAAATGTTTCGAGCAGCGCAGTCGGCACACGCATAGCGTACAAACTTCGTGTGCCCTAAGCACAATTGCTCGGCTGTTGCTCTGCTGCCGCAGCGGCAGAGAAACCGGTTTCTGGCTATGGCATAGCCTATGCACAGTAGCTCGGCTGCCGCAGCGGCAGAGAAGCAAGAAACGTTTTTGCCTTCGTCTTTTTGACGACGCGCTAAAAAAATGTAAGTGTATGCGTGCCGACCCTTGATTTAAATGCATTTATATATGCACAAACATATGTGTATATGTATAACTAGCAAGTACCCGGCGTGCTTCGCTGCGCCGATAGTTTTTATACAATTTTAACACACTACCTGCATAAAATATTTTGTAAGAATTTTAGCCTTCCAGTTCTTTGCGTTTAGCTTTGGATATGTAAACAATCAGCCGTCAGTCAGTTAGCACAAACTGTTTTATATATATCAGAGACAGTAAATAACAGATATGGGTAAAATAAATATCCCTATTAAAGGATCATCCAAAACAATTTTCAAGGACACCAAAAAACTTATGATCACAAAAAGTTAATTGCTGAATAACTTGGTCAAGACATGGAGGCGTGTAAAAAAATTTTGCATGCCAAATCTGGACCCGATCAGACCACTCCTTCGGGTACCTCCCAAAAAAAAGGACAAAGGTGTTTGGGAGTTACCCGAAGGAATGGTCTGATCGGGATGAAAAATGATGTTGTCCGACGCGCAGACCTAACCGATAAGCACACAAAATTTCACGAAAATCGGTCGAGCCATTTCAGAGAAGTTCAATTACAAACATTGTGACATATTTTAGATTATTTTGCATTAATGCCGGCCTTTATGTTGCATTGTGGCATATAATAAAATTTACAACTCCTCACAAGCAAAAACACATTCATATGCTTTGTTGTTGCGCTACTGCTCCTAATGTAATCTGTTAATGTCTTCATAGAACACAGTTATAACAAGTGAAAACGTTGCAGTCGGACGCAACCGACTGTGGAATACTTTGATACCAGTAAAAGAACGGATGGTAAGGAGTCTGCTTGCAAAGGAGTGTAGGAGTCTGCTTGCAGATCTTTTGTAGATGTCACCATATACCTTCCTACTAAATTTGGTGACTCTAGATCAAAAAATGTGGAAGATACACGCATAACCGTTTCAACAACGCCGGGGGTGGGGGGTGGAAGGTGTGGGCGTGGCATCCAAATTTTTGTTGCAGTTTGTTGGAAAACTTCACTACCTATCTTGACACAAATTTTGGTGGCTCTAGCCCAAAATATGTGAAAACTATAGGCGTTTCCAATTTTAAGAAGAAGGGGGGATGGGGGCGGAACCAGGGGGCGTGGCATCCAAAATGTTGATGCATATTTTTGGGAAACGTCAATATATATCTTGACACAAAATTTGGTGGATCTAGCCCAAAAAATGTGAAAACTATAGGCGTTTCCAATTTCAAGGAGCAGGAAGGATGGGGGCGGAAGGAGTGGGCGTGGCATCCAAAATTTTGATGCAGTTTTTTCAGGGACGTGACTAGCTATCTGCGTGCAAGATTTGGTAATTCTAGTTGTAATAATGTGAGAAATATTTGGTTTTATCGGTTTTATGTTATCGATTTTATCGATTTCCCAGCCTCCTAGTAGGCGTGGCAATCTTGACACTTTATCTGTCGCGCCTATAGACAAACATAATTGCAAAGTTTTAAGTCTCTAGTTTTACGGGTGTCGAAAAAGTTGCATTCATACAGACGGACGGACGGACGGACAGACGGACAGACACCATGACGGACATTGCACAAATCCAATATACTAGGAGACCTTCGGTATCAAAGTATAAAAATGTAGAATCGGTTAAAGCTTTTTTCAGTGTTAATGAACAACCTGTGTTTGTGTATGCTATCCAAATGGTCTGCCGTAAGAAACTTTTGGGCACTCCTAGTATATAGCTTCCAGTTTTCTGGCTTGAACCACCAAATTTGGTGCCAGAATAGGAATTGACGTTTTCCTATAAATTGCACAAAAAAATGTGTAGGCCACATCCACTTCTTCCTGAAAAACTCCATTTCTTCTACAGTTTTTGGACTTGAGTCACCTAAATTGGTTTCAATATAGCTATTGACATCACCCAAACAGCTAGAGTCACAAAATTTGGTGGCGATGTCCACCAAAGATGTGAATTAACTTTTCTTTGAACTCAACTTTTAATAACCGGTTGTATACTGGAATCAGAGTATTCCGCAGTCAGTTAAGTCCGATTGCAACGCTTGTTAAAATTTATATTCCCTGAACCCATGAAATGGTTAAAAAGGGTATAATGGTTCTGTGCAGTCGGAAGAAAGCATCTCCTACCCCATTAAGTGTATACATTTTTTCATTATTACTATCAACATGCCGAGTTGATATATATACTAATATATTGTATATTGTATATATGCCCGTCTGTCTGTCTGTATAAGCACGTCAAGAGCTGGCGACTCCAGATTTGGAAAGAAAGCTCACCTAAACCCTAGTCAGTATAAGTTTGTTACAGATTATCGATAGCTTTTTCTAATGCCGATCAACACATGTGTGTAATTAATTTATTATAAACAAGTAAGAAGGCTCTAGTCGAGGTTTCCCACATTTTCCAAATTCGAGATTTTTTGTAATCGACCGCATGTGTATATCGGAAATCAGAATAGTTATCAATAATTTGAAACAAACTTGTTCTGCTTATGGTATAGGAGAACTTATCAAAATATGAAGTTTCTAGCTCTTGTAGTCTCTGAGATCGACGCGTTCATACAGACAGACGGACAGACGGACATGGGTATTCGGCTGTTGATGCTGATCAAGAATATATATACTTTATAGGGTCGGAGATGCTTCCTTCTGCCTGTTACATATTTTTGCACAAAACCATTATACCCCTATTACCCATTTTATGGGTTCGGGGTATAAATATCAAAATCGGTTAAAAAACACCAGAAATATCGAAGATTGAAGTTTAGTCACAGATAAACACAAACACTAAACGCTTCGGGAAGTCTCGCCTTCGTTTTTTTTTTTCTATTCTCTAAAATTTAGCTTTGTTTTTTAAAGGTAATGGTTTAATTCAAAAATTCTACACGCCAAACCAAATCTATGCAATCATACCGCAAGTATATTTTTTAAGCCAATTTGTATTTTTTTTTGTTTTGTTTTGCGTCTGAAGGAAATAGGAAGCGTTTTGAAAGTAATCTTTATGATTCAAATTATTATATATATGATTAACATTTTTAATTTAGTAAAAGTTTTGCGTTAGTAACACATTTTACATTAAACCTGTATTGCCTGTGCTCAAAGTATTTGCTCTCTGACTACCGTTTATACATAACATATTTTGGCTTATAAAAGTATATAATAAAATTTTCCTCACGTGCATAAAACGCTTAGTAACTCGGATGTCATATGCCAAATGGTTGGCATATATTTTGAAATTGTTTTCATTTTTTAAGCCTAAGTTGAGCATACCTGCAAATGTGTTTGTCTGTTTAGTTATTAAAACAGGCTATAAAACTCGTTACTTTTATATTTCTAAGACCTTTTTTTAAACTTACAACAAAAGCTATTTATTTATAATAAGTAACTTATGTTATTTCATGTTGCGTTTTTCTTACTTATAATTAAGTTATTTAAACTTATAATTATTCCTTGTTTTGTGTGGTAGTGTTAGTACAACAGGATGTATTTATTAATGTATGTGTACATCAAAATGTATAATATTCTGTGTGTTGTGTGTGATTCCAGAATGCAAGAAGTCAAGCTTTAATAACGGGACAACAAAATGGTTTAACCAAAATTTAAGAGTATTATATTACTAACAAAATCATCAAACTCAGTACCATGTTTCTTTCCGCCTTATGGCGGTGAGCGGTTTCTTGTCAAGGTCATTTTGCTCCTTCTGTTGCGCATCGGTTGGTAGGGGAGTGTTTTTTCATTTGCTTTTCGAAGTTTTTGTCACTGTGTATTTGTGTGTTTGTAGCTGGGGCTATTTATAAACTATGTTTGCCGCAGCATATATGCATTACATAAAGCGCTGGCGTTTACTGCTGTAGTGGCAAATGTCCATTTTATCATCGATTGGACTACCGGGACGTTTGCAATGGCGCGCTATTTCGTTAGCAACAAATGCAAACAGCTCTGGTCCACTAAAAATAAATAAAATAAAATCAACAGTCATTATTTTATCAGTTACAAATATTACGGGATTGTTGAAAAACAACGTCCCTTTAAATTATATCCAAGTCACTAAGACTAAAAAGTCAGATTTTAATGCTATCGATTGCATGTGTATATCAGAAACGGAAATAGTTGTCAAAAATCGGAAACAGACTTGTACTGCCTAGGACTTAGATGAGCTCTGAGATTGACGCGTTCATACATATAGACGGACAGACGGACATGGCTTATATCCACTTGGCTATTGATGCTGATCAAGAATATATATACTTTATGCTTCCTTCTGCCTGTTACATACTTTTGCACAAAACCATTATTTTCTTTTTATACACACCTCTGTCGCCCACCTTTTAAAACCGGAAATACAGCTATCGCTCACATTTTTTGAGCTGGAGTCACCAAATTTGGTTAGAAATTAGATGGTGACACCTATCAAAGATCTGCATCACAAATTTCGATGACACGCCCACATTTGCCGCCCACCTTTTAAAATCGGATATTCAATTGCCTTTCACAGTTTTTGAGCAAGTGTCACCAAATATGATGTGAAGGCAGCTGGTGACAGGTCCTAAGACTTGCATCAAAAGTTTGGACGCCACGCCTCCACCTGCCGCTCCTTAGTCCACGCTCTTTTTATACCCCGAACCCATAAAATGGGTAATAGGGGTGAAATGGTTTTGTGCAAAAGTATGTAACAGGCAGAAGGAAGCATCTCCGACCCCATAAAGTACATATATTCTTGATCAGCATCAACAGCCGAGTCGATATAGCCATGTCCATCTGTCCGTCCGTTTGTCCGTCCGTCTGTATGAACGCGTCGATCTCAGAGACTACAAGAGCTAGAGACTTCAGATTTTGAATATAAGTTCTCCTATACTGGTTTCCGATATACACATGCAATCGATTACAAAAAAATCTCGAATTTGGAAAATGTAAAAATGGGGGTTGAAATAATGGGTAACGATAGAAAATATCTGAAAAAATCATTGAAATCGGTTGAGAAACACCAGAGATATCGAAGATTGAAGTTAAGTCACAGATGCATACAGACAATGACTGTACGCGTTAAGTATGGGGTTCGGGGTATCTCCTAGTCGGGAAATCTCGACTAGAGCCTTCTTACTTATTTCTATATATATATTGGACGTAGATGTATTAACGAACAGTATATTCAAGTGGCCAAACGATACCAAGCACAGGATTTCTAACGCGCGGACCCAAGCAAAAAGCAACCCACCTCCCGCCCGACCGACCGAGGGGCTCACCGCATAGCGTTCGGTTACGTAAATTGCGAACATGTAGACAAATGACGTAAGACTAGCTTTTTAAGATCACTAAAAGAAGTGGCACTATTTATTTAGTGGAAAAATTCGTAATATGTAGTTTAAACACAAAACCCGGAAAGGGCTATGAATAGCGTAGTTAGAGTACGAGTAACGAGCTTGAAGAGCAATGGGTAGAAAATTCGTTGTCCTTCTGATCGGAACATTCATAATTCAGGGGAATCAATTTGATCACAATTTTAGAGAACAACCAGAGGCAACGCCGTCAGAATCATCAATTGAAGCAATTCCTGATAATGTACCTACAAACGATTTGGGTAACTTTGTAGGGCGTTCCTTTTCAATGACGCGTAATGAGAAAATCGAAATTATTAAAAGATGCTGGGTTCCGCCAGGAAACTTAGATTTTCCTAAAAACCCTGGTGAGCGTGTGTTTAAGCGAAGTTGGCTGGAGACATACTCCAACCCCCTGGTTGGCATACTCCAAAAAGTTGAACGGTGCATTGTGCATTTACTGTGTTCTGTTTCCGCCACTGTCTCCACAAGGACACCCGCGTGGTTGGCGGGCAGCAGAATATCCACCACAGTATGTCACTGCTTGTCGTATGAGGCGACTAAAAGAGACACTTGGGTTCCCAGTCCCGGACGTAGTCAAAACTGGCAACACCCGTGTGGTTGGCGGGCAGCAGAATATCCTCCACAGTATGTCACTGCTTGTCGTATGAGGCGACTAAAAGAGACACGTGGGTTTCCAGTCCCGGACGTAGTCAAAACTGGTACCTGGTGCCCTAAATCCGAGTCTGTCGGGACTAGAATAGGGAGTCCACCCGAGTCTTAAATCGGTACCACGGGTTGAGTTAGTCTCCAAGGCTACTCATTGAGGTCGGCCCCCTTGTGGGAGTATCGTGGTGGTTGTGTTTTCGCTGGTAGTTTCAGCCCTTACCAATTGAATTAATGTACACCCGAACAGTGTGCATTTAAAAACTGGTACCTTAAAAGGGGCGTTAGTCTGGCGCTTAAATCAGACTCACTGTGCTATATCTTCGGATATACGAGCACCGTGGCTGTAATCCTTCACATGGAAAACGTCACGTTAAATAAGCACCTATAGAGATATAGTTCGAATGTCTCCACAAGGAGTGTTGGGATCGTTCGTTATAGAGCCGTTTATTAAAAACAAACATTTTCATGATCGCTGTACAAATCACGCAGCGGGGCGATATCATAAGGAAACTGTAGTCGCTTCGAATTCACTTATTGTTGATGCACCAATTGAGGTCGCAGTACTTTCCGGCCACAAACGAAAAATTGAAGAGAGCCGAATGATTGCGGCACCCACGATATGGCCCTAAGGGGCAAGGACCTGAATGGAGGTATTTCCACTTTTTCTTAGAGCTATGTTATGAAAGCTAAGTTTTTGTTGCTTGCAGGTATTTTAATGGATTTGATAAATCTTAAGATCGATACAGGAGATAAAGTCATGAAACAGCATTTCAAAGACTGCGGAAGAAATTCGAAATATACATCGCCTCAAATTAAAAATGAATTTATTAGGATTTGTGGAATTGTAGTGTGCGAAAACATAATTGCAATCGTTAAAAAAGCTGTGAGTTATAGCATACTTGCTGACGCGATCGCAGATGTTGCCGGAAAGGAGCAGTTATCCATTGGTATCAGACTTTGTGATGGATTTATGTGCATTCTAAAAAATGCGTTGGTCAGGGCTATGACGGAGCTTTATCAATGTCCGGAAAGGATGGAGGCGTGCAAGCGATTTTAAGGGAAAAGTACGAAAAAGCACTTTATGTTCATTGTGCTAGCCATCGCTTAAATTTGGTGATGAATGACCTAAATAAAGTTATAGAAATTAAAAATGCTATAGCAACTATTAAGAGCATAATTAACTTTTTATAGAGCCTCACCAGTGTGTCGACAGAATGCACCAAATATACCGCTCTTTAAAACTAATTTTAAGGAAATTATCGAATCAATGGAAAAATTATCAGTAGAAGGAAACTCGAAAACAAGGCCATTGGCTTTCCAACTCTTCTCGGCCGCTTTAAACCCGACATTTATCATGGCTGTGTTTTTGATTGCCAATTACTCTGCATTATTAGAGCCCGTCGTCAGTGCCTTACAGTCTTCGAGCCTAAACATTTTAAAATGTTCTGAGCAAGTACTAAACATATTTGATGTTGTCGAAGAACAACGAAAATGCATTGATATGTGGATTGGAAAACTATTTGGTGAAGCAGTTATACTCGCTGAATATTTCGATGTCGAAATTGAGGTCCCGAGGATTTGTCAACGACAAACTTTGCGGTCAAATCCACCTGCAGACACTGCCATTGAACACTTTAAAAAATCTCTCGTAATTCCAAACTTGGATTCACTCATAAGTTCTCCAAATAATCAATTCTCTACAACCAAATAAGTAGAAGTTAAAGAGCTCATGGCCGTCAGTCGTCAGGTACTACAGGGGGATGATCGCGCAGTGTTTAGTGCTGGCACTTGTACTGGTATCTAAGCTGCGTGCCGTATCTGTAGTGCACTGGCGGAAGTGCGACTATACTCTCCTCGTGAGGGCGGCTGGAAACAGGCTCTTGGTAAGGTCATGTCTCTGCCAATGAGTGCTGGCTAATTGTAGTCGGGCGAGAGAAGACAACTCTCCAAATCACCCCAAGCCAAGGTGGAACAGCATATACCGATGGTTGCGTGGCCGAGGGGAAGCTCGGTCGCTAGTATGCGGACTCAGGGGGAACAGCCGACCCACCCTGTTTTAATTAGGCTTTCCGCGGTACATGGGCTCTGCCGCGGGTGACGATCCCCTTCCCTATTACTCGTGGGAACAAAATATGAATCAAATTACTAATAACACAAACAATGAGGCCGACACTCGCCCAAAGTCGGATGGGACTAACACTCCCTCAAATTCTGCGTTGCCTGGTAAGCCAGCGGACAGCGTCACTCCAGCTTCACGTGGCATGGCTCCAGTCAGGCAGCCGAGTCGTGGGGCAAGGCCCGGATATAAGGTGCCAGCGAGAGCTCCGCAGAGCAGAAATGCGGCGGGCTCAACCTCCACCCCAAACCGAGCCTCAACCTCGACAAGGTCTAGCACGACTGGACCATCAAAGCCATCTTATAGCGATAAGAGACGCGCTGCGGGTATTCTCACCCGGAACTTGTCTGGCGCAGACACATCGCCAGAAGGTTCGCAGCTGGTGGAGTGGGCAAAATCCATTTTGCCCGATTTCAAGCCAGCGCCAGCGAAGGAGTCAGCTGACGCTAAGCCCAAGCGACAGCCAACGGAAATGAGCGCACCGCAAGCCAAGCGGCCGCGTCAGCAGCTAGGAGTCAAATCCTACGCCGAGGTGACGAAGGGTAAGGTCCTTCTCGGTGTCCTGGACAAGGGCAAAGAGGGGGGCCAAATCCCGAGAAACCAGTGGCCGTGGGTGGAGAACGAGTTGCAGGGTGCCTTCATGCGCACTATCGTGGAGAAGGGATGTCCACCGCCCGTTTGCCAAGATGCCGGCTGGCATCAAGGCTGCGTTTAGGTCATCGCGTGTGCCGACGTACAATCTGCCCAATTGTACAAGGAGGCCATTTCCGCCCTGGGTGAGTTTTACCCTGGGGCCAAACTGGAGGCTGTCGATCGGAAGGACGTGCCTAACAGGCCTAGGGCTCGGGTGTGGGTGTCGGCTAAACCCGACGAGCCAGCCGAGATCCTCAAGGTCTTCCAATTTTGCAACCCTCAGTTGCCGTCAGGCGACTGCTGCACTCTGCATTACAGGAGCTTTACGTACGACCCCGGGTAACGCTCTCGACTGCATACTGCATCTCCTACCTGTCGAAATGATGGGGCGGAAAATAGCAAATATGTCAGCGCTTCGAATGAGGGAAGCCAAGCAGTGGATAGGCCAGGGTTTTGGACATTCAAGAATCTTGGAAGACAATCCACTCATACCAGACAACACAGACTACCAGATCCCACAGGTGTATATAGACACTCCCTTTAATACCCTAATCCCAACGAGAGAGAACTGGAAAGAGGGCTTGCCCGCAAGACCTGCGGAAGCCGTAGAAATCTTCACAGACGGCTCTAAGTTGGATAACAAAGTAGGAGGCGGCATCTTCTGCGCCAGATTTGACCTACGCAAGGCTTTCAGACTCCCTGATCACTGCAGCGTCTTCCAGGCTGAAGTGCTAGCAATTCAGGAGTCACTAAATTGCATACCACATATGTGCAATGCCAATGAAATCTACATCTTCACAGACAGCCAGGCAGCAATTAGATCGCTGGAGTCGAACACATCGAACTCCAAGGCTGTTCATAACTGCCGCAAATCTCTATGCGAGATGGCAAAGCAGTTTAACATATGCCTAATATGGGTCCCAAGACATAGGGATATAGAAGGCAACTGCATCGCGGATCAACTGGCCAGATTAGGAACTACCATGGAACTCCTTCCAGATAACGAGAGCATTGGTATACCTATGGCATCTTGCAAACTCAGATTAAGAGATTTCTTCGAGACAGAAGCCAACAAAGTATGGCAGGTCTCCAACCTCAACTCACGCATTGCTCATCAAACCTGGCCAACTCGATGCCGAAATAGATCAAATGAGCTCTGCCTTCTAAGCCGAAAAAAGTGCTCAACTGTCACCAGAGTGATGACCGGGCATTGGCTTGTGGGGGCACATGCGGCCAGACTACTGGTCCCACACAATGACTTCTGCAGAAGTTGTCGGGATGAGGAGGAAGAAGAAACAGTTCTTCACCTTCTTGGCACATGCCCAGCCCTATGTAAAACTAGGCGAAGAATCCTTGGTGACTTTTTCTTCGAAAATCTATCAGAACTCGCGAGCAAAAGACCCAAAGATGTAGCAAGGTTCATCCAAGCCGCAGGATGGACTCTTGAGGCGGATTCATACCAGGAGTAATAGAGGGGTCTAAGAGCCTTCGCGGCATCATAATGGGCCGAATGCGGCCTAAGTGCGCTAAGGGGGGTATCCCTCCTTGGTAACCGCTCTAACCTAACCTAACCTAAACTAAAGAGCTCATTGAAGAAGCCGGCGCTTTATTTCCGGCTACAAAGATTTACCTAGAAGTCATGCTTTCCCTGCCATGCACAACATGTTCAATCGAGCGATCGTTTAGCACTTTGAGAAGAGTGAAAACATGGCTGCGGTCAACAATGGGTGCAGATCGCCTAAATGGCAGCATTTCTGGCTATATTCAGGAACCCTGGGTGTGTGGTGGCAGGGTTTCTGGAATGAGGACGCAAGAGTATAAGCTACTAGTAGCTGGAACCGAAGGTAGATATAGAACCTGCATACTCGCAAAAAAACATTTAAACATATTTTTGCTCCCAAAATACAGTGATTTAGACAACACTGCAGCATGCCTGGAGCTGGAGAAGGAGGAAATCCGGCTAGTCTCTAGCTACTTCGCACACGACCATCAGGGTGCCGCATCCACTGCTACGCCAGCTGATTGCTGACTGCGAGCGGGGAGACCTCCGGCTAATTGTGGGCTGCGATGGGAAGTACTGATACAAATGCAAGGGGTGAGCTGATTTTTGACTACCTTCTGAATACAAATATGCTTTTATGTAATAATGGTCGGGACCCGACCTTTATTGTCAAAAACCGCAGGGAAGTTATAGATCTCACTCTAGTCTCTGCCTCTTTATGGGATCAAATTCTCTCTTGGAGGGTGCTAGATGAGCACTCCTTCTCTGATCATAGATATATTGAAACTATACTACAGATCTGTAGTCCCAAACCAATCCAGTTCAGAAACTTAAGAAGAACTGATTGGAAGACCTTCACTGTTTCACTGCAAAGACAGCTCCCTGAAACTCCGCCTGAAGGGCCAGTTACCGCCGAGTATGCAACTCAGCTCATAGGAGTATTCAACAAAGCGTGTGAAAACGCCCTAAATGAATCTTGCCCCGTTAGCAGACCAAAAAGGAAAAAGAAACCCCCTTGGTGGACTGCTCAAATTGGAGAATTGAGGGCAACAGCTAGAAAACTCTTTAATAAAGCCAAGGCTAAAAATGACGAACAATCATGGGCTGACTATAAGATAGGGCTCTCCGTTTTCAAAAAGGGGCTTCGCAAAGCAAAGCGGACCTCTTGGAAAACTTTCTGTTTGGAGATAGAAAGCACTTCCGAAGCAGCCAGACTAAGGAAGTTGCTAAGCAAAACTCCGCAGACTCTAGGAAGAATCACTGACCCTACTCCTGGACACACATTTTCCGGGGGGAAACAGATCACCAAGACCTTGTGATCTGCACTTTAGCGGGGAGACACAGAAGCTATTGTTACTGCTCAACGATAGGAATATCCATTGGGCAATCAAGAGCTTCAAACCCTACAAATCGCCGGGGACGGATAATATCATTCCTGCTCAATTACAATCCGCGGGGAAAACGGCCATCAACTGGCTAAAAGACATATTCTCCAAGTGTTTCAAAAGTGGTACAATCCCAGGGCTATGGCTGGAATCGAAAGTTGTATTCATTCCAAAAGCCGGGAAACCCTCTCACACAACAGCTAAAGATTTTAGACCCATTAGTCTCTCGTCTTTTCTCTTGAAAACGATGGAGAGGCTGCTCTGTCTCCATCTGAGAAGTACTATTCCCATATCGCTTCTCTCACCAGTTTAGCACGCCTACTCTAAAGGCACGTCTACCGAGACTGCATTGCATGCGCTTACTGCACACATCGAAAAGTCTCTACATGAAAAGAACTACACGCTAGTAGACTTCCTAGACATAGAGGGAGCCTGTAACAACGTCACTCCTAAGACTATCACTGAATCGCTGACGGATTTGGGGGTCGGCTCCCTGACGGTGCACCTGATCGATCAGATGCTACAATGCAGGATCGTAAAGGCCACACTGGGGGCAGCGACTGTCACCAAATCCGTCGATCGTGGAACCCCACAAGGCGGAGTCCTCTCGCCTCTTCTATGGAACGTAGCAGTCAACCAACTACTACGATCCATGGATGGGGGAGGGTGCAAAGTGGTAGCCTATGCAGATGATGTTGCTATTGCCTTTTCAGGCAAATTCCCGCAGACGTTATGTGACCGTATGACGGAATCTCTTGCGAGGCTTTCCAGCTGGGCGGAAAGATCTGGGTTAAGAGTCAACCCTGCAAAGACGGAACTGGTTTTGTTCACAAGGAAATACAAAATTCCGTCTCTTCAACCTCCGATCCTTAATGGGGTTGAACTGTCCTTTAGTGACTCAGCTAAGTACCTAGGTCTAATTCTAGACAAGAAATTGGACTGGAACCTCAATACTGAGGAGCGTATAAAAAAGGCAAATGTTGCCCTATACGCCTGTAGGAAATCAATCGGACTTAAATGGGGCATGAATCCACAAATCGTCCATTGGCTCTACACTGCGGTAGTCAGACCGATACTGTTATATGGAGTGTCAGTCTGGTGGCCTGCACTCGACAAAGTAACAGTCACCAAAAAACTAGGAAGGGTGCAGCGTACTGCTGCACTCTGCATTACAGGAGCTTTACGTACGACCCCGGGTAACGCTCTCGACTGCATACTGCATCTCCTACCTGTCGAAATGATGGGGCGGAAAATAGCAAATATGTCAGCGCTTCGAATGAGGGAAGCCAAGCAGTGGATAGGCCAGGGTTTTGGACATTCAAGAATCTTGGAAGACAATCCACTCATACCAGACAACACAGACTACCAGATCCCACAGGTGTATATAGACACTCCCTTTAATACCCTAATCCCAACGAGAGAGAACTGGAAAGAGGGCTTGCCCGCAAGACCTGCGGAAGCCGTAGAAATCTTCACAGACGGCTCTAAGTTGGATAACAAAGTAGGAGGCGGCATCTTCTGCGCCAGATTTGACCTACGCAAGGCTTTCAGACTCCCTGATCACTGCAGCGTCTTCCAGGCTGAAGTGCTAGCAATTCAGGAGTCACTAAATTGCATACCACATATGTGCAATGCCAATGAAATCTACATCTTCACAGACAGCCAGGCAGCAATTAGATCGCTGGAGTCGAACACATCGAACTCCAAGGCTGTTCATAACTGCCGCAAATCTCTATGCGAGATGGCAAAGCAGTTTAACATATGCCTAATATGGGTCCCAAGACATAGGGATATAGAAGGCAACTGCATCGCGGATCAACTGGCCAGATTAGGAACTACCATGGAACTCCTTCCAGATAACGAGAGCATTGGTATACCTATGGCATCTTGCAAACTCAGATTAAGAGATTTCTTCGAGACAGAAGCCAACAAAGTATGGCAGGTCTCCAACCTCAACTCACGCATTGCTCATCAAACCTGGCCAACTCGATGCCGAAATAGATCAAATGAGCTCTGCCTTCTAAGCCGAAAAAAGTGCTCAACTGTCACCAGAGTGATGACCGGGCATTGGCTTGTGGGGGCACATGCGGCCAGACTACTGGTCCCACACAATGACTTCTGCAGAAGTTGTCGGGATGAGGAGGAAGAAGAAACAGTTCTTCACCTTCTTGGCACATGCCCAGCCCTATGTAAAACTAGGCGAAGAATCCTTGGTGACTTTTTCTTCGAAAATCTATCAGAACTCGCGAGCAAAAGACCCAAAGATGTAGCAAGGTTCATCCAAGCCGCAGGATGGACTCTTGAGGCGGATTCATACCAGGAGTAATAGAGGGGTCTAAGAGCCTTCGCGGCATCATAATGGGCCGAATGCGGCCTAAGTGCGCTAAGGGGGGTATCCCTCCTTGGTAACCGCTCTAACCTAACCTAACCTAAACTAAAGAGCTCATTGAAGAAGCCGGCGCTTTATTTCCGGCTACAAAGATTTACCTAGAAGTCATGCTTTCCCTGCCATGCACAACATGTTCAATCGAGCGATCGTTTAGCACTTTGAGAAGAGTGAAAACATGGCTGCGGTCAACAATGGGTGCAGATCGCCTAAATGGCAGCATTTCTGGCTATTTTATATATTATCAAATTGATAATATCAATTATTTAAAACAGTTTTCTTAGGATTGTGAATGCTGAGTGTTGAACGGAAATTCGCGAAAATAAACCTAAAAATGTTTCCTAGAAATAATATACATGGCAAAACAACGCTTGCCGGTTCACCTAGTATAATATATAATATTTTAATGCTTAAAATTTTGTAAAAAAAAAAAAAAACTTGGCTAAAAAAATTTTTTGTTGTCTTGCCCCCCTGAATATTGCTCTAGCTACGGCCAGGCAGAGACGTATAAAGTGTTTTGGTTATATAGGGATCGTTAAATTCTTTCGACCAGCGCTTAATGAGCCCCAAGGTACTATAAGCTCGATTTGCAACTGAAGAGAGCTCGTGTACTTCCACATTTTTTGAGCTAGTTACCAATTTTGGTAAGACGATAAATGGTAAAATCTACACAAAATCAAAAATTTGGATGCTATGCCCCTATCCAACGCCCCAAACTCTAAAATTCGGTAGGAACATAGATAGTAACATCTAATTCAGATTTGCCCACCCATGCCGCCCACCTTTTAAAATCGGAAATACAGTTATATTTCATGGTTTTTGAGCTAGTCAGCAAATTTGGTAACAAGATAGCTGGCGACGTTCCCCACCTGGCAACCCCTGCCGCCTCCGCATTCACCCATTGTAAGCACACTCCTTACTATCCGTTCTTTTACTGGAATTAGAGTATTCCGCAGTCGGTTGCGTCCGACTGCAACGATTTCACTGGTGTTTTTTTTTGCCATTCGTATATTTTTTGTCATTGACCATTAAAAATAGTTGTGACGCACTTCGTTTTCCAGCTTTGTATAAGCTACTAGTTTTTGCAACTACAAGCATTCTGCAGGAAGTTTCTTTTAAAGTTTGCGAAAATTTGTTTAACTTTGTTTTGTTGAAACATTCGTCGAATGGCATATCCGGTCTTCCACTATTAGTCAATGCACTTGCAGTGGAGCAACTTATATGAGTTGTCTGACTAACCACTCTACCTATATTACTTTTTCATATTTTTGGCACATCCGTTAACTGAATTTTCATCGGTAGGCTAATTTTGCTACAAAATTTCTTTTTTTGGCTATTATACATTCATTCTCAGAAAACATTTAAGCCCATTTTAGGTATTTCATGTTTTCAGGGTATAAAAATCTGACGAACTCTTATTTGGAGCTTTTATACATAGAATATTCTCCCAGGCATTGATAATTAATTTAATTTAAAAGCTAGAACATTAAAAGTAAAACAGGCAGAAATAAGCATCAACAGTGGATATAGAAATGTATGTTCATGTTTACAAACGCGCCGATCTTGGTAAAAACGAGAGCTAGAGACTCTAGATTTGAAACATTACCTCCAAACCCATGAGCAGTACAAGTTTGTTTTAAACTATCGGGAACTTTACCCGTTTTCGATATACATATAAGATCGATAAGAATAAAATATTGCATTTGAAAATTGAACAAACATTAAAACTCCAACATTGACGTACATCCTATTGCATGTAAATAATTAATAAATTAATATTCAATGCTTGGTTAACAACATTGTCCACCCTTTAGCCTACCTCAACCTTTTTAAAACCCAAAATTGTAAATATGGTAAGACTTGAGATACCACTTCGTTGCCGCTATATGCGCTCATGTGGTCCGATTGATCTTCGGAACTTCCGATGGGCTGCCTCTGAGCTCAGACAACTGCTAATTAACACTTAGAAATAATTAAATAACACTAATTTATTCTTTGAGAACATGATCCGTAATGCTGAGCCAAATAGAAATCATGACTTGAATCTGTGGAAAGCAACGAGTCGTATAAACCGACGGAAACTTAGGCGAATCCTTAAAGACGGTCTGACAATACGTTGTGTCGATCAGATGCTGAAATTGTATATGTTTCGTTCCCAAACGTTCCAAGGCACTGCAGCTGTCGGGAGAACAATATTCCAATCGTTTTGTTTGCGCTCTTCGGCAATATAAAGTTAGTGGTTTCGTTTTCCCTCACGATAATAACCGCTACAAAACATATGAATAGTTTCTAAGCTTTCGCGAACGGTTCGTTAAACGTTTCGTTTGTTTGCCCGCTCTGCCATAAACTCATACGATAATTGATAAGTTGTCACAGATTTACAATATTTTGTATTAAGTGATAGTCGCCAAGATCGATGTGTTCATTCAGATGGATAATAAATATATATTTTATGGGGTCAGAGCTGCTTACTTTCGCCTGTTACATTATTTTGTACACAACCATTATACCCTTTTTTCGCATAAAGAAACAGACTCAGCTCGCGAAATGGCGGCAAACCTCGAAGAATAAGCAAAGAAGCAAAAATCAAAACGAGACCAGATAAGTTTCGTTAAAGGGGAAGAAGCGTTTGCGTCATGCGTTTTTGTTTACAGGGCCTTAACATGAACAACTCTGGTTACCAATCTTGATGTTAATTTGTCTATGCAAGCCTCGTGTTAATCACTATGATTCTTCACTGTCCCTCGCTGGTGGCTGGCGGCTGCTTATATAGCTGCCGCTGTCTCGCTGGACTGAGGCCTGTCAGCGCCAATGTCAAATGAAGAGCAAAGGTGGCGTGATACTATTCGGCACCTAGCAACAACGGTTTTTGGCGTTGGTGTGACAGCGATCACTATATGTGGTGATCGCACTGCTTGCACACCAACGACTCTTTGCGCTTGCCATTAACGGTACGTGTTCTGGCATCCTTACGACACGTACCTATGCGCTGACACCATGCGTCAGAGCGAGACAGCCTGAGAATTCGCCGCGACTCAGGTCCGGCTACGGGGTCCCTTTTTGCACCTACTTCTTTGGGCTCTGCACTGTTATGTAGTTGCGTCGCCAATATGCCTATAAATATGTATAAAAGGTATATTGACATATCTATATTTATAAACATTTGGTCTTTGGCCGTTTTGTTTGGCATTTAAATCAGGGACCGGCAGCGTCGTATGCACTGTGCATAGGAAAAATGTTTCGAGCAGCGCAGTCGGCACACGCATAGCGTACAAACTTCGTGTGCCCTAAGCACAATTGCTCGGCTGTTGCTCTGCTGCCGCAGCGGCAGAGAAACCGGTTTCTGGCTATGGCATAGCCTATGCACAGTAGCTCGGCTGCCGCAGCGGCAGAGAAGCAAGAAACGTTTTTGCCTTCGTCTTTTTGACGACGCGCTAAAAAAATGTAAGTGTATGCGTGCCGACCCTTGATTTAAATGCATTTATATATGCACAAACATATGTGTATATGTATAACTAGCAAGTACCCGGCGTGCTTCGCTGCGCCGATAGTTTTTATACAATTTTAACACACTACCTGCATAAAATATTTTGTAAGAATTTTAGCCTTCCAGTTCTTTGCGTTTAGCTTTGGATATGTAAACAATCAGCCGTCAGTCAGTTAGCACAAACTGTTTTATATATATCAGAGACAGTAAATAACAGATATGGGTAAAATAAATATCCCTATTAAAGGATCATCCAAAACAATTTTCAAGGACACCAAAAAACTTATGATCACAAAAAGTTAATTGCTGAATAACTTGGTCAAGACATGGAGGCGTGTAAAAAAATTTTGCATGCCAAATCTGGACCCGATCAGACCACTCCTTCGGGTACCTCCCAAAAAAAAGGACAAAGGTGTTTGGGAGTTACCCGAAGGAATGGTCTGATCGGGATGAAAAATGATGTTGTCCGACGCGCAGACCTAACCGATAAGCACACAAAATTTCACGAAAATCGGTCGAGCCATTTCAGAGAAGTTCAATTACAAACATTGTGACATATTTTAGATTATTTTGCATTAATGCCGGCCTTTATGTTGCATTGTGGCATATAATAAAATTTACAACTCCTCACAAGCAAAAACACATTCATATGCTTTGTTGTTGCGCTACTGCTCCTAATGTAATCTGTTAATGTCTTCATAGAACACAGTTATAACAAGTGAAAACGTTGCAGTCGGACGCAACCGACTGTGGAATACTTTGATACCAGTAAAAGAACGGATGGTAAGGAGTCTGCTTGCAAAGGAGTGTAGGAGTCTGCTTGCAGATCTTTTGTAGATGTCACCATATACCTTCCTACTAAATTTGGTGACTCTAGATCAAAAAATGTGGAAGATACACGCATAACCGTTTCAACAACGCCGGGGGGTGGGGGTGGAAGGTGTGGGCGTGGCATCCAAATTTTTGTTGCAGTTTGTTGGAAAACTTCACTACCTATCTTGACACAAATTTTGGTGGCTCTAGCCCAAAATATGTGAAAACTATAGGCGTTTCCAATTTTAAGAAGAAGGGGGGGATGGGGGCGGAACCAGGGGGCGTGGCATCCAAAATGTTGATGCATATTTTTGGGAAACGTCAATATATATCTTGACACAAAATTTGGTGGATCTAGCCCAAAAAATGTGAAAACTATAGGCGTTTCCAATTTCAAGGAGCAGGAAGGATGGGGGCGGAAGGAGTGGGCGTGGCATCCAAAATTTTGATGCAGTTTTTTCAGGGACGTGACTAGCTATCTGCGTGCAAGATTTGGTAATTCTAGTTGTAATAATGTGAGAAATATTTGGTTTTATCGGTTTTATGTTATCGATTTTATCGATTTCCCAGCCTCCTAGTAGGCGTGGCAATCTTGACACTTTATCTGTCGCGCCTATAGACAAACATAATTGCAAAGTTTTAAGTCTCTAGTTTTACGGGTGTCGAAAAAAGTTGCATTCATACAGACGGACGGACGGACGGACAGACGGACAGACACCATGACGGACATTGCACAAATCCAATATACTAGGAGACCTTCGGTATCAAAGTATAAAAATGTAGAATCGGTTAAAGCTTTTTTTCAGTGTTAATGAACAACCTGTGTTTGTGTATGCTATCCAAATGGTCTGCCGTAAGAAACTTTTGGGCACTCCTAGTATATAGCTTCCAGTTTTCTGGCTTGAACCACCAAATTTGGTGCCAGAATAGGAATTGACGTTTTCCTATAAATTGCACAAAAAAATGTGTAGGCCACATCCACTTCTTCCTGAAAAACTCCATTTCTTCTACAGTTTTTGGACTTGAGTCACCTAAATTGGTTTCAATATAGCTATTGACATCACCCAAACAGCTAGAGTCACAAAATTTGGTGGCGATGTCCACCAAAGATGTGAATTAACTTTTCTTTGAACTCAACTTTTAATAACCGGTTGTATACTGGAATCAGAGTATTCCGCAGTCAGTTAAGTCCGATTGCAACGCTTGTTAAAATTTATATTCCCTGAACCCATGAAATGGTTAAAAAGGGTATAATGGTTCTGTGCAGTCGGAAGAAAGCATCTCCTACCCCATTAAGTGTATACATTTTTTCATTATTACTATCAACATGCCGAGTTGATATATATACTAATATATTGTATATTGTATATATGCCCGTCTGTCTGTCTGTATAAGCACGTCAAGAGCTGGCGACTCCAGATTTGGAAAGAAAGCTCACCTAAACCCTAGTCAGTATAAGTTTGTTACAGATTATCGATAGCTTTTTCTAATGCCGATCAACACATGTGTGTAATTAATTTATTATAAACAAGTAAGAAGGCTCTAGTCGAGGTTTCCCACATTTTCCAAATTCGAGATTTTTTGTAATCGACCGCATGTGTATATCGGAAATCAGAATAGTTATCAATAATTTGAAACAAACTTGTTCTGCTTATGGTATAGGAGAACTTATCAAAATATGAAGTTTCTAGCTCTTGTAGTCTCTGAGATCGACGCGTTCATACAGACAGACGGACAGACGGACATGGGTATTCGGCTGTTGATGCTGATCAAGAATATATATACTTTATAGGGTCGGAGATGCTTCCTTCTGCCTGTTACATATTTTTGCACAAAACCATTATACCCCTATTACCCATTTTATGGGTTCGGGGTATAAATATCAAAATCGGTTAAAAAACACCAGAAATATCGAAAATTGAAGTTTAGTCACAGATAAACACAAACACTAAACGCTTCGGGAAGTCTCGCCTTCGTTTTTTTTTTCTATTCTCTAAAATTTAGCTTTGTTTTTTAAAGGTAATGGTTTAATTCAAAAATTCTACACGCCAAACCAAATCTATGCAATCATACCGCAAGTATATTTTTTAAGCCAATTTGTTTTTTTTTTTGTTTTGTTTTGCGTCTGAAGGAAATAGGAAGCGTTTTGAAAGTAATCTTTATGATTCAAATTATTATATATATGATTAACATTTTTAATTTAGTAAAAGTTTTGCGTTAGTAACACATTTTACATTAAACCTGTATTGCCTGTGCTCAAAGTATTTGCTCTCTGACTACCGTTTATACATAACATATTTTGGCTTATAAAAGTATATAATAAAATTTTCCTCACGTGCATAAAACGCTTAGTAACTCGGATGTCATATGCCAAATGGTTGGCATATATTTTGAAATTGTTTTCATTTTTTAAGCCTAAGTTGAGCATACCTGCAAATGTGTTTGTCTGTTTAGTTATTAAAACAGGCTATAAAACTCGTTACTTTTATATTTCTAAGACCTTTTTTTAAACTTACAACAAAAGCTATTTATTTATAATAAGTAACTTATGTTATTTCATGTTGCGTTTTTCTTACTTATAATTAAGTTATTTAAACTTATAATTATTCCTTGTTTTGTGTGGTAGTGTTAGTACAACAGGATGTATTTATTAATGTATGTGTACATCAAAATGTATAATATTCTGTGTGTTGTGTGTGATTCCAGAATGCAAGAAGTCAAGCTTTAATAACGGGACAACAAAATGGTTTAACCAAAATTTAAGAGTATTATATTACTAACAAAATCATCAAACTCAGTACCATGTTTCTTTCCGCCTTATGGCGGTGAGCGGTTTCTTGTCAAGGTCATTTTGCTCCTTCTGTTGCGCATCGGTTGGTAGGGGAGTGTTTTTTCATTTGCTTTTCGAAGTTTTTGTCACTGTGTATTTGTGTGTTTGTAGCTGGGGCTATTTATAAACTATGTTTGCCGCAGCATATATGCATTACATAAAGCGCTGGCGTTTACTGCTGTAGTGGCAAATGTCCATTTTATCATCGATTGGACTACCGGGACGTTTGCAATGGCGCGCTATTTCGTTAGCAACAAATGCAAACAGCTCTGGTCCACTAAAAATAAATAAAATAAAATCAACAGTCATTATTTTATCAGTTACAAATATTACGGGATTGTTGAAAAACAACGTCCCTTTAAATTATATCCAAGTCACTAAGACTAAAAAGTCAGATTTTAATGCTATCGATTGCATGTGTATATCAGAAACGGAAATAGTTGTCAAAAATCGGAAACAGACTTGTACTGCCTAGGACTTAGATGAGCTCTGAGATTGACGCGTTCATACATATAGACGGACAGACGGACATGGCTTATATCCACTTGGCTATTGATGCTGATCAAGAATATATATACTTTATGCTTCCTTCTGCCAGTTACATACTTTTGCACAAAACCATTATATTCTTTTTATACACACCTCTGTCGCCCACCTTTTAAAACCGGAAATACAGCTATCGCTCACATTTTTTGAGCTGGAGTCACCAAATTTGGTTAGAAATTAGATGGTGACACCTATCAAAGATCTGCATCACAAATTTCGATGACACGCCCACATTTGCCGCCCACCTTTTAAAATCGGATATTCAATTGCCTTTCACAGTTTTTGAGCAAGTGTCACCAAATATGATGTGAAGGCAGCTGGTGACAGGTCCTAAGACTTGCATCAAAAGTTTGGACGCCACGCCTCCACCTGCCGCTCCTTAGTCCACGCTCTTTTTATACCCCGAACCCATAAAATGGGTAATAGGGGTGAAATGGTTTTGTGCAAAAGTATGTAACAGGCAGAAGGAAGCATCTCCGACCCCATAAAGTACATATATTCTTGATCAGCATCAACAGCCGAGTCGATATAGCCATGTCCATCTGTCCGTCCGTTTGTCCGTCCGTCTGTATGAACGCGTCGATCTCAGAGACTACAAGAGCTAGAGACTTCAGATTTTGAATATAAGTTCTCCTATACCATAAGCAGAACAAGTTTGGTTCAAATTATCGATAGTTATTCTGGTTTCCGATATACACATGCAATCGATTACAAAAAAATCTCGAATTTGGAAAATGTAAAAATGGGGGTTGAAATAATGGGTAACGATAGAAAATATCTGAAAAAATCATTGAAATCGGTTGAGAAACACCAGAGATATCGAAGATTGAAGTTAAGTCACAGATGCATACAGACAATGACTGTACGCGTTAAGTATGGGGTTCGGGGTATCTCCTAGTCGGGAAATCTCGACTAGAGCCTTCTTACTTATTTCTATATATATATTGGACGTAGATGTATTAACGAACAGTATATTCAAGTGGCCAAACGATACCAAGCACAGGATTTCTAACGCGCGGACCCAAGCAAAAAGCAACCCACCTCCCGCCCGACCGACCGAGGGGCTCACCGCATAGCGTTCGGTTACGTAAATTGCGAACATGTAGACAAATGACGTAAGACTAGCTTTTTAAGATCACTAAAAGAAGTGGCACTATTTATTTAGTGGAAAAATTCGTAATATGTAGTTTAAACACAAAACCCGGAAAGGGCTATGAATAGCGTAGTTAGAGTACGAGTAACGAGCTTGAAGAGCAATGGGTAGAAAATTCGTTGTCCTTCTGATCGGAACATTCATAATTCAGGGGAATCAATTTGATCACAATTTTAGAGAACAACCAGAGGCAACGCCGTCAGAATCATCAATTGAAGCAATTCCTGATAATGTACCTACAAACGATTTATGTAACTTTGTAGGGCGTTCCTTTTCAATGACGCGTAATGAGAAAATCGAAATTATTAAAAGATGCTGGGTTCCGCCAGGAAACTTAGATTTTCCTAAAAACCCTGGTGAGCGTGTGTTTAAGCGAAGTTGGCTGGAGACATACTCCAACCCCCTGGTTGGCATACTCCAAAAAGTTGAACGGTGCATTGTGCATTTACTGTGTTCTGTTTCCGCCACTGTCTCCACAAGGACACCCGCGTGGTTGGCGGGCAGCAGAATATCCACCACAGTATGTCACTGCTTGTCGTATGAGGCGACTAAAAGAGACACTTGGGTTCCCAGTCCCGGACGTAGTCAAAACTGGCAACACCCGTGTGGTTGGCGGGCAGCAGAATATCCTCCACAGTATGTCACTGCTTGTCGTATGAGGCGACTAAAAGAGACACGTGGGTTTCCAGTCCCGGACGTAGTCAAAACTGGTACCTGGTGCCCTAAATCCGAGTCTGTCGGGACTAGAATAGGGAGTCCACCCGAGTCTTAAATCGGTACCACGGGTTGAGTTAGTCTCCAAGGCTACTCATTGAGGTCGGCCCCCTTGTGGGAGTATCGTGGTGGTTGTGTTTTCGCTGGTAGTTTCAGCCCTTACCAATTGAATTAATGTACACCCGAACAGTGTGCATTTAAAAACTGGTACCTTAAAAGGGGCGTTAGTCTGGCGCTTAAATCAGACTCACTGTGCTATATCTTCGGATATACGAGCACCGTGGCTGTAATCCTTCACATGGAAAACGTCACGTTAAATAAGCACCTATAGAGATATAGTTCGAATGTCTCCACAAGGAGTGTTGGGATCGTTCGTTATAGAGCCGTTTATTAAAAACAAACATTTTCATGATCGCTGTACAAATCACGCAGCGGGGCGATATCATAAGGAAACTGTAGTCGCTTCGAATTCACTTATTGTTGATGCACCAATTGAGGTCGCAGTACTTTCCGGCCACAAACGAAAAATTGAAGAGAGCCGAATGATTGCGGCACCCACGATATGGCCCTAAGGGGCAAGGACCTGAATGGAGGTATTTCCACTTTTTCTTAGAGCTATGTTATGAAAGCTAAGTTTTTGTTGCTTGCAGGTATTTTAATGGATTTGATAAATCTTAAGATCGATACAGGAGATAAAGTCATGAAACAGCATTTCAAAGACTGCGGAAGAAATTCGAAATATACATCGCCTCAAATTAAAAATGAATTTATTAGGATTTGTGGAATTGTAGTGTGCGAAAACATAATTGCAATCGTTAAAAAAGCTGTGAGTTATAGCATACTTGCTGACGCGATCGCAGATGTTGCCGGAAAGGAGCAGTTATCCATTGGTATCAGACTTTGTGATGGATTTATGTGCATTCTAAAAAATGCGTTGGTCAGGGCTATGACGGAGCTTTATCAATGTCCGGAAAGGATGGAGGCGTGCAAGCGATTTTAAGGGAAAAGTACGAAAAAGCACTTTATGTTCATTGTGCTAGCCATCGCTTAAATTTGGTGATGAATGACCTAAATAAAGTTATAGAAATTAAAAATGCTATAGCAACTATTAAGAGCATAATTAACTTTTTATAGAGCCTCACCAGTGTGTCGACAGAATGCACCAAATATACCGCTCTTTAAAACTAATTTTAAGGAAATTATCGAATCAATGGAAAAATTATCAGTAGAAGGAAACTCGAAAACAAGGCCATTGGCTTTCCAACTCTTCTCGGCCGCTTTAAACCCGACATTTATCATGGCTGTGTTTTTGATTGCCAATTACTCTGCATTATTAGAGCCCGTCGTCAGTGCCTTACAGTCTTCGAGCCTAAACATTTTAAAATGTTCTGAGCAAGTACTAAACATATTTGATGTTGTCGAAGAACAACGAAAATGCATTGATATGTGGATTGGAAAACTATTTGGTGAAGCAGTTATACTCGCTGAATATTTCGATGTCGAAATTGAGGTCCCGAGGATTTGTCAACGACAAACTTTGCGGTCAAATCCACCTGCAGACACTGCCATTGAACACTTTAAAAAATCTCTCGTAATTCCAAACTTGGATTCACTCATAAGTTCTCCAAATAATCAATTCTCTACAACCAATACGCCTGTCTATAACATAACATTTTTGCATCCAGTAAACATGCTATCGCTGTCAGTTACCGATTTTAGGCTCAAATTTAAGAATGTTGCGAAGTTTTATGAAATTGAAGAACTGGAAGCAGAAAATGAGATGTGGCACTCTATTTGGAAAAAAAAAGAATAAATCACAGGAAGATTTGAAAATAAGTAGAAGTTAAAGAGCTCATGGCCGTCAGTCGTCAGGTACTACAGGGGGATGATCGCGCAGTGTTTAGTGCTGGCACTTGTACTGGTATCTAAGCTGCGTGCCGTATCTGTAGTGCACTGGCGGAAGTGCGACTATACTCTCCTCGTGAGGGCGGCTGGAAACAGGCTCTTGGTAAGGTCATGTCTCTGCCAATGAGTGCTGGCTAATTATAGTCGGGCGAGAGAAGACAACTCTCCAAATCACCCCAAGCCAAGGTGGAACAGCATATACCGATGGTTGCGTGGCCGAGGGGAAGCTCGGTCGCTAGTATGCGGACTCAGGGGGAACAGCCGACCCACCCTGTTTTAATTAGGCTTTCCGCGGTACATGGGCTCTGCCGCGGGTGACGATCCCCTTCCCTATTACTCGTGGGAACAAAATATGAATCAAATTACTAATAACACAAACAATGAGGCCGACACTCGCCCAAAGTCGGATGGGACTAACACTCCCTCAAATTCTGCGTTGCCTGGTAAGCCAGCGGACAGCGTCACTCCAGCTTCACGTGGCATGGCTCCAGTCAGGCAGCCGAGTCGTGGGGCAAGGCCCGGATATAAGGTGCCAGCGAGAGCTCCGCAGAGCAGAAATGCGGCGGGCTCAACCTCCACCCCAAACCGAGCCTCAACCTCGACAAGGTCTAGCACGACTGGACCATCAAAGCCATCTTATAGCGATAAGAGACGCGCTGCGGGTATTCTCACCCGGAACTTGTCTGGCGCAGACACATCGCCAGAAGGTTCGCAGCTGGTGGAGTGGGCAAAATCCATTTTGCCCGATTTCAAGCCAGCGCCAGCGAAGGAGTCAGCTGACGCTAAGCCCAAGCGACAGCCAACGGAAATGAGCGCACCGCAAGCCAAGCGGCCGCGTCAGCAGCTAGGAGTCAAATCCTACGCCGAGGTGACGAAGGGTAAGGTCCTTCTCGGTGTCCTGGACAAGGGCAAAGAGGGGGGCCAAATCCCGAGAAACCAGTGGCCGTGGGTGGAGAACGAGTTGCAGGGTGCCTTCATGCGCACTATCGTGGAGAAGGGATGTCCACCGCCCGTTTGCCAAGATGCCGGCTGGCATCAAGGCTGCGTTTAGGTCATCGCGTGTGCCGACGTACAATCTGCCCAATTGTACAAGGAGGCCATTTCCGCCCTGGGTGAGTTTTACCCTGGGGCCAAACTAGAGGCTGTCGATCGGAAGGACGTGCCTAACAGGCCTAGGGCTCGGGTGTGGGTGTCGGCTAAACCCGACGAGCCAGCCGAGATCCTCAAGGTCTTCCAATTTTGCAACCCTCAGTTGCCGTCAGGCGAAGACGGACCCCGGCGTCAGATCATCATGGTGCTGAACGACAAGACGGTCGAGCACCTTGCCAAGTCGGGTACACTGCAGTACGGCTTTAAAACCGTGGCTGTGAACGTGTACCGCTCAGACAGTAAGAATGGGTCGGTCGCTCAAGAGCCGGAACTGGAGTTGGAGAGCGACGAAGACACGTCCCCAGATCCTGCAGGCTACGTCTCCGAGACATCGGAGCTGGTTCGAGGTCTCTCCCGACTAAGCCACGGCGGGAATGACCCTGAGGTCGAGGACGACGAAGATGCGGATGTTACTGTGGTGGAGAGGGATTTGGAAGATTTCCTTGAGACTCCTTCAGATAAACCTCCACCACAGTAAGGCAGCATCTGCCGCCCTCCTACTGTACCTGGAGAGGGGTACAGTAGACCTAGTTCTTATTCAGGAACCCTGGGTGTGTGGTGGCAGGGTTTCTGGAATGAGGACGCAAGAGTATAAGCTACTAGTAGCTGGAACCGAAGGTAGATATAGAACCTGCATACTCGCAAAAAAACATTTAAACATATTTTTGCTCCCAAAATACAGTGATTTAGACAACACTGCAGCATGCCTGGAGCTGGAGAAGGAGGAAATCCGGCTAGTCTCTAGCTACTTCGCACACGACCATCAGGGTGCCGCATCCACTGCTACGCCAGCTGATTGCTGACTGCGAGCGGGGAGACCTCCGGCTAATTGTGGGCTGCGATGGGAAGTACTGATACAAATGCAAGGGGTGAGCTGATTTTTGACTACCTTCTGAATACAAATATGCTTTTATGTAATAATGGTCGGGACCCGACCTTTATTGTCAAAAACCGCAGGGAAGTTATAGATCTCACTCTAGTCTCTGCCTCTTTATGGGATCAAATTCTCTCTTGGAGGGTGCTAGATGAGCACTCCTTCTCTGATCATAGATATATTGAAACTATACTACAGATCTGTAGTCCCAAACCAATCCAGTTCAGAAACTTAAGAAGAACTGATTGGAAGACCTTCACTGTTTCACTGCAAAGACAGCTCCCTGAAACTCCGCCTGAAGGGCCAGTTACCGCCGAGTATGCAACTCAGCTCATAGGAGTATTCAACAAAGCGTGTGAAAACGCCCTAAATGAATCTTGCCCCGTTAGCAGACCAAAAAGGAAAAAGAAACCCCCTTGGTGGACTGCTCAAATTGGAGAATTGAGGGCAACAGCTAGAAAACTCTTTAATAAAGCCAAGGCTAAAAATGACGAACAATCATGGGCTGACTATAAGATAGGGCTCTCCGTTTTCAAAAAGGGGCTTCGCAAAGCAAAGCGGACCTCTTGGAAAACTTTCTGTTTGGAGATAGAAAGCACTTCCGAAGCAGCCAGACTAAGGAAGTTGCTAAGCAAAACTCCGCAGACTCTAGGGTTCATTAAGAACGCAAACGGTGGGTGGACATCATTCAGTGAAGAATCACTGACCCTACTCCTGGACACACATTTTCCGGGGGGAAACAGATCACCAAGACCTTGTGATCTGCACTTTAGTGGGGAGACACAGAAGCTATTGTTACTGCTCAACGATAGGAATATCCATTGGGCAATCAAGAGCTTCAAACCCTACAAATCGCCGGGGACGGATAATATCATTCCTGCTCAATTACAATCCGCGGGGAAAACGGCCATCAACTGGCTAAAAGACATATTCTCCAAGTGTTTCAAAAGTGGTACAATCCCAGGGCTATGGCTGGAATCGAAAGTTGTATTCATTCCAAAAGCCGGGAAACCCTCTCACACAACAGCTAAAGATTTTAGACCCATTAGTCTCTCGTCTTTTCTCTTGAAAACGATGGAGAGGCTGCTCTGTCTCCATCTGAGAAGTACTATTCCCATATCGCTTCTCTCACCAGTTTAGCACGCCTACTCTAAAGGCAAGTCTACCGAGACTGCATTGCATGCGCTTACTGCACACATCGAAAAGTCTCTACATGAAAAGAACTACACGCTAGTAGCCTTCCTAGACATAGAGGGAGCCTGTAACAACGTCACTCCTAAGACTATCACTGAATCGCTGACGGATTTGGGGGTCGGCTCCCTGACGGTGCACCTGATCGATCAGATGCTACAATGCAGGATCGTAAAGGCCACACTGGGGGCAGCGACTGTCACCAAATCCGTCGATCGTGGAACCCCACAAGGCGGAGTCCTCTCGCCTCTTCTATGGAACGTAGCAGTCAACCAACTACTACGATCCATGGATGGGGGAGGGTGCAAAGTGGTAGCCTATGCAGATGATGTTGCTATTGCCTTTTCAGGCAAATTCCCGCAGACGTTATGTGACCGTATGACGGAATCTCTTGCGACGCTTTCCAGCTGGGCGGAAAGATCTGGGTTAAGAGTCAACCCTGCAAAGACGGAACTGGTTTTGTTCACAAGGAAATACAAAATTCCGTCTCTTCAACCTCCGATCCTTAATGGGGTTGAACTGTCCTTTAGTGACTCAGCTAAGTACCTAGGTCTAATTCTAGACAAGAAATTGGACTGGAACCTCAATACTGAGGAGCGTATAAAAAAGGCAAATGTTGCCCTATACGCCTGTAGGAAATCAATCGGACTTAAATGGGGCATGAATCCACAAATCGTCCATTGGCTCTACACTGCGGTAGTCAGACCGATACTGTTATATGGAGTGTCAGTCTGGTGGCCTGCACTCGACAAAGTAACAGTCACCAAAAAACTAGGAAGGGTGCAGCGTACTGCTGCACTCTGCATTACAGGAGCTTTACGTACGACCCCGGGTAACGCTCTCGACGCCATACTGCATCTCCTACCTGTCGAAATGATGGGGCGGAAAATAGCAAATATGTCAGCGCTTCGAATGAGGGAAGCCAAGCAGTGGATAGGCCAGGGTTTTGGACATTCAAGAATCTTGGAAGACAATCCACTCATACCAGACAACACAGACTACCAGATCCCACAGGTGTATATAGACACTCCCTTTAATACCCTAATCCCAACGAGAGAGAACTGGAAAGAGGGCTTGCCCGCAAGACCTGCGGAAGCCGTAGAAATCTTCACAGACGGCTCTAAGTTGGATAACAAAGTAGGAGGCGGCATCTTCTGCGCCAGATTTGACCTACGCAAGGCTTTCAGACTCCCTGATCACTGCAGCGTCTTCCAGGCTGAAGTGCTAGCAATTCAGGAGTCGCTAAATTGCATACCACATATGTGCAATGCCAATGAAATCTACATCTTCACAGACAGCCAGGCAGCAATTAGATCGCTGGAGTCGAACACATCGAACTCCAAGGCTGTTCATAACTGCCGCAAATCTCTATGCGAGATGGCAAAGCAGTTTAACATATGCCTAATATGGGTCCCAAGACATAGGGATATAGAAGGCAACTGCATCGCGGATCAACTGGCCAGATTAGGAACTACCATGGAACTCCTTCCAGATAACGAGAGCATTGGTATACCTATGGCATCTTGCAAACTCAGATTAAGAGATTTCTTCGAAACAGAAGCCAACAAAGTATGGCAGGTCTCCAACCTCAACTCACGCATTGCTCATCAAACCTGGCCAACTCGATGCCGAAATAGATCAAATGAGCTCTGCCTTCTAAGCCGAAAAAAGTGCTCAACTGTCACCAGAGTGATGACCGGGCATTGGCTTGTGGGGGCACATGCGGCCAGACTACTGGTCCCACACAATGACTTCTGCAGAAGTTGTCGGGATGAGGAGGAAGAAGAAACAGTTCTTCACCTTCTTGGCACATGCCCAGCCCTATGTAAAACTAGGCGAAGAATCCTTGGTGACTTTTTCTTCGAAAATCTATCAGAACTCGCGAGCAAAAGACCCAAAGATGTAGCAAGGTTCATCCAAGCCGCAGGATGGACTCTTGAGGCGGATTCATACCAGGAGTAATAGAGGGGTCTAAGAGCCTTCGCGGCATCATAATGGGCCGAATGCGGCCTAAGTGCGCTAAGGGGGGTATCCCTCCTTGGTAACCGCTCTAACCTAACCTAACCTAAACTAAAGAGCTCATTGAAGAAGCCGGCGCTTTATTTCCGGCTACAAAGATTTACCTAGAAGTCATGCTTTCCCTGCCATGCACAACATGTTCAATCGAGCGATCGTTTAGCACTTTGAGAAGAGTGAAAACATGGCTGCGGTCAACAATGGGTGCAGATCGCCTAAATGGCAGCATTTCTGGCTATTTTATATATTATCAAATTGATAATATCAATTATTTAAAACAGTTTTCTTAGGATTGTGAATGCTGAGTGTTGAACGGAAATTCGCGAAAATAAACCTAAAAATGTTTCCTAGAAATAATATACATGGCAAAACAACGCTTGCCGGTTCACCTAGTATAATATATAATATTTTAATGCTTAAAATTTTGTAAAAACAAAAAAAAAACTTGGCTAAAAAAATTTTTTGTTGTCTTGCCCCCCTGAATATTGCTCTAGCTACGGCCAGGCAGAGACGTATAAAGTGTTTTGGTTATATAGGGATCGTTAAATTCTTTCGACCAGCGCTTAATGAGCCCCAAGGTACTATAAGCTCGATTTGCAACTGAAGAGAGCTCGTGTACTTCCACATTTTTTGAGCTAGTTACCAATTTTGGTAAGACGATAAATGGTAAAATCTACACAAAATCAAAAATTTGGATGCTATGCCCCTATCCAACGCCCCAAACTCTAAAATTCGGTAGGAACATAGATAGTAACATCTAATTCAGATTTGCCCACCCATGCCGCCCACCTTTTAAAATCGGAAATACAGTTATATTTCATGGTTTTTGAGCTAGTCAGCAAATTTGGTAACAAGATAGCTGGCGACGTTCCCCACCTGGCAACCCCTGCCGCCTCCGCATTCACCCATTGTAAGCACACTCCTTACTATCCGTTCTTTTACTGGAATTAGAGTATTCCGCAGTCGGTTGCGTCCGACTGCAACGATTTCACTGGTGTTTTTTTTTGCCATTCGTATATTTTTTGTCATTGACCATTAAAAATAGTTGTGACGCACTTCGTTTTCCAGCTTTGTATAAGCTACTAGTTTTTGCAACTACAAGCATTCTGCAGGAAGTTTCTTTTAAAGTTTGCGAAAATTTGTTTAACTTTGTTTTGTTGAAACATTCGTCGAATGGCATATCCGGTCTTCCACTATTAGTCAATGCACTTGCAGTGGAGCAACTTATATGAGTTGTCTGACTAACCACTCTACCTATATTACTTTTTCATATTTTTGGCACATCCGTTAACTGAATTTTCATCGGTAGGCTAATTTTGCTACAAAATTTCTTTTTTTTGGCTATTATACATTCATTCTCAGAAAACATTTAAGCCCATTTTAGGTATTTCATGTTTTCAGGGTATAAAAAATCTGACGAACTCTTATTTGGAGCTTTTATACATAGAATATTCTCCCAGGCATTGATAATTAATTTAATTTAAAAGCTAGAACATTAAAAGTAAAACAGGCAGAAATAAGCATCAACAGTGGATATAGAAATGTATGTTCATGTTTACAAACGCGCCGATCTTGGTAAAAACGAGAGCTAGAGACTCTAGATTTGAAACATTACCTCCAAACCCATGAGCAGTACAAGTTTGTTTTAAACTATCGGGAACCCGTTTTCGATATACATATAAGATCGATAAGAATAAAATATTGCATTTGAAAATTGAACAAACATTAAAACTCCAACATTGACGTACATCCTATTGCATGTAAATAATTAATAAATTAATATTCAATGCTTGGTTAACAACATTGTCCACCCTTTAGCCTACCTCAACCTTTTTAAAACCCAAAATTGTAAATATGGTAAGACTTGAGATACCACTTCGTTGCCGCTATATGCGCTCATGTGGTCCGATTGATCTTCGGAACTTCCGATGGGCTGCCTCTGAGCTCAGACAACTGCTAATTAACACTTAGAAATAATTAAATAACACTAATTTATTCTTTGAGAACATGATCCGTAATGCTGAGCCAAATAGAAATCATGACTTGAATCTGTGGAAAGCAACGAGTCGTATAAACCGACGGAAACTTAGGCGAATCCTTAAAGACGGTCTGACAATACGTTGTGTCGATCAGATGCTGAAATTGTATATGTTTCGTTCCCAAACGTTCCAAGGCACTGCAGCTGTCGGGAGAACAATATTCCAATCGTTTTGTTTGCGCTCTTCGGCAATATAAAGTTAGTGGTTTCGTTTTCCCTCACGATAATAACCGCTACAAAACATATGAATAGTTTCTAAGCTTTCGCGAACGGTTCGTTAAACGTTTCGTTTGTTTGCCCGCTCTGCCATAAACTCATACGATAATTGATAAGTTGTCACAGATTTACAATATTTTGTATTAAGTGATAGTCGCCAAGATCGATGTGTTCATTCAGATGGATAGTAAATATATATTTTATGGGGTCAGAGCTGCTTACTTTCGCCTGTTACATTATTTTGTACACAACCATTATACCCTTTTTTCGCATAAAGAAACAGACTCAGCTCGCGAAATGGCGGCAAACCTCGAAGAATAAGCAAAGAAGCAAAAATCAAAACGAGACCAGATAAGTTTCGTTAAAGGGGAAGAAGCGTTTGCGTCATGCGTTTTTGTTTACAGGGCCTTAACATGAACAACTCTGGTTACCAATCTTGATGTTAATTTGTCTATGCAAGCCTCGTGTTAATCACTATGATTCTTGACTGTCCCTCGCTGGTGGTTGGCGGCTGCTTATATAGCTGCCGCTGTCTCGCTGGACTGAGGCCTGTCAGCGCCAATGTCAAATGAAGAGCAAAGGTGGCGTGATACTATTCGGCACCTAGCAACAACGGTTTTTGGCGTTGGTGTGACAGCGATCACTATATGTGGTGATCGCACTGCTTGCACACCAACGACTCTTTGCGCTTGCCATTAACGGTACGTGTTCTGGCATCCTTACGACACGTACCTATGCGCTGACACCATGCGTCAGAGCGAGACAGCCTGAGAATTCGCCGCGACTCAGGTCCGGCTACGGGGTCCCTTTTTGCACCTACTTCTTTGGGCTCTGCACTGTTATGTAGTTGCGTCGCCAATATGCCTATAAATATGTATAAAAGGTATATTGACATATCTATATTTATAAACATTTGGTCTTTGGCCGTTTTGTTTGGCATTTAAATCAGGGACCGGCAGCGTCGTATGCACTGTGCATAGGAAAAATGTTTCGAGCAGCGCAGTCGGCACACGCATAGCGTACAAACTTCGTGTGCCCTAAGCACAATTGCTCGGCTGTTGCTCTGCTGCCGCAGCGGCAGAGAAACCGGTTTCTGGCTATGGCATAGCCTATGCACAGTAGCTCGGCTGCCGCAGCGGCAGAGAAGCAAGAAACGTTTTTGCCTTCGTCTTTTTGACGACGCGCTAAAAAAATGTAAGTGTATGCGTGCCGACCCTTGATTTAAATGCATTTATATATGCACAAACATATGTGTATATGTATAACTAGCAAGTACCCGGCGTGCTTCGCTGCGCCGATAGTTTTTATACAATTTTAACACACTACCTGCATAAAATATTTTGTTAGAATTTTAGCCTTCCAGTTCTTTGCGTTTAGCTTTGGATATGTAAACAATCAGCCGTCAGTCAGTTAGCACAAACTGTTTTATATATATCAGAGACAGTAAATAACAGATATGGGTAAAATAAATATCCCTATGAAAGGATCATCCAAAACAATTTTCAAGGACACTAAAAAACTTATGATCACAAAAAGTTAATTGCTGAATAACTTGGTCAAGACATGGAGGCGTGTAAAAAAATTTTGCATGCCAAATCTGGACCCGATCAGACCACTCCTTCGGGTACCTCCCAAAAAAAAGGACAAAGGTGTTTGGAAGTTACCCGAAGGAATGGTCTGATCGGGATGAAAAATGATGTTGTCCGAAGCGCAGACCTAACCGATAAACACACAAAAAGCCATTTCAGAGAAGTTCAATTACAAACATTGTGACATATTTTAGATTATTTTGCATTAATGCCGGCCTTTATGTTGCATTGTGGCATATAATAAAATTTACAACTCCTCACAAGCAAAAACACATTCATATGCTTTGTTGTTGCGCTACTGCTCCTAATGTAATCTGTTAATGTCTTCATAGCGAGAACACAGTTATAACAAGTGAAAACGTTGCAGTCGGACGCAACCGACTGCGGAATACTTTGATACCAGTAAAAGAACGGATGGTAAGGAGTCTGCTTGCAAAGGAGTGTAGGAGTCTGCTTGCAGATCTTTTGTAGATGTCACCATATACCTTCCTACTAAATTTGGTGACTCTAGATCAAAAAATGTGGAAGATACACGCATAACCGTTTCAACAACGCCGGGGGGTGGGGGGTGGAAGGTGTGGGCGTGGCATCCAAATTTTTGTTGCAGTTTGTTGGAAAACTTCACTACCTATCTTGACACAAATTTTGGTGGCTCTAGCCCAAAATATGTGAAAACTATAGGCGTTTCCAATTTTAAGAAGAAGGGGGGATGGGGGCGGAACCAGGGGGCGTGGCATCCAAAATGTTGATGCATATTTTTGGGAAACGTCAATATATATCTTGACACAAAATTTGGTGGATCTAGCCCAAAAATGTGAAAACTATAGGCGTTTCCAATTTCAAGGAGCAGGGAGGATGGGGGCGGAAGGAGTGGGCGTGGCATCCAAAATTTTGATGCAGTTTTTTCAGGGACGTGACTAGCTATCTGCGTGCAAGATTTGGTAATTCTAGTTGTAATAATGTGAGAAATATTTGGTTTTATCGGTTTTATGTTATCGATTTTATCGATTTCCCAGCCTCCTAGTAGGCGTGGCAATCTTGACACTTTATCTGTCGCGCCTATAGACAAACATAATTGCAAAGTTTTAAGTCTCTAGTTTTACGGGTGTCGAAAAAAGTTGCATTCATACAGACGGACGGACGGACGGACAGACGGACAGACACCATGACGGACATTGCACAAATCCAATATACTAGGAGACCTTCGGTATCAAAGTATAAAAATGTAGAATCGGTTAAAGCTTTTTTTCAGTGTTAATGAACAACCTGTGTTTGTGTATGCTATCCAAATGGTCTGCCGTAAGAAACTTTTGGGCACTCCTAGTATATAGCTTCCAGTTTTCTGGCTTGAACCACCAAATTTGGTGCCAGAATAGGAATTGACGTTTTCCTATAAATTGCACAAAAAAAATGTGTAGGCCACATCCACTTCTTCCTGAAAAACTCCATTTCTTCTACAGTTTTTGGACTTGAGTCACCTAAATTGGTTTCAATATAGCTATTGACATCACCCAAACAGCTAGAGTCACAAAATTTGGTGGCGATGTCCACCAAAGATGTGAATTAACTTTTCTTTGAACTCAACTTTTAATAACCGGTTGTATACTGGAATCAGAGTATTCCGCAGTCAGTTAAGTCCGATTGCAACGCTTGTTAAAATTTATATTCCCTGAACCCATGAAATGGTTAAAAAGGGTATAATGGTTCTGTGCAGTCGGAAGAAAGCATCTCCTACCCCATTAAGTGTATACATTTTTTCATTATTACTATCAACATGCCGATTTGATATATATACTAATATATTGTATATTGTATATATGCCCGTCTGTCTGTCTGTATAAGCACGTCAAGAGCTGGCGACTCCAGATTTGGAAAGAAAGCTCACCTAAACCCTAGTCAGTATAAGTTTGTTACAGATTATCGATAGCTTTTTCTAATGCCGATCAACACATGTGTGTAATTAATTTATTATAAACAAGTAAGAAGGCTCTAGTCGAGGTTTCCCACATTTTCCAAATTCGAGATTTTTTGTAATCGACCGCATGTGTATATCGGAAATCAGAATAGTTATCAATAATTTGAAACAAACTTGTTCTGCTCATGGTATAGGAGAACTTATCAAAATATGAAGTTTCTAGCTCTTGTAGTCTCTGAGATCGACGCGTTCATACAGACAGACGGACAGACGGACATGGGTATTCGGCTGTTGATGCTGATCAAGAATATATATACTTTATAGGGTCGGAGATGCTTCCTTCTGCCTGTTACATAGTTTTGCACAAAACCATTATACCCCTATTACCCATTTTATGGGTTCGGGGTATAAATATCAAAATCGGTTAAAAAACACCAGAAATATCGAAGATTGAAGTTTAGTCACAGATAAACACAAACACTAAACGCTTCGGGAAGTCTCGCCTTCGTTTTTTTTTTTTTATTCTCTAAAATTTAGCTTTGTTTTTTAAAGGTAATGGTTTAATTCAAAAATTCTACACGCCAAACCAAATCTATGCAATCATACCGCAAGTATATTTTTTAAGCCAATTTGTATTTTTTTTTTGTTTTGTTTTGCGTCTGAAGGAAATAGGAAGCGTTTTGAAAGTAATCTTTATGATTCAAATTATTATATATATGATTAACATTTTTAATTTAGTAAAAGTTTTGCGTTAGTAACACATTTTACATTAAACCTGTATTGCCTGTGCTCAAAGTATTTGCTCTCTGACTACCGTTTATACATAACATATTTTGGCTTATAAAAGTATATAATAAAATTTTCCTCACGTGCATAAAACGCTTAGTAACTCGGATGTCATATGCCAAATGGTTGGCATATATTTTGAAATTGTTTTCATTTTTTAAGCCTAAGTTGAGCATACCTGCAAATGTGTTTGTCTGTTTAGTTATTAAAACAGGCTATAAAACTCGTTACTTTTATATTTCTAAGACCTTTTTTTAAACTTACAACAAAAGCTATTTATTTATAATAAGTAACTTATGTTATTTCATGTTGCGTTTTTCTTACTTATAATTAAGTTATTTAAACTTATAATTATTCCTTGTTTTGTGTGGTAGTGTTAGTACAACAGGATGTATTTATTAATGTATGTGTACATCAAAATGTATAATATTCTGTGTGTTGTGTGTGATTCCAGAATGCAAGAAGTCAAGCTTTAATAACGGGACAACAAAATGGTTTAACCAAAATTTAAGAGTATTATATTACTAACAAAATCATCAAACTCAGTACCATGTTTCTTTCCGCCTTATGGCGGTGAGCGGTTTCTTGTCAAGGTCATTTTGCTCCTTCTGTTGCGCATCGGTTGGTAGGGGAGTGTTTTTTCATTTGCTTTTCGAAGTTTTTGTCACTGTGTATTTGTGTGTTTGTAGCTGGGGCTATTTATAAACTATGTTTGCCGCAGCATATATGCATTACATAAAGCGCTGGCGTTTACTGCTGTAGTGGCAAATGTCCATTTTATCATCGATTGGACTACCGGGACGTTTGCAATGGCGCGCTATTTCGTTAGCAACAAATGCAAACAGCTCTGGTCCACTAAAAATAAATAAAATAAAATCAACAGTCATTATTTTATCAGTGACAAATATTACGGGATTGTTGAAAAACAACGTCCCTTTAAATTATATCCAAGTCACTAAGACTAAAAAGTCAGATTTTAATGGTATCGATTGCATGTGTATATCGGAAACGGAAATAGTTGTCAAAAATCGGAAACAGACTTGTACTGCCTAGGACTTAGATGAGCTCTGAGATCGACGCGTTCATACATATAGACGGACAGACGGACATGGCTTATATCCACTCGGCTATTGATGCTGATCAAGAATATATATACTTTATGCTTCCTTCTGCCTGTTACATACTTTTGCACAAAACCATTATATTCTTTTTATACACACCTCTGTCGCCCACCTTTTAAAACCGGAAATACAGCTATCGCTCACATTTTTTGAGCTGGAGTCACCAAATTTGGTTAGAAATTAGATGGTGACACCTATCAAAGATCTGCATCACAAATTTCGATGACACGCCCACATTTGCCGCCCACCTTTTAAAATCGGATATTCAATTGCCTTTCACAGTTTTTGAGCAAGTGTCACCAAATATGATGTGAAGGCAGCTGGTGACAGGTCCTAAGACTTGCATCAAAAGTTTGGACGCCACGCCTCCACCTGCCGCTCCTTAGTCCACGCTCTTTTTATACCCCGAACCCATAAAATGGGTAATAGGGGTGAAATGGTTTTGTGCAAAAGTATGTAACAGGCAGAAGGAAGCATCTCCGACCCCATAAAGTACATATATTCTTGATCAGCATCAACAGCCGAGTCGATATAGCCATGTCCATCTGTCCGTCCGTTTGTCCGTCCGTGTATGAACGCGTCGATCTCAGAGACTACAAGAGCTAGAGACTTCAGATTTTGAATATAAGTTCTCCTATACCATAAGCAGAACAAGTTTGGTTCAAATTATCGATAGTTATTCTGGTTTCCGATATACACATGCAATCGATTACAAAAAATCTCGAATGGAAAATGTAAGAATGAAGGCTGAAATAATGGGTAACGATAGAAAATATCTGAAAATATCATTGAAAGCGGTTGAGAAACACCAGAGATATCGAAGATTGAAGTTTAGTCACAGATGCATACAAACAATGACTGTACGCGTTAAGTATGGGGTTCGGGGTATCTCCTAGTCGGGAAATCTCGACTAGAGCCTTCTTACTTATTTCTATATATATATTGGACGTAGATGTATTAACGAACAGTATATTCAAGTGGCCAAACGATACCAAGCACAGGATTTCTAACGCGCGGACCCAAGCAAAAAGCAACCCACCTCCCGCCCGACCGACCGAGGGGCTCACCGCATAGCGTTCGGTTACGTAAATTGCGAACATGTAGACAAATGACGTAAGACTAGCTTTTTAAGATCACTAAAAGAAGTGGCAATATTTATTTAGTGGAAAAATTCGTAATATGTAGTTTAAACACAAAACCCGGAAAGGGCTATGAATAGCGTAGTTAGAGTACGAGTAACGAGCTTGAAGAGCAATGGGTAGAAAATTCGTTGTCCTTCTGATCGGAACATTCATAATTCAGGGGAATCAATTTGATCACAATTTTAGAGAACAACCAGAGGCAACGCCGTCAGAATCATCAATTGAAGCAATTCCTGATAATGTACCTACAAACGATTTGGGTAACTTTCTAGGGCGTTCCTTTTCAATGACGCGTAATGAGAAAATCGAAATTATTAAAAGATGCTGGGTTCCGCCAGGAAACTTAGATTTTCCTAAAAACCCTGGTGAGCGTGTGTTTAAGCGAAGTTGGCTGGAGACATACTCCAACCCCCTGGTTGGCATACTCCAAAAAGTTGAACGGTGCATTGTGCATTTACTGTGTTCTGTTTCCGCCACTGTCTCCACAAGGAGTGTTGGGATCGTTCGTTATAGAGCCGTTTATTAAAAACAAACATTTTCATGATCGCTGTACAAATCACGCAGCGGGGCGATATCATAAGGAAACTGTAGTCGCTTCGAATTCACTTATTGTTGATGCACCAATTGAGGTCGCAGTACTTTCCGGCCACAAACGAAAAATTGAAGAGAGCCGAATGATTGCGGCACCCACGATATGGCCCTAAGGGGCAAGGACCTGAATGGAGGTATTTCCACTTTTTCTTAGAGCTATGTTATGAAAGCTAAGTTTTTGTTGCTTGCAGGTATTTTAATGGATTTGATAAATCTTAAGATCGATACAGGAGATAAAGTCATGAAACAGCATTTCAAAGACTGCGGAAGAAATTCGAAATATACATCGCCTCAAATTAAAAATGAATTTATTAGGATTTGTGGAATTGTAGTGTGCGAAAACATAATTGCAATCGTTAAAAAAGCTGTGAGTTATAGCATACTTGCTGACGAGATCGCAGATGTTGCCGGAAAGGAGCAGTTATCCATTGGTATCAGACTTTGTGATGGATTTATGTGCATTCTAAAAAATGCGTTGGTCAGGGCTATGACGGAGCTTTATCAATGTCCGGAAAGGATGGAGGCGTGCAAGCGATTTTAAGGGAAAAGTACGAAAAAGCACTTTATGTTCATTGTGCTAGCCATCGCTTAAATTTGGTGATGAATGACCTAAATAAAGTTATAGAAATTAAAAATGCTATAGCAACTATTAAGAGCATAATTAACTTTTTATAGAGCCTCACCAGTGTGTCGACAGAATGCACCAAATATACCGCTCTTTAAAACTAATTTTAAGGAAATTATCGAATCAATGAAAAAATTATCAGTAGAAGGAAACTCGAAAACAAGGCCATTGGCTTTCCAACTCTTCTCGGCCGCTTTAAACCCGACATTTATCATGGCTGTGTTTTTGATTGCCAATTACTCTGCATTATTAGAGCCCGTCGTCAGTGCCTTACAGTCTTCGAGCCTAAACATTTTAAAATGTTCTGAGCAAGTACTAAACATATTTGATGTTGTCGAAGAACAACGAAAATGCATTGATATGTGGATTGGAAAACTATTTGGTGAAGCAGTTATACTCGCTGAATATTTCGATGTCGAAATTGAGGTCCCGAGGATTTGTCAACGACAAACTTTGCGGTCAAATCCACCTGCAGACACTGCCATTGAACACTTTAAAAAATCTCTCGTAATTCCAAACTTGGATTCACTCATAAGTTCTCCAAATAATCAATTCTCTACAACCAATACGCCTGTCTATAACATAACATTTTTGCATCCAGTAAACATGCTATCACTGTCAGTTACCGATTTTAGGCTCAAATTTAAGAATGTTGCGAAGTTTTATGAAATTGAAGAACTGGAAGCAGAAAATGAGATGTGGTACTCTATTTGGAAAAAAAAAGAATAAATCACAGGAAGATTTGAAAATAAGTAGAAGTTAAAGAGCTCATTGAAGAAGCCGGCGCTTTATTTCCGGCTACAAAGATTTACCTTGAAGTCATGCTTTCCCTGCCATGCACAACATGTTCAATCGAGCGATCGTTTAGCACTTTGAGAAGAGTGAAAACATGGCTGCGGTCAACAATGGGTGCAGATCGCCTAAATGGCAGCATTTCTGGCTATATTATATATTATCAAATTGATAATATCAATTATTTAAAACAGTTTTCTTAGGATTGTGCATGCTGAGTGTTGAACGGAAATTCGCGAAAATAAACCTAAAATTATCGCAGAAGTTTTAAATCAGTTCAAGGAAAACCCACGCCTATTAATCTTGAAATAATTGTTTACATTAATCTAATATATAAAATTCTCGTGTCACAAATTTCGTTGCTGAACTCCTCCGAAATGGCTCGACCGATTTTCCTGAAATTTTGTGTGCTTATCGGTTAGGTCTGCGCATCGGCCAATCATCCCGATCAGACCACTCCTTCGGGTACCTCCCAAACATCAATGTCCTTTTTCTTTGGGAAGTAGCCGAAGGAGTGGTCTGATCGGGTCAAGATTTGGTATGCATAACTTTTTTACACGCCTCTATGTCTTGACTAAGTTTCGTTCAGCTGACCCGGCATATGTTGTTTTCCCATGTATATTATTACTCGGAAACATTTTTTCAGTTCAATAGAAATAACTAAATTAATCTACTATAAGTATGCGGGGATTTACTTATAATCGAAGGCACATAAAATTTCTGTCATTGTGACAAATAAACTGTTTGGCGGCACTTTGTTACTCCCTTCAGGTGATTTTAGACAAACACTTCCCGTTCCATGTTCGATTAGTCATTAAACAACTAATGAAAAAGTTATTGAAGCCATCGATTTGATTGGAAAGTTTTAAGGCGAAAATGTATTGCTGCCACGAATCCCTACGATTAATAAAGATGTGTCAATTGAATTAACACGCAATCAATTCCCAATTAGATTGGCATTCGCTATGACGATCAATTAGTCACAAGGCCAGACATTGTCTGTATGTGGCATGGATTTGGAAACACCATGCTTTTTTCCACGGACAACTTTATGTGGCAGGTTCTCGCGTGGGAAAACCATCCAGTTTGTCTGTGTTGGCTAAAGGCGGACTAACCAAAAATATTGGACACTCAATTGCGCTGAGTGATTAATTTTTATCTTTTTTCAACTGCCGTAATTGATAAGTAAATCGCCGCATACTTATAGTTGAAAGTTATTTTTATTGAACTGAAAAAATGTTTCCTAGAAATAATATACATGGCAAAACAACGCTTGCCGGTTTACCTAGTATAATATATAATATTTTATGTAATGCTTAAAATTTTGTAAAAACAAAAAAAAAAAACTTGGCTAAAAAAAATTTTTTGTTGTCTTGCCCCCCTGAATATTGCTCTAGCTACGGCCAGGCAGAGACGTATAAAGTGTTTTGGTTATATAGGGATCGTTAAATTCTTTCGACCAGCGCTTAATGAGCCCCAAGGTACTATAAGCTCGATTTGCAACTGAAGAGAGCTCGTGTACTTCCACATTTTTTGAGCTAGTTACCAATTTTGGTAAGACGATAAATGGTAAAATCTACACAAAATCAAAAATTTGGATGCTATGCCCCTATCCAACGCCCCAAACTCTAAAATTCGGTAGGAACATAGATAGTAACATCTAATTCAGATTTGCCCACCCATGCCGCCCACCTTTTAAAATCGGAAATACAGTTATATTTCATGGTTTTTGAGCTAGTCAGCAAATTTGGTAACAAGATAGCTGGCGACGTTCCCCACCTGGCAACCCCTGCCGCCTCCGCATTCACCTATTGTAAGCACACTCCTTACTATCCGTTCTTTTACTGGAATTAGAGTATTCCGCAGTCGGTTGCGTCCGACTGCAACGATTTCACTGGTGTTTTTTTGCCATTCGTATATTTTTTGTCATTGACCATTGAAACTAGTGACGCACTTCGTTTTCCAGCTTTGTATAAGCTACTAGTTTTTGCAACTACAAGCATTCTGCAGGAAGTTTCTTTTAAAGTTTGCGAAAATTTGTTTAACTTTGTTTTGTTGAAACATTCGTCAAATGGCATATCCGGTCTTCCACTATTAGTTAATGCACTTGCAGTGGAGCAACTTATATGAGTTGTCTGACTTACCACTCTACCTATATTACTTTTTCATATTTTTGGCACATCCGTTAACTGAATTTTCATCGGTAGGCTAATTTTGCTACAAAATTTCTTTTTTTCGCTATTATACATTCATTCTCAGAAAACATTTAAGCCCATTTTAGGTATTTCATGTTTTCAGGGTATAAAAAATCTGACGAACTCTTTTTGGAACTTTTATACATAGAATATTCTCCCAGGCATTGATAATTAATTTAATTTAAAAGCTAGAACATTAAAAGTAAAACAGGCAGAAATAAGCATCAACAGTGGATATAGAAATGTATGTTCATGTTTACAAACGCGCCGATCTTGGTAAAAACGAGAGCTAGAGACTCTAGATTTGAAACATTACCTCCAAACCCATGAGCAGTACAAGTTTGTTTTAAACTATCGGGAACTTTACCCGTTTTCGATATACATATAAGATCGATAAGAATAAAATATTGCATTTGAAAATTGAACAAACATTAAAACTCCAACATTGACGTACATCCTATTGCATGTAAATAATTAATAAATTAATATTCAATGCTTGGTTAACAACATTGTCCACCCTTTAGCCTACCTCAACCTTTTTAAAACCCAAAATTGTAAATATGGTAAGACTTGAGATACCACTTCGTTGCCGCTATATGCGCTCATGTGGTCCGATTGATCTTCGGAACTTCCGATGGGCTGCCTCTGAGCTCAGACAACTGCTAATTAACACTTAGAAATAATTAAATAACACTAATTTATTCTTTGAGAACATGATCCGTAATGCTGAGCCAAATAGAAATCATGACTTGAATCTGTGGAAAGCAACGAGTCGTATCAAACGACGGAAACTTAGGCGAATCCTTAAAGACGGTCTGACAATACGTTGTGTCGATCAGATGCTGAAATTTCAATAGAAATTTTTAAGCGTGGCATCCAAATTTTTGATTCAAATTTTTTGAATCTGTAACCATCTTTTTTTTTTTTACCAAATTTGGTGACTCTAGCTCAAAAACTGTTAAAGATATATTCCGATACCGATTTTATAAGGCGGGCGGCATGGGACGTGGCATCCAAATTGTTAATGCAGTTTTTTGGAGAACGTCATTACCTATCATGACACCAAGTTTGGTGGCTCTAGCCCAAAAACTGTGAAAGCTATACACGTTTTAAATTTTAAAGGCGTGGCATCCAAAATTTTTAAAGCACTGTTTAATGGGAAGCGACTAGCTATCTGACTAACTCTTGCTGAAAGAATGTGAAAAATATACGGTTTTATCGGTTTTCAGTTATCGATTAAATCGATAAAGTTACAAAGTTTTAAGTTTGTACTTTTTAGGGTGTCGAAAAAAGTTGCGTTCATACAGACGAACAGATGGGTAAACGAACAGACACCATGACGGAAATGGCACAAAACCAATATACTCTTCACCTTCTCTATGAAAGTATAAAAATAAACAATAAAGAAGGCTCTAGTCGAGATTTCCCAACACGTACAGTCATTGTCTGTATGCATCTGTGACTTAATCTTCAATCTTCGATATCTCTGGTGTTTCTCAACCGATTTCGATGATATTTTCAGAAAAGTTCTATCGTTACCCATTATTTCAATTTTTTGTAATCGATTACATGTGTATATCGGAAACCAGAATAGTTATCGATAATTCGAAAAAGTCTCTAGCTCATCTAGTCTCTGAGATCGACGCGTTCATACAGACGGAAAGACGGTCGGACAGACGGACATGGCTGTATCGATTCGGCTGTTGATGATGATTAAGAATATATATACGATGGCCGATAAAGGGGCGACCAGGAAGAATTTTCCCCCAGGGTGGTGAAAAGAGGTGGCAGAAAGGAAAAAAAAAATATTTAGAACAAACGTTGGCTCGGCAGGTGTTGACTTCGGAATGGATTTGGTAGTGATGCCATCAATGTTAGACATATGATTAGAAGGATAGATTTTTAGTACAAGATGGACACATTCTCGGTGTCGACCAGAGAGGCCGGCAGAGCCCAAATAAAGCAAGCCGGGAAATTGCGAGGAACAAGGGGAAACGGAGCCATTCGGAGGGTACTCTGAGCACACCCCAGCAGGAAAAGGCAAGAGGCGAAGTCGGTTATGCCGGGCACCAAGGATTTGTTGCTGGGTTGGGTAGGACGCTGCGATACACCCGTTCCAACGGACCGAATCCCAGCAACAAGTTTCAATGCGGAAACCGGCCATGGACGCGACGATTACACGGTGCGACAAAAAAATTAAAACAAAACTTCTGGGATGGGACATAGCGTATGTTGTAGGTATAGTTAAATAGATTTTTGTGGTATACTAGAATTTTTTCGTGCACAACGAAATTTTGATATAACGTACATGCACTTACTTATACACCCTTAGTTTCGTCAAATATCCACTGATTTTCATTTTCTTACCGGTTTTGGAAAAAAGAAACTTAGCTTTTTAAACGGGCTTCACTTAACCTAGTACGTTTCCACTCCTATATTGGAGTATTTGCTAGGTTTCTTTTTCTCTTCTTTATGAAGCATTGAATACTCACATGCAAAATATTAACTTAACAACACAATTATGATAATTATTAGGTAACCCAATTTTCAGTTTTTTTTTCTTGAATTAATTGCCTTTGGTGGTTGTTCAGCGCAGCAACAGCAACAATAACCTCTCTTTAGAAACCATAACATTTTTGTAATATATTTGCCCTATGCAGCACACTCTGCACTAATTCAAGCATTGAATATCTTCCGTTATATTTATCAAGTGTGCTATGCACCTTTATCCGCAATGCAGCGACGCGTACTGTGCGTTGCCGCTTGCTCTTCTTTCTAGTTAGTTGCTTAACATATTCGGTGTGAGCAGTTCGATCTTTACATGTGCGGACAATTCGGTCTTCGGCAAAACACAATTGTTCTTATTAATAAAAAATATCGTGTTTTAATTAATGAACAATTCCGTGTCTCGATTTTCATTTGGAAAAAACAATAGTGCTAAAAAATATTAGAACTCCAAACATTGTTGACCCCGACGTGATTCTTTTCACGCTTTCTTGTTCGGTTTACTCAGCAACAATTCGGTTGTGTGTAAATCTAAGCAGAGCAGTGCGTCGCTCTCATAAAACATAAGCATTAACAAATTCACATAATGAATTTTCGTGCAATTTACATGCATTTCGGCATATACATATATATACGTAATACATAACAGTGAGTGCGCGAAACATCTCGTACATGCACATAAATATGTACCGACATACTTGTATTTGTATGTAGCCCGCTCACGTGTTTATTCGCTTTCGTTTTTGTGCATTGTTTCGCTCTCTGCAGTTAGCAAAGCATTTTGGACATTGCGTACACATACATACGCACGTATTGTACATAGCCAACATATGACAACGTTGCACGTTTGCATCGGTCTCTCAATCGTTTAACAGTCGTGGCGTGCAATAGTGATACATGTTCGCAACCAAATTTCGTGCATGTTCAAACGGACATACTTAACTATTGTATATACAGTCGTGGTTTAAAGTTAGTGTGTACACGCTTTGCTTAATCGGTTTTGAACAGTCTCGGCGTGCAACATTAGTACATGTGCGCAACAAGTTTACTGTACATAACCAAAACAAACACTTTACGGGTAGTGTCGCGTGTAAATTATTGACTGTTTAAGTTATAATCCTACTAATGTCGACTGAACCGTGTAAAGAGCCTAGGGCACAGCTCTACAGGCGAAGGGCAGAATGTTTTTTGCAACAACTTCGGCGACTCAATGATATCTCAACACCTGATCATTTAAAGTCATTCTCAACAATAGAGCTCAATTTTCGGTTAGAGCTACTTAAGAAGCTTGAAGTAAGTTTTAGTACCGCTCACGACAGTCTAGAAGAACTTGATTACGACGAAATTGGGAGTGAGTTGCGCGAAACATTCGACGAAATTATTGTCGACGTAATTACGCGCGTTCGGTCTCGCCTTGGCACTTCGCAGGAGCATTTATTTACACCGCATGCCACCCGCAACAATTTGGATGGAACACAGGAGCCGCTTATTACCACGTTTGCATCAACCTAGCGTCCGCGTCGATCTCGTTTGCCAGAGCTCAAGGTGCTGCAGTTTTCCAAAGGCTACACGGAATTTAGCAACTTCATCTCCATGTTTGAATCAATTATAGACAAGGATTTGGATTTATCTGACATTGATCGCTTTCAACATTTGCGATCTTGTCTGGCAGGTTCGGCACTCGACGCCATATCAACGCTTGAACTTTCTGAGGCCAACTATCGGGTGGCTCTTCAAATATTGAATTAACGTTTTAATAACAAGCGTCTTGTATTTCAGTCTCACATAAAGGGTTCCTAGGTTTAAAAAAGGTAGAGACGTCGTCGGCTAGCAAACTTCGCGAGTTTTCGGATGCGATCATTGCTCACATGCGTGCTGTAGAGACCCTCGGTAGCGCACAGGAGATTGCCGGATGTATGATAGTCAATCTGCTGCTTGGTAAATTGGACATCGCAACACAGACCAGCTGGGAAGAGACCATCGATTTGGATAAAATACTCTCATCGGAGGAGTTTTTTACCTTTCTTGATAAGCGCTGTCAAAGGATGGAAGCCCTTCTGCAGGCCTTGCTACCTTCGCATGTGGGAAAAGGAAATGCAGTCACTAATTCACCTAGGAGGGCGTTTGTAGCTACTCAAAATAACAACGCATGCTTTTTTGTGGGACATCAGGTCATGGCATAAATTCGTGCTCTAAATTTGAAAGGTTGACGCCACCACTTGGCCTTTGCATAAATTGTCTAAGGAAGGGACATCAATCGCAGTCTTGCTCAAATCGCAATTGTCAGATTTGCAATGATCGGCATCACTCCTTGTTGCATTTTGAACAAGCTCCGATCAAAAATACAAATTCGACATCGCCTTCCTCAGACAATACTTCCGCACTTCATGTTTCTGCCTCTCTAGCTGCCAAGGACTCCTCTCAGGGCGGTGCGCTGTTAGCTACAGCCATTGTTCTTCTTAAGGATCGCTCTGGCGCATTAATTCCGGCGCGTGCTTTGCTGGATTCGGGTTCTCAGCTTCACCTGATCACTAATCGTTTGGCCCAGCAGTTGCGTCTAAAGAGAATTCGCTCTTCGGCAAGTATTTCAGGTTTAGGTGATGCGAATGTACCCACAGCAGGCTCCACTGTCAACATTAGACTACAGTCTCAGAATTCGGATTATGCCACAACAATTAACGCATTAATTGTACCTAACATTACTGATTGTCAGCCCAGCACTTCGATTGACATCTCAACATGGAGTATCCCATCTAATATCAAATTAGCAGACCCAGCGTATTACAAACGTCAGCACGTTGATCTTCTCATTGGAGATAGCATGTTTTATGACCTTCTTTGTGTCGGCCAAACCAAACTTCTGCCAGGTTTGCCTCTTTTGCAGAAACTCGGCTTGGTTGGGTTGCTACGGGCGGATGTACAACACCTTAAAGGCCACTCTATTGGCTGTGCGTGAACCAGATGATGCTGGCCGCAGTTTGGACGACAGGCTTGAGCACATTATTAGGAGATTTTGGGAAGTCGAAAGCTGTGGTGAAAGCAACGCGAAAGCGACGAAGGAAAAGTTGCAATGTGAAGAACAGTTCACAAACACAGTCACTCGTCTACCTTCTTTCGATTACTCTGTTAGGTTGCCATTCAAATCAAGTTCTGGAACTTAAGGGGAATCGTATACTCAAGCCGTTCAGCGTTTTTTAAGCTTGGAGCGCAAACTTGAACGTAATCCAAACTTAAAGCAACAATATTCCGACTTCATCAAGGAGTACCTGGATCTAAAGCACATGTCGCTCGTTCAGCCTGAGTTCGTAGGTTCCTATCGCTGTTTTTTACCTCATCATTGTGTGCTAAAGGCTGATAGCACAACAGCCAAGTTGCGTGTAGTCTTCGATGGATCCGCTGCAACATCTTCGGGCGCTTCTCTGAATGATGTGCTCATGACTGGCCTTGTCATACAGGCCAGGCTATTCAATTGGCTAATTCGATTTCGCACGTATGATGTCGCCCTCTTTGGAGACATCTGCAAGATGTATCGTTGCGTTCGAGTGAGTAATCCTGATACATATTTTCAATGCCTTTTTTGGCGAAATTCTCCAAGGGAAGACCTAAGAATATACAAGTTAGACACTGTGACGTATGGACTGAAGCCTGCATCATTCTTGTCAAATCGAACCATGCATCAGTTAGCTTGCGATGAAGGACAGTCGTTTCCCATTGGTTCCGAAGCTGTTCTTAAGGATTTTTTGATTCAGAAAGGGAAACATGTCTCAAATTCGACGATGACAACAATATCATTAAAACGCTCGGTCTCCTTTGGGATCCTGGATCGGATCAGCTCCTGTTTTCTTCGACTCCAGCACCGCAAACTGCTAAGCCCTGCAAACGCTCCATTTTATCGGCTATAGCTCGCTTCTACGACCCTCTTGGCCTCATAGGCCCGGCTATTGTGAAGGCAAATGTATTTATGCAGCATCTGTGGAAGGCGAAGCTTGATTGGGACGAAAGCTTGCCGCAAGAGCTCAGTACAGCTTGGAGGGAGATATTCGACGATTTCAACAATTTTCCACGTTTCTCGTTTCCCCGCTGCGTAATGGCTCAGGACTGTCCTATAGAGGTGCACGGATTTTGTGATGCCAGCATCAACGCGTATGGAGCTTGCTTTTACATAGTCTCCAAAGGTCGGCAACTTTCGAGCTATCTTCTTTGTTCAAAATCCCGTGTCGCGCCTCTAAAGACGCTTTCCGTGCCCAAGTTGGAGTTATCTGGAGCCATGCTGCTTGCTCAGCTAATGTTTGAAATTGGTCAATCATTCAATGGTTCATTTTACTGCTGGTCAGACTCTTCCATAGTTCTGTCGTGGATTCATAGTGAGTCTTCGCGATTTAATGTCTTCGTCGCAAATCGAGTAGCTACTATTCAAAAATTTACGGACAAGATGCAATGGCGTCAGTTGCCTACAGATGTCAACCCGGCGGACATACTTTCGCGAGGAGTTCTTCCGAGTCAATTAGCTCAACTTGATCGATGGTTATACGGGCCTCAATTTTTAACCTTGGATAAGGATTCCTGGCCTATCCTACAGGTGGTCGATGAGCCGAGACTGGAAGTTCGAAAAAGGGTATTGATCGTCAGGACGCAATCATCGGATATCGTCTCTGACTGCAAATTTGTCAACTCATTCTCCAGCCTGCAGCGCGTATTCGCTTACATATCGAAGTTCGTCAGAAAGATGCGGTACCCTGGACTGAACCTGAGTGACATTCAATATGGCACTCAAATGCTTTTAAGGCTAACTCAACGTCGCAGCTTGAGCCAGGATATAAAAGAATTGATGGCAAAGGGAGAAGTGCAAGGCTCCAGTCCCATTGCATCCTTGTGCCCCTTCATCGATGGATTTGGACTTGTCCGTGTAGGCGGTCGCCTAAAAAATTCGAATTTGCCGTTTGATTCTCGCCATTTACTTCTTTTGCCTAGAGGACATCCAGTTACACTCTCCATCATTTTATATTTTCATGAGCGCAACATGCATTCGGGACCACGTGCACTTCTGGCTAAAATTAGGCTCCAGTATTGCGCAATTGGTAGTTTAAAGGCTGTAGCCAAGGTCGTCAACAAATGCGTAAGATGTTTTCGTGCCAGGCCTCGGCTCTTAGCTGACATTATAGCTGGCCTTCCCGAAGAACGGTGTACAGGATCTCGCGCCTTTCAAGTTACTGGGTTGGACTACTGTGGGCCTTTCTTCTACAAATCGGAAGTTCGTACAAGGCCTAATTTGAAGTCATACATCGGCGTCTTTATTTGCTTTAAGACCAAGGCGGTGCACCTGGAGCTTGTGAAGGACTTGTGAACAGTAACCTTTCTCAGCGCGTTACAGCAATTTATATCTCTGCGTGGGAAGCCAAATCAGATTTGGTCTGATAAAACGAGCTGTTGGAATTGAAAAAGCTTCTCCTAAGCGAGCCGCATCGGGATTCCGTGCAACAGTTTTGTTTATCGGACGACATAGATCGGCGTTTTATTCCTCCTCGCTCGCCTCACTTTGGTGGACTTTGGGAGGCCGCAGTTAGGACTGCAAAACATCACCTATATCGATTTCGTGGCCGGACCATACTGCATCTTGATGAACTACAGACTCTCGTATATCAAGTATCGGCAATCATTAATTCTCGACCATTAGTACCGTGAACAGAGAATATCGAGGACCTGGACGTGTTGACACCAGCACACTTTCCACTTGGTGGGCCGCCAAAAACTATAATTGAGCCTGATTTATCGAATATCAATTTCGATCGTTTGAATGGTTGGCAACAAGTTTCTCGTATGCAACAGGTTTTTTGGTCTCGATGGCGAGAAGAATATTTAACCTTGCTTCAGCAGCGGACATAATGGAGGATGCGCACTCTACCAACTTGCATCGGCAACTTGGTTCTCGTCAAGGATGAAAATCTTCCACCCATGCACTGGCCACTTGCGCGGATTCTTCAGCTGATTCCTGGAAATGATGGTGTCGCAAGAGTTGCAGTGCTTAAAACCGCTACTGCCCTTAAAAGACTCTGTTGAAAGCGTGCTCTCAACGGGGGAGGATGTTCAGCGCAGCAACAGCAACAATAACCTCTCTTTAAAAACTATAACATTTTTGTAATATATTTGCCCTATGCAGCACACTGTGCACTAATTCAGGCATAGAATATCTTCCGTTATATTTATCAAGTGTGCTATGCACCTTTATCCGCAATGCAGCGACGCGTACTGTGCGTTGCCGCTTGCTCTTCTTTCTAGTTAGTTGCTTAACATATTCGGTGTGAGCAGTTCGATCTTTACATGTGCGGATAATTCGGTCTTCTGCAAAACACAATTGTTTTTATAAATAAAAAATATCGTTTTTTAATTAATGAACAATTTTCTCGATATTCATTCGGAAAAACAATAATGCTAAAAAATATTAGCGCTCCAAACACTTGTTGAGGTGAGATTTTGCAGCGATTCCATATACCGTACCGCCTGACTGGTGCAATTACGGTTTTGTATAACAATGCCTTATTTTTAAGCGAAAGCTTGTTTTTGCTGTGTAGAAGCCAATGCCTTTTTTTAATTCTTGATTTTTTGGAGTTTGTTACGTACGACGTATGTGCGTTAAATGTGAGTCGCCTGTCTAAAATGACTCCCAGGTATTTATATTTTGAAAGGTGCGGCACAGGATCTCCTTCTAGGTATACGCTTGGACAAGTTTGTTGTCGCAGAGCATAAGTGACTTCAGCACATTTACTGGCATTTATGCCAATGTTCCAATGCTTGGCACAGAGAGCATAGCTGGTTAAATACTCCTGCAATACATTTGTGGCAGCCAAAATGCAAATGTCCCAAGATAAAATTGCCGTGTCATCTGCAAAGGGGGCAACAATAAAGTCCTGGGTATCTGATCCATTGGGAATGTCATGTGTAAAAAGTGAGTAAAGAGTCGGGCCCAGTACACTGCATTGGGGAACCCCAGCTCGAATGGCTTTGACGCTGGATTCAACTAAATTCATAACCACAGAAAACGATCTGTCACTAAGATAGCTCCGGACAATTATCCGTAGCTGAGGCGGCAACATATCTTTAAGTTTGGACAGCAGACCATCGAGCAATACCAATGACGATACACTCTCTAGACTGGACTTCCCTCTCATTTGTGACACTGCTTAAAAGCAAATGCAGAAGATTTTGAGTGCGTTTGTTTAGCGGTTGTTCTGCATTTGTAAACAAAGCACGTTGAATAGAGAAGGGATCTAATTTGCTTTTAAGAACTAAGGGCGGAGTATAGAGAAGTGATAAACAGTAAAGTCGGCCTTGAATTTTTTTCGCAAAGTGTGCGAGGCAAAGATTAGTTGATGCCTAAATTCATTTGCATTTCGTTTGGCAATTTTTAGTCTTTTGATTCAATCGCTTGCTGCTACCCTAGTAAGGAAGGGTAGTTCGACTTTATTTTAACTTTGTTTAAATAACTAGATACATGAAATATACCTAAACATGATGTTTTTAATATATGTTTACTAACATTTTGGGTATTAGGTAATGCATTAATTGGCTAAATATGTTGAGGATAAATACGGAATAAAATAAATTTATTTTGTATTTAAATACTTCAAATAAGTTATACTTATAGCTTAGTACGCAGTAGCTAGAAATATTTCTAGCTGTGTCAAACTCCATATAAAAACAAGTAAGAAGGCTCTAGTCCAGATTTCACGACTAGGAGATACCCCGAACCCTGTACATAACGCGTACAGTCATTGTCTGTATGCATCTGTGACTAAACTTCAATCTTCGATATCTCTGGTGTTTCTTAACCGATTTCGATGAAATTTTCAGAAAAGTTCTATCGTTATCCATGATTTCAACCCCCATTATTATATTTTCCAAATTCGAGATTTTTTTGTAATCGATTACATGTGCATATCGGAAACTAGAAAAGGGGTATAATGGTTTTGTGAAAAAGTATGTAACAGGCAGAAGGAAGCATCTCCGACCCCATAAAGTATATATATTCTTGATCAGCATCAACAGCCGAGTCGATATAGCCGTCTGTCTGTCTGTCTGTATGAACGCGTCGATCTCAGAGACTACAAGAGCTAGAGACTTCAGATTTTGAATATAAATTCTCCTATACTATAAGCAGAACAAGTTTGTCTCAAATTATCGATAACTATTCTGGTTTTCGATATACACATAGAATCGATTACAAAAAAATCTCGAATTTTGAAAATTTACAATTGGGGGTTGAAATAATGGGTTACGATAGAGCTTTTCTGGAAATTTCATCGAAGTCGGTTGAGAAACACCAAAGATATCGAAGATTTAAGTTTAGGTCACAGATGCATACAGACAATGACTGTATGCATTAAGTATGGGGTTCGGGGTATCTCCTATTCGGGAAATCTCGACTAGAGCCTTCTTTCTTGTTGTTTTTAAATACGTAAAATAAATAGATGCGTACACACAAAACGTAGTTGCTTATTAAATGACCATTTAATCATTTTACCAGAGCGTATATTGCATTTGTGCGAATATATGTAACAGGCTGAAGGATGCATATTCTACCTAATTATATATATATACTCTTGATAAGCAGTAACAGTGGAGTCATTTTGGCCATGTCTTTACGAATAATGTTTGGGGCACAGGGTATTTTCAGTCAAACTTTTTATACTTGACCCTTTTATTTTTATGCTTTTTGCATACACACACTTGCATATTCAAGGGCAAGGAGGAAGAACAAAATTACGAAAATCTCGGCGAAGCTAGCGATGGCAAAAATGAAACAAATGTACAAAGACCATAATAAACAGGCTAAGTTAGCCTGAACTTAATCGGTTATTCTTCTTTGTTATCGGCATATTGCTTTGCGCTTCGAAGCAAAGCGAAGTTTACACACAATCGTACCCGCATTTGCTTCCAAGCAAGCGGTTTTCAAAAGAGAGGGAAGTCTAGTCTAGAGAGTGTATCGTCATTGGCCATACTCGATCGAAAGCTTGTCTAATGCCAAGATACGCTGCCACTACGTATTTCTTGGCCTCAAAGCCTTCTAAAATAAAATTCACAATTCTGTGTAGTTGTTCAGGTGTTCCATGCGACAAACGAAAGCCGAACTGGAAGGGAGGTATACTTTCTTTTACTTTGTCGATTCTTAAAATACAGTTAGCAGACAGCTTTCAAAAAGTTTTGCTACTGAGGATAGCAAGCTTATTGGCCTGTAAGAGTCTAAGGCATTTGGGTTTTTCCCGTTTTTGTAAACCATACAAATTCTGGCCCTCTTCCACTGTTTTGGGACATATCCTATTCTCAGGACTGAATTGAAAATAAGAACAAGAAACACCACAGCCTTAAAGGGGAGTGCCTTGAGGGTATAGTTATCTAGACCATCTTCGCCAGGAGCTTTTTTGGTCTCGTGAGGTAGCATTCTGGCTACCCCACAATAAACTGCGTGGTACGACACCCTGTTGTGTCGTACAGTGGTCAGCCACTTTTGCACAAAAGAGAGCGCCGACGACATCGATAGCACGATCGGTCTGTTCGTTGCGCGCCCCAAGAACGCAAAAGTGAGCAACAGAGCATTTGACGTGACCGCAACAACAACAACAACTACAGCGGCAGCGACCAGCCATAGCAACGACAACAGCAACAGCAGAGGCAACCGCAGCAACAACAACTACCGCAAAGCGAAGAGCCACAGCACCCGCGCCGCGACAACAACAACGGCCGCAGAGGCAACAGCAGCAACAGCAACAACAGCAAAGCGAACAGCCACAGCATCCCGCCGCCACAACAACAACAGCTGTGGAAGCGACCGCGGCAACAACAGCAACAACAGGGAGTAGCAGCAAAGAGGCACGGTATCCGGAGGTAGCGAAAAAGGTGCATCAAGGAACAGGAGTGTCAACAGGAGTAGAAAGTGCAAGTGGAATAGTGCGAGTGCAAGTGAAAAGTGCAAGAGTCGGTTTTCCGGTAACTTTTAGCAAGTGAACACGCCCCTAATACACGCATCATACACGCACACCCAGCAGCCACACGCACACACACAAGTTGCACACACACACATCACACACACCACACCCACGCTACCAACACACACACCGCTGTACACACGCGCTTGGGCAGTACACACACACACGCTACGCGCCCACTCTACCTACTGCACACACAGCAGGCACACACACGGGCACATCATCGGCACGACGTGCAGGCACACACGCTACACTCACACACACAAGCGGCAGTCGCACACACACCCACGCACACACAGACACGTGTATTTGCTTTCACAAGTGCGGTCGCGTTTTTCCTGTCGCTCCGTCCTTTTAGTTTTTTCGCAGTGCCATACCTATAGTGAAGAACATTTTCCAAGTTGATAAGCGCTTTGAAAGGCTGGGCAACTTACCCGTTGTCCTCATCGGCTGTGCTAGGCGCGTTCCAAAACATTTAGTTGCTGGGTCATCCTGGAGTCTCCCTTTTAGCGCGCAACTTTGTGCACTCTTACTGGTGTGAGTGGTAATATTAAACGTAAATATTACACACATTGCACACTTTTTCCTCCGTGGTGTGCTATTTGTTTACTTGCGTTTTAGGAATACCACAGTGTCAGCTGATCGCGAGCGTACCAGGGCTGTTCGCTTTGTTTAGCAGCGACAGCTGAGCGAACAGCGCGAACCGGCTTTCGCTTGTGGATCACAGGTGGCGCCAGTACTGCAAGAGGTGTCCCAGCTGCGTGTGGTTCGTGGACAGGGTGCAGGTGCAAACAAAATAAATTTTTGTTGCATACGCGCAAGGGTTTTGCAAAGATTGCTGCATAACCAACAGGCGCGTCGCTTGGCGATTTGAAATAAACTTCAAGCAGATAAAGCAAAAAGCCACGGTACCGGCTATTACCAACCCCCTCCGTCGCGGCGGTGCTCAGTGGGGCTCTGGTGACCGATTCGGGGCGGTATAACCTCCACCGGTTCAACACCTTAGGGAAACCTCTGGTCAACGCGGAACTGCTTGAAGTTATACGCGCGATTGAAGAATAGTGGATAAAGTGGAGGGTATTGTGCGCCTCTCGGCATTGCCGAGATCTCCCCCCCGGGGGGCTGCGTCATCCCCGGTGCAAAGTCTGGCACCTCCTGGTATCCTTCCTGCACCTGCGGCAGTCGCTTCACCCCGTGGAGGAGCCAGTAGAAAAGATGTTTTCGAGCAGCTGGGAGCCACCCTGAACGGCCTTAATGACCTTCTGATCGGGCAGCGACACGTTGACCAGCTGGTGAGAGACCTAGCAGCGAAGGCGGTTAAGCCGACAAGTGACTCCCAAGAGACGGCGAGAGCAAGAATCTGGGCAGCGAGCTACGCCCTCGAAGAGGAATAGAACTGGCAACGCAAGTCCAGCGGCTCCGGAGTCGGCCCCACAGATTTCGTGGCAAACGGCTCAGCGGAAGAAGGCTACCAAGCCAGCCGGCAAGACGCCTGGCAAGCCGCCTATGAGGAGGAGCAGGTCGGATGCGCCGGTGATAAACACCAGCGAGCTTTCTTATAGCGAAGTTCTGTCGCTAGTTACGCGCAGGAGTGATGGAAAGCTCAACGGAGTCCGCGACAAGGTCTCCAAAGCTCGTCGCACAGCAAAAGGTGACCTGCTACTGGAGCTAAATGGAATAGGCCTGCAGGGCACCAAGCAGCTCAAGGACGAGGTGGAGCTGGTGCTGGGCAAGAGCGCAGTGGTTCGCTCATTTACCGAGCAAACTCACTTTGCCTTTCGGGACCTGGACGAGTTAGCTACTATATAGTTAATATCTCGAAAGAGTATGTATGAACAGAGAGTGTCTTTTTTAGGTTTTTGGAGGCAGATACAAATGCGCGCAAATTTGGAATTTGAACATTGGCAATCGACATCAAATATGTATTTACTTTCAAGGGTCGAAAATACATAATTATATAAATAAAATATAGATAATTATTAGACAAATGATAAATTATGCACCTCTTAACGATTTAAATGTATTTTAGTAATTAATAAAAAAATATATTAATATAATAACATAAATTTTATTCGTATCCTCAACTTGTTATAAAATTGCTGAAAATTCTAAAAGTTGAGGCAGGTCAAAACTAACAAGACAATTGCGACGCATACATAAAAATGTGCTGCCTTTGCATACATGTACACACACACACACACATATATGCTGTGCTGAGCAAACGAAACAAAATCACAAAAATCTCGGCAAAGCTAGCCAACCAAAAAATGAAGCCAGCGCAAGTGCATGTATACTCAAATGTATTTTTACCGTTACTTGCATTCCGATGGAGCGCTCTCTACCCTAAAAACACTAGCCGGGCTGCTGCAAACGAACAGCGACTGAAACAAAAGCATCTGCAAATGCTGCTTTCTCGCTCTCTCATCATTGAAGAGCGGCCAAGAATGCACTAACACATACATGTCATGTGTCCGTGTGACTAACTGCTCGCTCACATATGCACGCACACATACACGCGACTTGAGCTGCAGCCCAATTCGGTTGTGTTGCTTACAGCAGAGCAAGAAATAGAATGACGTTGCGCTTTTGCGCGGCCAGCTCTGTCTGTTAAGTTTTCGACTCTTCTTTTTCCTGGATCGGAAGTTTAACATTTTGACGGCAATAAGATTACAGTCGATTTAAGGTCTCTATGTATTCTATGCTCAGTGATTCAATTCAAGCTTAATGCAATCCTATGCTATAAAGCCATCACAAACCACTTTTGCTAATCGATTTGGCTAGCACCGTCCTTACAGAAAAAGTTTGTTTATAATTGTATAGCGATGAGTCGCCGCAGTCACTTCAAGGGTAGTCTAGCCCGAATTATGAACTTTTTTACAGTTGAAAAAAGGCACTCAAAAATCGGTTGAATTTTTTTTAAATTATTTTTTTTTCCATTTTCAGTGCATAATACACAATTATATACCAATTGGCAAAGTTGGGCAAGCATTTCATTTAAATTATTTTCTTTGGATTAGTAAATAACGGTAGTTTTAATGTTTAACCTAGTGAACCTATGCCCATTTTTAGCACATGAAATAAGCCACCACAGTAATTTACATCAGCAGAAATTACGCCTCTGACTACTAATGGTGCTAGTGCAACTAAAAATCACTACTTTCGTGACTTAAGTTGTAATATGTTAGTTTTTGAGTTTCGAACAAAACTCGAAAAATTAGTTGGTTCGTCTGCAATTTCCTTAAAAAAAAATTAAATCTCTTCGGAAGATGTCACCAGCTATCTTTCTACCAATTTTGGTGACAGTAGCTTAAAATCTGTCAAAGATATAGGCGATTCTGATGCAGTTTTTTGAAGATCGTGATCCACGTATCTTGGCACCAAATTTGGTGGCTCCAGCCGATTGTATCAAATTCGATAACGAAACTACTGGCAATAAAACAGCCTCAACACTTTGTGAATTCCGGCTCATTCCGCTACTTTTTTAAATTTTGCGACAGACTGACGCACAAACTGATGGTCTTATCACACAAAAACAAGGTACATGCGTTGCGTCGCCAGCTAGACGCCCAAGCCGATATTTGCATGCAGCTCGAACTTCGGGCACAAAGTCATAGAAAAAGGTTCTGCATGTACACTCATAAAAACAGTGTAGATCAGCTTCTAAAGGTGGGTATACTGCACAGCGAAAAAAAAATTTTCATACAAAATCGTCGCAGTGGGAATTATTTATTTTTTGGCTGCGTGCGTGTGTTCTGGGTATCCAGCAACGTAGCAAAAAATACTAAACTGCTTATCAATAGTATCGATTAAATACTGTATGTACACAGTGGTGCTGAGCGCAGGAAATACCAAATCATATATTTTGTTGTGCCCAGGGCAGCAGCCAACAACATTTGGCCTACCGGTGTCGCCGTGTTCTTTGCTTTTATGGTTTTTTATGCAGTATTATATGTTGATAGACAAGAAACAAACTACTTCCAATTCTTAATTATGTTTTTTTACTTTGATACCGAAGGTCTCATAGTATATTGGTTTTGTGCAATGTCCGTCATGGTGTCCGTCTGTCCGTCTGTATGAACGCAACTTTTTTCGACACCCGTAAAGCTAGAGACTTGAAACTTTGCAATTATGTTTGTCTATAGACGGTTCAGCTAAAGTGTTAAGATTGGGTTGCCACGCCTACTAGGAGGATGAGAAATCGATAAATTCGATAACTGAAAACCGATAAAACCAAATATTTCTCACATTCTTACAGATAGATTTACCAAATTTTGCACGCAGATAGCTAGTCATGTCCTTGAAAAAACTGCATCAAAATTTTGGATGCCACGACCACTCCTTCCGCCCCCATCATCCCTGACTGGAACGCCTATAGTTTTAATTTGGGTAAGACACCAAATTTTGTGTCAAGATAGATATTGTCTTTCCAAAAAAAATAAAATTTTGATCGCCCCTGATTCCTCCCTTCTCCTTGAAATTGGAAACGCCTATAGTTTTTACATTTTTTGGGCTAGAGCCACCAAATTTTGTGTCAAGATAGATATTGACGTTCCCCATCAAAAAATGCATCCCCCTTTTTGAATGCCACGCCCCCTGATTCAAAAATAAGATCAAAATTTATCGGCCTGATTCAAAATAAAATATATCTTTAACAGTTTTTGAGCTAGAGCCACCAAACTTGGTAGGAAGATTGATAGTGACAGTTAAAAACATTTGATTCAAAAATTTGGATGCCACGCCTACCTCTGCCGCCCACCTTTTAAATTTGGGAGTTAAGTTATCTTCCACAGTTTTTGAGCTAAAGTCACCAAATTTGGTAACATGATAGCTGGCGATGTTTAGCTCATGGCCCACTCCCTTCGCCCCTGCATTCCCCCTTATCAATTGTTCTTTTACTGGTATCAAAGTATTCCGCAGTCGGTTTCGTCCGACTGCAACGTTTTTACTTGTTTTTTACTAACATATATATTTTAAACTAAAATTTACATAATTTAATTTAAGTCAAAATGCCATATTTTTACCACAAATTACAGGACTATGGATGCACTATAAAAACTTGCGCATAGTGCATACACGAATTAGCAAATCATGCTCACGCACATTAAATTGTCTTATTTTATAACTCTTGGTTTTGTGCATTGTCCGCCAAGCTGTTGGAGTAAATGAAAATTAAATGTGCTCTGCTCTTATCTTGCTCTCGGGTTTCGGGTACCGCATCATCTACGCATAGCGGCGCATCTCTGTTTTTATACTTTGATACTGACCATCGGTTTCTATTTGAAGCACGGGTTAATTTGAGTCTGGCAACACTTATGCCCTCTTAAAATTCAGTATATTATCTCCGCTGAACGAAATGAATCGGTTTGAGCAACGTTGGATTATATTGGAAATTTATTTCCAAAACAAAGACAATTGGGCAGAAATTGCACGAAGAATTGGACGTAGTTCATTTTCATTTTGGTGGCTACGTCAATAAGCAAAACTGCCACGAGGTCTTAGAGAAGCCAATGCATCCATTGCGAGTGACTGTTTGGTGCGGATTGTGGAGCGGAGGGCGGAAAAACCGTTACGGTCAATGGAGACACTTATCGCACCATGATTTTTTTGTGCCCGCTCTTGATGGTATTGATGTGGACAATGTTTGGTCTCAGCAGGATGGTGCAACTTGTCACACTAATAGTTTATTTTCGGACTGTAAATTTGAGGTCGAGGCCCTTAAACCAGCGTTTGAAAATGCTACGCTTCTCCGTAGTATTTCATTTTGCTCTCGCTTTCGCTCTCACTTTGATTTCATCTGTAGCAGAGCCATAGCCTAACAACGAACAAGTAAGAAGGCTCTAGTCGAGATTTCCCGACTAGGAGATACCCCGAACCCTGTACATAACGCGTACAGTCATTGTCTGTATGCATCTGTGACTTAACTTCAATCTTCGATATCTCTGGTGTTTCTTAACCGATTTCGATGAAATTTTCAGAAAAGTTATATCGTTACCCATTATTTCAACCCCTATTTTTACATTTTCCAAATTTTTTGTAATCGGAAACAAACTTGTACTGCCTAGGACTTAGATGAGCTTATGTGCAAAATCTGAAGTCTTTAGCTCTTATAGTCTCTGAGATCGACGCGTTCATACATACAGACAGACGGACAGACGGACATGGCTATATCGACTCGGCTGTTGATGCTGACCAAGAATATATATACTTTATAGGGTCGGAGATGCTTCCTTCTGCCTGTTACATACTTTTGCACAAAAACATTATACCCCTTTTACCCATTTCATGGGTTCGGGGTATAAAAAGCGCAATTCAATAAGGGTGAGTACACACTTGTGACGCGACAGTACGTCTTTTTTCAAGCTCCGCGATAAAAATATTTTTTTTAATGCAATACACCGGCATTATTTTGTTATAAATTAATAAATTGAAACAAACTTAGACACTGCATTCGTTTAAAACTTCTACTCTATTTAATAAATAAACGATCACTATTTGCGAAAAAACCGCGCGCACACAATAAACAACAACACATCTGGGAAGCTGAGAGCTATTCTTGCTCTCCACAAAGCATACGAAAACTACTCTGCTCGCAGCACGACAACACTTTTCCCTACTGCTTTGTCTTTATTTGCACAATAATGGCACCTGTTCCAAAACGTTTGCGCGAAAACTCCACTGGTGATCTCTAGGCTGGAAAGGGGATCGACTACAACTCGCTCATCCAGCTGATTAACCAACGCTTTGATGAACAGGCTGAATTAATATCAAGCAGGATGAGAGAGTCGGAGGAACACCTGCTCTGCATACTAAATGAGAAGCTGGATGGCATGAACGGTGAGCTTCACAGCATTATGCAGCGGGTGCAAAATCTGGAGCAAGCTGCGGAGGATACTCGAGCACTACACGTGCAAGTTGCGGCGCTTGAAGCCAAGCTCAATGCGCAAGCCAATGCATCCATCGCCAATGATGTTCAGCTACATGGTGTGCCCCTCGTAGAGGGTGAGCAGCTGCGGTCCATTTTCAACGCATTAGCATTCTCCCTTGGGGTCACCCCGGCACAGAGACTTAATGAGATCTTTAGAATCAGGCGGTCTGGCAGAACAAATTCGGTAGTCGACCCGGAAATTATTGTAAAATTTGATAACACACACGACAAAGTAAAAATAATGCGAACGGCACCCGAATACTGGCGAAAGCACGAAGCATGAAGAGGCAAAAGCTGCTGACAGCTGTGTTCTGTCGCCAGGGCATCCTCCACGTCAGACAGAGCGAGAAGGGAGATGTAGTCGGATTAGACAACCCGCAAAAGCTCGTTCCCTTACAAAGCTCATCTGCAGTCGCCACGTCTAATCAGGCAGAGCTTTTTCGCTCTTAAGTTATGCGCTTTAATATTGTCAAATCGTATGTTAATTCATGTTTTCAGTAATTTCTCTTTCTTTCCTATTTTAAGTAATTTCTCTCGTTTTAAAATTTCGAACCTTTTAAAAGAGGGCTCTCATCTCTCATATTTTAATGCGTCTGATGTGCAGCTGATTTTTGTTGTTGTCGTTATTATTATTATTATCTCATTTTTAGCGTTAAGTAATATACAATTTTTTGATGTGCTTCTGTTAGGTTTTAAAATCAAGCTTTTTAGATGTCCGCATATTCAATAACATCCAAGTCGAGCACCCATGCCATGGTTAGAGTTCTTTGTAAGCAAAACAGCGGTTTTAACATTTGACATATTAATGCTCAGAGTCTGGTTAAGAAGATGGATGAGTTTCGTTTTATTTTTGTGAATTCTAATGTTGATGTGGTCTGTGTCTCTGAAACATGGTTTGTCCCAGAATTAAGTGACTTGTCTATTATTTGTGATGGCTTTAATGTTTTCCGCTCTGATCGTGTAAGTCATGCAGGTGGTGTATGTAGTAAAGAGAATTAAGTGTAAATTTGTTCTAAGTCATCCCCTTGACAGCCCAATTGAATATTTGTCTTAATAAAAATATTAAGACGCTTCTAGGATATGTGTTTAGGGCACATAACCACATTGGTTACTCTGACATGATTGATACAATAGCAAACTTATCACTGACCTTTACTGATATTATTATAATTGGCGACCTAAACAGCAATATGCTTCAGAACCAAGACTTATCAGCAGAATTTAATGCACTGGGTCTTGAACTTGTAAATAAATCAACACCGACCCATTTCTCTCAAACCACAAATACTTTACTTGATGTTATCTTTGTAAACAAAACAAACAGAGTAATGTTGTATGACCAAATATCAGTACCTGAATTTTCCAAACATGACCTAATTTTTCTTATGACACTCAACTTGACTCTAATAATCAGATTATTCAATACAGAGACTTAAAAACTTAGATAAAAGTATGTTGTTCAGTGACTGTAATAATTGTGATTGGAATAGTCAATACTTATTTCCGTCGGTTGACACCCAGTTAGGATTGTTACAAACTAATATTAAATATTTGTTTTAACTTTGTTAGTGTAAGTCAATGTGATGTACTTGAGTCAATCTTTAAAATTAAGTCAAATGCGAGTGGATTAGATGATATTAACCCAAAATTTGTAAAAATAATACTACCACTAATTTTAGGTCATATAACGCACATTATAAATTATGCAATAACCACGTCCACATTTCCTGAGATGTGGAAAATCGCAAAGATTACGCCCATCCCAAAAGGCAAGGATGAGTTTAGACCGATAGCTATATTGCCATTCTTGTCCAAAGTTTTTGAAAAATTATTGGCAAACCAAATTTCAACTTTAATGGACACCAACAACTTACTTAGGAAAAAGAAAAGTTGTACAACCGCAATTTTAAAAATTGTTGAGGACATAAGAAGTTATATGGACAATATAGAAGTTACTCTATTAACACTTCTTGACTTTAGTAGGGCTTTTGACACGGTTAACCACGAAATTTTGAAAACGAAGTTAAACAGACTTTATAACTTCTCCACAACTGCAGTTAAGTTAATGGACTCATATTTAAGAAATAGAAAACAGGCTGTAGTTGTTCAGGATTCTACCTCCGACATTGTGGTAACAACACGTGGTGTTCCACAGGTATCAATTCTAGGTCCTCTACTTTTTACAATTTATGTTAATGATCTCCCAAGTGTTCGGTCCATGAGTGAATCCCATATGTACGCTGATGATGTCCAATTATATGTAAGTCGTCCTGTTAGTCAGATTAACCAATGTATCATGCTACATATGTAATAATGATCTGTTACGTGTATGTAAATGGGCAAGTAGCAATTGCCTTCGTTTGAACCCGTCAAAGTGTAAATGTATCAATATGTATAAGAAAAAACTAAATGTTAACAATTTAAGTAAACTCTGTGTTGATAATGTAGATATTGCGTATGTGGAAAAGGCTGATAATCTAGGAATAACATTTAACAATACACTAACATGGAAAGACCAGGTCAATAAGGCTGTGGGTAAGACATATGGTGTTCTCCGGCAGCTTGTGCTAACACAGCCCTGGCTGCCGATTAATACAAGAATGACTATCTCGAAAGCTTTAGTTACACCAGTTTTGTTTTATGGAATTGAAATCTTTGCCAACTGTTATATTGCTAGTCAGCAGAAGATAAAAGTAGCTTTAAATAGTATAGCACGTTATGTTTTTGGACTCAAACGATATGACCATGTTACATGTTTTACAAATCGTATATTTGACTTAGACTTTAAAAACTGGACTAGATATAAAACTTTGACTTTGCTCCATCAGATCATAATTACAAAAACGCCTGATTACTTATATGACAAATTACGCTTTGCGGTATCTTTAAGGACCTGCAATATTGTTTGTCCCAGAATTAAACTTGCATCCTCCGACAGGCACTTCTTTATATGGGTTGCTCGACTTTGGAATCAGTTGCCACTTGAGATTAAGACTATTAGAAGCACATCAAGTTATCGAATCAGGCTAAAAAGACATTTACAACAACATAGCTAATGATGTTGATTTTTCATCATTAGTAATAAAAAAATAAAAATAATAATGGTGATAACGATGACAATAACATTGTGAGTGAGGTTGCAGAGAGTAATGCCCATAATTAAATAAAATTTTTTATTTCCATTTTAATGTTTAGTACATAAGTAGTATTATTATTATTATAATCATTGTATTAATCATATTTATAATTTCTGTTTAAATATTTATATGTGACTAGTGCACTAATTTATAAGTACTCCCACTTGTAGCACTAGGAATAAAATTCAATAAATAAAATAAAAATTATACAAGAAGCCATGGCCGTAGCCAGGTGGGGGCAGGTTCTGGTTCTGGTCTTTCCCCCCCTTAATTTCGGCTCTGGCTACAGCCTTGCCAGAAGCTCAATTCAATAACTGTACCATACAAAAAGATTAATTCAAAAACTGTATCATACTAAAAGCTGAACTCAATAACTGTATAATGCAAAAGCTCAATTCTCTTATTCCACTGCTAGTTGCAAATTAGTAACAAATTAAAACAATAATGACCAGTGTTGCCAGGTTTCGAGCACGCAAGTAAGCTAGATCTGCTAAAAATAAACTAAAAATAAAAAAATATGCTGCACATAAGCTAAGTCTAAATGAATAATAACACACAAAATAATTTGTTTTTTAAATATTTAATTTTAATTTAAATATGCCACTACGTCGTCAATATAATTATAATTATAATAATTCTTGCGATGTATATTTATCATTTTATGACACCATATTTAAATATTTTGGTGGCAATTTATATGAGTTGAAACATTTTACGATTGGACTCAATCCATAAGTACTGTGAAATTGAATAAACGCATTTAAATGTTTTTAAATGCATTTTGTTTCACAATTTAATATTCATTTGACTAAAAACCCGTTCAACCTCCGCATTTGACCAAGGTACGATAAAATATATAAAATATAAAATATACATGCATAGAGCCGTTTTCTGCTCCTCCGTTTTCGAAGATTTTGTTTTGAAAAATCTGTTTTAAGGCCCAATTTCTTAATGTCCGGTTAGTCAACTTATTCTAAGTTTAGTTAAATTTGAGTTTCTCAATGTTCGTTTAGCACTAACTAATCCAAAGCCCAGAGGTCCGGTCTTTTTTTCGTGGCCCGCAGGCTTGCACAGGCCCGGGCTTCGTACGGGCTCGGGCCTCATCGAAAAGGCCCGGCACGGAAAGGCCCGAAAAAGCCCGACAAGAAACTACAAACCATTTTTATTAGCTTTTAGTTTCTAAATAGTTGTGTATGAAATGAGGTTAAAATATTTATTTCTAGCAATTTTGAAAAAATCATAAAAAATACTAACGAAGAGATTTTTGAAAAAAAAATATTGTGCAGTCACTATAAGAATTTTTTGGAAAAACTATCTGCATCAAAAAACGTTTCAATATTAGACTTTTATAAATCTTAATGTTCAATGAGTACTTAATGGGTTATGGTTTTAAAGGCGAAAAAAAAAATATTTTTTGTGATTTTTTGCGGCGACATGAATATTATTTTATTTACTTTTATTACATATTATTGTTCAGTTTTTGAAGTATGTCAGAAAAAATTTCATTGAAATATATTGAAACACAAGCCGGTGACGGTGAATCTCCAGAGGCGCCTTGAAAAAAAATTGTTTTGAGGTGAACACTATAACTCGTTACTGGATATCAGAAACCAAAAATTTGATATGCATTTTGAAGGTAACGAGTTTCTCGAGGTAATCACGAAGAGTTTTTATTAATATTTATTTTTTTCTATTTTTTACAGCATTTTGAAGACAAAAACGCGATATTAGCTCAAAAATTAATATAATAATAATTAATTTTAAATTAAAATAAGAAAAAAAACAAGTAAAAACGTTGCAGTCGGACGCAACCGACTGCGTAATACTTTGATACCAGTAAAAGAACGGATTGTAAGGAGTCTGCTTGCAGAGGAGTGGGACGGGTGGTAAACATTGCCAGCTATCATGTTACCGTTTTAACAACGGCGGGGGGTGGGGGGCAGAAGGTGTGGGCGTGGCATCCAAATTTTTTATGCAGTTTGTTGGAAAACTTCACTACCTATCTTGACACAAAATTTGGTGGCCCTAGCTCAAAACATGTGAAAACTCTAGACGTTTCCAATTTCAAGGAGAAGGGGGGATGGGGGCGGAATCAGGGGGCGTGGCATCAAAAAATTTTATGCAGTTTTTTGGGGAACGTCAATATCTAGCTTGACACAAAATTTGGTGGCTCTAGCCCAAAAAATGTGAAAACTATAGGCGTTTCCAATTTCAAGGAGCAGGCAGGATGGGGGCGGAAGGAGTGGGCGTGGCATCCAAAATTTTGATGCAGTTTTTTTAGGGACATGAATAGCTATCTTTTTGCAAAATTTGGTAACTCTAGCTTCAGGAATGTGAGAAATATATGGTTTTATCGGTTTTCAGTTATCGAATTTATCGATTTCCCAGCCTCCTTGTGGCGTGGCTTAACACTATATCTGTAGACTCTATAGACAAATATAATTGCATAGTTTCAAGTCTCTAGCTTTAAGGGTGTCGAAAAAAGTTGCGTTCATACGGACGGACAGACGGACACCATGACGGACATTGCACAAAACCAATATACTATGAGACCTTCGGAATCAAAGTATAAAAAAAGAAAAAAGCTCTTCGTGATTACCTGTTGATTTATGTGAAAAAGTTTTTTTCAAATTTTCAAAAGGATCGGTTAAGTACATTTTTATACTTTGAAATTTGAATGCAGTTTTTTCAGGGACGTGAGTAGCTATCTTCGTGCAAAATTTGGTAACTCTAGCTGCAGGAATGTGAGAAATATATGGTTTTATCGGTTTTCAGTTATAGATTTTATCGATTTCCCAGCCTCCTAGTAGGCGTATCTTGACACTTTATATGTCTCGCCTATAGACAAACATAATTGCAAAGTTTCGAGTCTCTAGCTTTACAGGTGTCGAAAAAAATTGCGTACAGACGGACGGACGGACAGACAGACACCATGACGGACATTGCACAAAACCAATGTACAATGATACTTTCAGTATTAAAGTATAACAAGTACGAAGGCTCTAGTCGAGATTTCCCGACTAGGAGATACCCCACACCCTATACGTAACGCGTTCAGTCATTGTCTGTATGCATCTGTGACCCAAACGTCAATCTTCAATATCTCTGGTGTTTCTCAACCGATTTCGATTAAATTTTTAGAAAAGTTCTATCGTTACCCATTATTTCAATCCCCATTTTTACATTTCCCGAATTCGAGATTTTTTGTAATCGATTCCACGTGTATATCGGAAAGCAGAATAGTTATCGATAATTTGAAAGAAACTTGTTCCGCTCATGGTATAGGAGAACTTATATTTAAAATCTTAAGTCTCTAGCTCTTGTAGTCTCTGAGATCGACTCGTTCATACAGACAGACAGACAGACAGACGGACATGGCTATATCGACTCGCCTGTTGATGCTAATCAAGAATATATGTACCTTATGGGGTCGGAGATGCTTCCTTCTGACTGTTACATACTTTTGCACAAAACCATTATACCCGGGCCCGCACGAACACGAAGTCTCTCTTAAGTGGCCCGGCCCGACCCTGCACGACTTTTTTTCAAGGAGGCCCGGCCCGAAATTAATACATATGAATGTACATATATAAACCATATGCATTTGAAGATATGGATTAATTTGTTTTGAAATGCATGGTTTTAAAAATTTTTTTTCCCATTTTTATACTTTGATACTGAAAGTTTCATAGTATATTGGTTTTGTGCAATGTCCGTCATGGTGTCTGTCGGTCTGTCTATATGAACGCAACTTTTTTCGACACCCGTAAAGCTAGAGCCCCAAATTCGGTAGACAGATAGAAGGCAACATCTACCAAAGACCTGCAACAAAATTTTGGATGCCACGCCCACCCAAGCCACCCGACTTATAAAATCGGAATCGGCTCTTTCTTTAACAGCTTTTAAGCTTGAGACAATAAACTTGGTAGGAAGATAGATAGTGGCATTTAAAAAGATTTGATTTGAAAATTTGTATGCCACAGACCTCAGCCGCCCACCTTTTAAATTTGGAAGTTAAGTTATCTTCAACAGTTTTTAAGCTAAAGTCACCAAAATTGGTAACATGATAGCTGGCGATGTTCCCCAATCGGCCCTCTCCTGACGCCCCTGCATTACCCCTTTGCATGTAGACTCCTTACCATCCGTTATTTTGCTGGTATCAAAGTATTCCGCAGTCGGTTGCGCCCGTTGCAACGTTTTTTCTTGTTTTTTTTATGAATCAAAGTTTCAAAATGCTTATTTGAGTCTTCTAGGTCCACAATCACATGCTCCTCAACAACTAAAAAGTTTTTCCCTCGTTGCTCATAGAAAGTTATTATATATGGGCATTTCCACAGAAAGGTCAACCACAGCAATAAAAAATGTTAAGTCTCTGTAAGTTTGTTGTTTTACCATATACGTACAGGGAATCGATTAAATTTAACTTGAATTAACAAACATTTAATTTATTTATAAAATTTTTTTTGAAATATTCGAATGCAAGGTCGATAAAATGCCACATTTCTGTTATGTTGCTCGATTTTTTATGATAAATGTTCGTAATGAGAGACATAATGCATTGACATTTGGGCGGCAGAGGTGGGCGTGGCATTAAAATTTTTGATGCAAATCTTTGGTTAATGTCACCATCTATCTTCCTACAAAATTTTGTGACTCTTGCTAACTAAAATTTGATAAAAATTTACAGTCACAAACTAAGTGGACATCTTGTCACGTTCGCGGTGTCACGTTACAAATTACTAATCAAACATGTAAAATAAATAAATTGATAGTAACATACCAAACTGATTTCTAAAATGGAAAACTACATTAATTTATTACGGTTTAAAAGTATTTTCATCCAAATAACTCGCCTCATTTCGGTAACTTTTGCATTTGACAAGATGAACTCAAACATTACTTCCATTTTTTGTCACGTTCGCGATGCACTGTTTTCTATAAATAATTCGAAAACGGCAAGCCTTCAAATCTTGTTTTTCACCGTAAAAATAGGGTTAATAAACACGTGAGAAAAGATTTTTGAATATGTCAACTATTGCCAATTTTTTTTTCATTTAAAGTCGTACAAATGTCATGTTCGCGGTCCTGGAAATGCCCATATACATTTTGATGTGCAACATCCAGCAGTTTGGGAGTCACAAGCGAAAACAAAACCAAAAGAACAGCTGAATCTTTGCTAAGGTTGGTAGCACCATTAGTCGATAGTGATATTTCGATAATGTAACTTTGGCTTTGAGAAAACCAAATTGCTTATCTCCCGGATAGCTCGAGCAACAAAGCTATTCCGCAGTCAACTAACTGCAAGCTTAAAGGGACATTGAGAAATTGGGCCTAACAGAGACAACTGCTAAAATGTGTTTTTTTGTTGCCGCATGCTGCCGAAGATCAAAAATTTTGGCTGCAACTGTGCAATTGCAATAGAAGCAGTAGGCTTTTGTTACATCTCCATGTACCTTGCACAGCTACTCCTTGAACTCGCTATTTTGCAACCAGGTGTCGCGAAGCAATTGCTTATAAAGAATTTTTGTCATATTTATTCATAAAAATTCGTAATGACAAAGTAACTGGTTGCATCAGAATTCTTATCGATAGCAATTTACGCGATTATTTATGAACGATTGGCAAAAATAACAAGTTTCGATATTTGAATGGCCGAGAAACATTTTAATTTTGATGCAAAATATTTTTTAAGCTAAAAATACGCTTAATGAATATTAAAATATGCTAGATTTCAGGCTATAAGCTATTCGCTAAATTTATTTATTTATTTCAAATTTCACCAAAGAGCAACAAAAGTTCTCCGTACTGGCACATTAACTTATGACTACTTAACAACAACAAAACACAATAAGCAATACAAAAAATCATCTTAAAAAATACTGCTTTAATAAATGCTTAATGGACCTAAAATTCAGAATGATATTAAAGCGCAACTAGACAGGTAGCGAATTATAAATCCTTAAAGTTCTAGAAATAGGCGCATTGAGACCATAATTAGTACAATAATTAATACATAAAATGTATTGACAACCCTCAGCGACCTCGATGGGGTGAAAAACGTTACTGAAGATAGTATATCAGGACAATCAATCCTTCCAACAATGAATGAAAAAACGATAACGCTGCTATTTTGCGTCTATCCTCTAAGGTTGATAGCCGCACAAGGCGACATCTAACAAGGTAGCCTCGGGTTGTATTTTTTCAAAATGGAATTATTTGCCATTATCTGCCTTAATAAACTTAAAAATATATCGTAAGCGCCAAGATCGAATAGAATTTGGAATGCTTAAAATATTCGATTGCGTAAAGATATATTTAATATTATTGAAAGAGTGCGGAGCATGGTGAAACAATATAAAGGTGTTCCATTCCGCCGAGGCGGGGTACTTATATTTTAAAGAGAGCAGTGAGCAAGAGCAAAGACAATGTTATTCAACTAGACTGGACAAATCTCTCTTATACAAAAAATTATATGCGGCACGATTGGGTGCGAAAGCAAAACAAGGCCAAAGAAGAAGTTGGAAGCTAGCAAACGCCATTTGGCAGCTTGGGCTTGGACTTAAAAGAAAATAGAGCAATTCGATGTGTATTTGCATGCATAATACTAATAAACAAAACATAAGCAAGCATTTTTCCGCAGCACGACTGCTCACTTCAAAGTGTCAATGCATACTGACAAACGCTAAGTACCCCAAAAGAGAGCAGGAATGTGGAATGGAACACCTTTATATTGTTTCACCATGGTGCGGAGTAGCTCGAAAATTGTATGTCTCTAAGATTATCAGAAGAGGTTCATGGTGCATATCACAAGGAGTCAGCGGAGCCGGACAAAGGTTTATAGAAAATTTATTTTCTATAGAAACAAAAACAAGGTCAAGAATTTTGTGCAGTTTATTGAACACACTATTTATCTGTACCATACTAAATAGGTCATCTAGCAGAGCAATTCCTAGATTAAAATTTCCTAAAACGCTAAAGCCTTTGAGAAGCCTTAAACACAAAATGAATAGAGGCCACATTTGCAATATGTGCTTCGTATAATTCAAGTGGGCTATGCGGTGGAACATACGATACGCACAAATAAACAGCGATTCCAATTTACCCGTAATAACGATCGCAAGCTGATCTAAAACTGGATCATTGTTGCTAAGATTTACTGAGCAACAGCGCAGATACTGCCGCACAGCAACAATAACACCACCACCCCTCGAGCACTGCGTACTTACAGTGTCCCTGTCTTTACGAAAGACTTGGAAGAGCTGGGTATAAAAATTTTCACCGTCAACGAAATTAGGATTGAGCCAAGCCTCAACCAATACTATGACGTCAAAATCAGAATCCGAGGCCGCCAAACGAACATCATGCAATTTGGTCCGGTTGCCAGCAACATTTTGGAAAAAAATTCGTAAAGACCAAGCTGATGATTACACCCATGAGCGTTAACAGGTGCAGGCAAGGGAGAAGTATAATGCGTATGGCGCATAAATACTTGCGGTGATAGCGAGGGAAGAGAAAAGGAATAATGTTCATCCGCAACCGGCATAGCAATAAACAAATAAATTAGCTTAATATAAGATGCAGCTCTATTAATAGCAACAAAAGCAGCCAAATCCAGCGCAGCTGTCACACATAGGCTAGGCATCGATGAGAGCGAAGCTAACTCACTCAAAAACTTAAGCGATGATAGCGCAGCCAAGAAGAGCGGGTGCCGATGAAAAAAGTACACAGCATCCGAAGCATTATGAACACCGCAAAAGGCGAGCAGTGATAACATCTGTTGTTGTTGTTGTCCAAGCGACGAACGAGAGAGCAGTAGAAGCGAAAATTTATAACTGTCCGAAGTCAAGAGCGCACGAGCGGGATTGTGCTCTCGCCCAAAGTGCGCAGCTGGTATTTGTTGTTGCTTAGCACATGCAGATGTGAGAGCAAAAGCGGCAACATCAAAACAACAAGTAGCGCCGAAACTTAGGGGTTATTTGATGAAACCAACTATGGTGTAAAGGAATTGGTGTGGACGACCGCGGGTGGTCCAGGTTACCCAAATTAACCGGTGTATTGTCTTTATCAGGCCGCGGCTTATTCACAAATCTGGCAACCTTAACACCAAGAGGCCAAAAGGAATTATTATATACAATTGGAAAATGCTGTTCCGGAACTCCAAGCTTAAAGTTGACAAAGTGCTGTAAATCAGCGCCAGCAACCCTCTCGATTGAACAGGTTCAATAACCCTGATTGCAGTTACATCTTGTTGAGTCGTAGCTAACATGGTGTCCATTGCGGAACCAGCATTATTTGAGTTATTGAGTTTATTATTTAAATCATTGTAAAGTTTTTCAAGATTATTGATCCTTGCGCACAGCTCGTCTAGAGCAAAACCTTGTAGTCCAGACTTAGCGGAGAGCGAGCGTTGATAAGCCAATGGAGGCTATTGGCTTTGAGTTTAAGCTGTGTTCTCTTAGCTTCAATGTGCCTGCGCCATGTAAGTCTTCTGTCCAAATGTACTCCCAGGTACGTTACTTCGTTTGCTTTCGGGAGTGGAGTGTTGTTAAGCGTGAGTGGTGGACAGTCTTGCCTGTTTAGGGTGAAAGTTACATGTTTACATTTTTGTTCGTTTACCTTAATTCGCCAGTCGGATAGCCAGTTTTCTACGTTAACGATGTGACGAGCAAGTTGCGTTGTTGCTTGCAGTGGGCATCTGGAGCGGCTAAGAATAGCTGTATCGTCAGCAAAGGTTGATGTTGTTAGGCCTCTGCATGTTGGGATGTCTGCTGTGTAGAGTACGTATAGTGTCGGCCCAAGTACGCTGCCCTGAGGAACGCCAGCTTCAATACGGTGTTCGTCGGATATTGCAGAGTTGCATCGTACTGCAAACTTTCTGTCGTAGAGGTACGACTGTAACAGTTTATGTGTGTTGACTCATAGACAATGTTATTCAACTAGACTGGACAAATCTCTCTTATACAAAAAATTATATGCGGCACGATTGGGTGCGAAAGCAAAACAAGGCCAAAGAAGAAGTAGGAAGCTAGCAAACGCCATTTGGCAGCTTGGGCTTGCACCTGTGTGTATATCAAAAGCTACCAAACATCAGACCTTCCAATCAGACTCTGTCGAACGCCTGAGACACATCCAAGAATATTGCAGTGCAGTATTCTCGTTTTTCGAACGCGCCTCGTATTTCTGATGTTATGGGGTTGACCTGCTCAATAGTTCCGTGATTTTCACGAAAACCGAATTGATGTGATGGGATTATGTTATGAAGATTCAGGAATTGATTAATCCAAGTCAGCAAACATTTTTCGAAGAGTTTTGATAGACACGATAAAAGTCTTATAGGTCTATACGACGAGGGAACTGTTCTATCTTTATCAAGCTTTGGAATCATTATGATGATAGACTTTTTCCATCTCTCTGGAAAGTGGCCGAGTTGTGTGATTGCGTTAAATAACTGTACAATGATGCAGACTGCACAATAGGGAAGCTCAATAATCATCTTTGGGGATATTAAGTCCCAGCCCGGGGATTTTTTTGGGTTTAGATGCTGGTTGATAACTCTTGCGACTTCATTCGTGTGGAATACAATTGGCTCATGTTGAAGCCGAGAGTCGTTTATAACGGTCGGGAGTGCGAACGCGTTTGTAGCAGGATTAGGTTGAAAAACATTTTGCAGATGATCCGCATGTTTCTTAAAGGCCTGCATTGTTTCTTAAAGGCATCACTGTTTCTGTCGGTGGACTTAGAGTTGGGTGAGCTTTCCACAAAGAGTTTTTAGTGCCAGATGTTGATAGTTGCTCAATGTATCGGCGTTGGGCATATTCTTCTTCTCGCTTTAACGCTTTGGTGTGCTTACGTGTGGCTCTTCTTAGATTTTGCTTTGCTGACGGCGATCTGTGGGATTGCCAATGTCACCTGAGGCGCCGCTTTTCATGAACGAGCTGTTCAATTTGGGGGCTTGTTGTCATTAGGGCGTGTACTGCATTTACTGGTGTTGGTGTTGAGATGCGAGCTGCTTCGACGAAGACTGACTCAAGTTTGTTTGCCATAGAATCGATGTCAGCTTCCATATTCAGATGCGGATTTAGTTCAATGTGTGAACTTATATATTTTTTGTATTTGAGCCAGTTAGTTTTTTGTGAGGTCAACTTACCGGGGCGATTTACAAACTCTGGGTGGCGAAGTAATTGTATAAGAACAGGCGAGTGGTCGGATGAAAGATCCGAGAGGCTTTCGGCACTTATCAGGCTGCGAGGAATATTTTTGGTAACTGCAAAATCAATCAAGTCGGGTAGTTTCTTGGGGTCTGTGGGCCAGTAAGTTGGTGTGCCATTCGCTTTGTGCCGGGACGGATCAATGCGGTATGTATACGGATCTCCTTGAAGGAGAACTTATACCATTTGCGGAGGAGTTCCATGGCGACGACTGGACATTTCAACAGTATAACGTTCCTATACCCATTGCAAGGCATACGATGTCGTGTTTCTGTTTCAATGGTATCCAGTTATTACAGTGTCCAGCAATAAGTCCGGATTTAAATCCAATTGAGGACCTTTAGGACATCCTTGTAGCAAAGATTTATGAGGGTGGAAGGCAATTCGAGTCCTTAAAGGAACTAAAAGCGGCCATTGTCGGGAAATGAGCAACAATTGACGCAAACACTTTACATTACTTGGTAAGTTCGATGCCCCGCCGCTTGCAATCGGTTGCACAAGAAAGAGGCGACTCTATTTCATATTAATACTTTCACTTATGTTCATTTAATTACTCTTTACCCTTAATTTTTGTTATATTTAAATTTTTGCACAAATATCAACTTTAAATGAAGATTTCTTTAAAAAAAATATTTTCTATTCATAAAAAATTAGATAAAAAAAAAACGTGGGTATTAAATCTTAATATCAACTACCTATTAAAAAAAAAATATTAATAAAATATCAGGCAATTAAAATTTTCGAAAAAAATTTTCAAAAAAATGATGCACCAATATATATTTTACTGAGGTATAAACTGTTAAAGTCCTAGAAATAGGGTAATTTAGACCATTGTTAGTACTGTGAGCGCTTACAAAAAAGGTATTGACAACCCTCAGAGACCTCGATGGGGTGAAAAACTTAACTAAAAAAAGGATATCAGGACAATCGATCCTACAAGCAATGACATCGTTTAAAAAGGATAATGCGGGTATTGTGCGCCTATCCTCTAAAGTTGATTGCCGCACAAGGCGACATCTATCAATATAGCAAGGCAGCGGTCACAAAATGCAAATTTTTAAAAATATTTCTGCTCTCTTTCGAGTCGGTTTATATTAATTGCAGCGTAAGGACTCCAGATAAAAGAACCATATTCAAGCTTTGAGCGCACAACACAAGTTTCTTAAACTTCCACGTTTCTTTTGATTCGGTGCAGTTTTAGCTGTTGTGCGGCTTCTTCAGATATTAAAGGTTTTTGCGAGCCTTCATCAATAAGAGACATTAGCTGCTTGTATTTTCCAGAGATTCCGTCAAAAACATCGCAGAAAAATCTGAGCAAATAAAACATCAGCATCATGACAAATTTTGCCTTTTTCTCGGATGATAAAAATGCACCCAGTTGCTGTGTCCAAGAACTTGCCTATACTGACTTCTTCATTGTTCTTCAGCAGTTCCATGTTCACTAGCTGGTTAACGGCGTTAGTAAATATTTTGAGCTTATTTTCGTAGCGCTTGCATATAATTGTTGCTAACCGACGATCCAATTAACAAGTGGCCAAAGTTAGTTCAGCTTCCTTGTGTCGTTGATACCCATTCTGTTGTGAATCACCTGGCAGAACAGATTTAAGAACGTAGTCCACTCTTTGGGACTTCCATTAAAGTTAGGAAGATCCACTTTCGGTAGCTCTGGAACGTCTTCTTTTATGTTGTGTCAAGTCACCTGAAGAATTTCTGTTAAGTTTTTTGTCATCGATCCCGTCGATGTCGAAGGCACATTTTTCATATCTTGCCTCTAAGTCCGCGAGCGTCGACTGGACTTTGTTTCACAGGAAAAGCAAATTGTCTATATAGTCAAGTATTTCTTCCTGGTTGCTGAGCTCAAGCTTGGCATACACTTCTTTAATGTGCTGCCTTACTGTTAGAGCTCTTCTTGCCACAAGGTTACCATTACATCTATTGGGCTCAAACTTCATCGTTAAAGCACTTCTTTCTGCTGAATATGTTTTGCCTTGGATGTTTCCGGTTGCATTTCCTTGTTTTATCTAGATGCTGGTTGGTCGGTGTCCATGGCGCGGACGACAACTTCGACCTTTATTAGGGACTTTTTATAGGTCCTGATGTTACAAATTTTTTTTGTTTTGATCGCCTGGTTGATCGTGCTGTGCCTCTATCACAGCTTGGATTGGTAAGCCAAAGAAAATTATTTAAACAATTTAGCACTTTTACACTTGTCACAAAAACGTTGTAGGTTGGATCGAAGAGCCATGCATATACATTAACTGGTTGTTGTTCAGTTATATACTAGTCTTTATTCTTCTGATCCAGGATTCTTATACCCTGTCTCATGCATAAATTCATCCCTTAAATGTAGTTTATCTATTGCTAGGTTTGTAAGACTCAGCGTTGGCCTTAATATATACTTATCCTATCGCTGAGTTTGTAAAGTTCAGCGTCTCTTATTTATCTGTTGCATTCTAAACATATGATTACAATCTTAATTACATTAATGTATGTGCTATGTTCATGCCTGGACAAACATATAACGTCCTTCCTTTTGGAAGTCGGTTAAAATTAGGTTAATTCAAAATTTTTGGCTTACATAAAATTTTTGATTTGATGCATAAAGCATTTCACGAGCGCGTATTGTGTCGATTCGGGAAATTCGTATCCGATAGCAGCGTACATATTGCGGATCGAATCTTTAAGGCGTTCTTAAGTTCGCTTAGCATAATGTTTAACCCGTACTGTCCGCAGGAAAATCCCAAAGAAAGTGCGAATCAAACCATACAAACGATGGTTGTTTCATATATTTTAGGATGGCAATTTCAACAGTGCCGATTTAACTGGGCTTTCCCCAGCATTTCTGATGCAGGGAAGGGATCCTCGCTTGCCCGCCGACTAACATATCTAAATTGAACAAGAGATTAAAGTAGAGTTGGCAAACAAGTTTTTTTTTAAGCAGACTAATAAACTTACCGGAGTAACGATATAATCTCGCAGCCACAATCTCGCCAGTCTAATTTTTCGGTGAGATTATGACGTGTCTTCATTCGCTATCTTTTGTCGTTTCAAAAGTCATAATATGGCGCGAGATTATGTAGTTTTGAAAACGGCGAGTGCCGTCCTTCTAATGTGGGTGGGAACAACTACCATTTATATTGAAATCTAGCAAAAACAAGAAACAAAAACAAAACCAAAGCACACAAGAGCCGTAGTATATAAAAAAATTTCATTTGCTCTGCTCTCATCCCGCTCTCATTTTTCAGCTACCGCTACGGCAGAGCAGAGCACATCATTTCATTTTTCGCTATTGCTATTGCTATAGCAAATGAAGCGACAAAACTACAAGCAGAGCAGAGCATATACTTTATATACCCCGAACCCATGAAATGGGTAAAAGGGGTATAATGGTTTTGTGCAAAAGTATGTAACAGGCAGAAGGAAGCATCTCCGACCCTATAAAGTATATATATTCTTGATCAGCATCAACAGCCGAGTCGATATAGCCATGTCCGTCTGTCCGTCTGTCTGTATGTATGAACGCGTCGATCTCAGAGACTATAAGAGCTAAAGACTTCAGATTTTGCACATAAGCTCATCTAAGTCCTAGGCAGTACAAGTTTGTTTCCGATTACAAAAAATTTGGAAAATGTAAAAATAGGGGTTGAAATAATGGGTAACGATATAACTTTTCTGAAAATTTCATCGAAATCGGTTAAGAAACACCAGAGATATCGAAGATTGAAGTTTAGTCACAGATGCATACAGACAATGACTGTACGCGTTATGTACAGGGTTCGGGGTATCTCCTAGTCGGGAAATCTCGACTAGAGCCTTCTTACTTGTTCGTTGTTAGGCTATGGCTCTGCTACAGATGAAATCAAAGTGAGAGCGAAAGCGAGAGCAAAATGAAATACTACGGAGAAGCGTAGCCTTTTCAAACGCTGGTTTAAGGGCCTCGATCTCAAATTTACAGTCCGAAAATAAACTATTAGTGTGACAAGTTGCACCATCCTGCTGATACCAAACATTGTCCACATCAATACATTGGCTTCTCTAAGACCTCGTGGCAGTTTTGCTTATTGACGTAGCCACCAAGATGAAAATGAACTACGTCCAATTCTTCGTGCAATTTCTGCCCAATTGTCTTTGTTTTGGAAATAAATTTCCAATATAATCCAACGTTGCTCAAACCGATTCATTTCGTTCAGCGGAGATAATATACTGAATTTTAAGAAGACATAAGTGTTGCCAGACTCAAATTAACCCGTGCTCAAAGACAATGTTATTCAACTAGACTGGACAAATCTCTCTTATACAAAAAATTATATGCGGCACGATTGGGTGCGAAAGCAAAACAAGGCCAAAAAAGAAGTATGAAGCTAGCAAATGTCATTTGGCAGCTTTTGGTAAACACACAGGTGCAAGCCCAAGCTGCCAAATGGCGTTTGCTAGCTTCCTACTTCTTCTTTGGCCTTGTTTTGCCTTCGCACCCAATCGTGCCGCATATAATTTTTTGTATAAGAGAGATTTGTCCAGTCTAGTTGAATAACATTGTCTTTGCCGTGCTTCAAATAGAAACCGATAGTCAGTATCAAAGTATAAAAACAGAGATGCGCCGCTATGCGTAGATGATGCGGTACCCGAAACCCGAGAGCAAGATAAGAGCAGAGCACATTTAATTTTCATTTACTCCAACAGCTTGGCGGACATTGCACAAAACCAAGAGTTATTAAATAAGACAATTTAATTTGCGTGAGCATGATTTGCTAATTCGTGTATGCACTATGCGCAAGTTTTTATAGTGCGTCCATAGTCCTGTAATTTGTGGTAAAAATATGGCATTTTGACTTAAATTAAATTATGTAAATTTTAGTTTAAAATATATATGTTAGTAAAAAACAAGTAAAAACGTTGCAGTCGGACGAAACCGACTGCGGAATACTTTGATACCAGTAAAAGAACAATTGATAAGGGGGAATGCAGGGGCGAAGGGAGTGGGCCATGTGCTAAACATCGCCAGCTATCATGTTACCAAATTTGGTGACTTTAGCTCAAAAACTGTGGAAGATAACTTAACTCCCAAATTTAAAAGGTGGGCGGCAGAGGTAGGCGTGGCATCCAAATTTTTGAATCAAATGTTTTTAACTGTCACTATCAATCTTCCTACCAAGTTTGGTGGCTCTAGCTCAAAAACTGTTAAAGATATAGCCGATTCCGATTTTATTTTTGAATCGGGGGGCGTGGCATCCAAAATTTTGATGCATTTTTTGTGGAACGTCAATATCTATCTTGACACAAAATTTGGTGTCTCTAGCCCAAAAATTTAAAAACTATAGGCGTTTCCAGTTTCAAGGAGCAGGGATGATGGGGGCGGAAGGAGTGGGCGTGGCATCCAAAATTTTGATGCAGTTTTTTCAAGGACATGACTAGCTATCTGCGTGCAAAATTTGGTAACTCTAGCTGTAAGAATGTGAGAAATATTTGGTTTTATCGGTTTTCAGTTATCGAATTTATCGATTTCCCAGCCTCCTAGTAGGCGTGGCACCCCAATCTTGACACTTTATCTGTCGCGCCCATAGACAAACATAATTGCAAAGTTTCAAGTCTCTAGCTTTACGGGTGTCGAAAAAAGTTGCGTTCATACAGACGGACACCATGACGGACATTGCACAAAACCAATATACTATGAGACCTTCGGTATCAAAGTAAAAAAACATAATTAAGAATTGGAAGTAGTTTGTTTCTTGTCTATCAACATATAATACTGCATAAAAAACCATAAAAGCAAAGAACACGGCGACACCGGTAGGCCAAATGTTGTTGGCTGCTGCCCTGGGCACAACAAAATATATGATTTGGTATTTCCTACGCTCAGCACCACTGTGTACATACAGTATTTAATCGATACTATTGATAAGCAGTTTAGTATTTTTTGCTATGTTGCTGGATACCCAGAACACACGCACGCAGCCAAAAAATAAATAATTCCCACTGCGACGATTTTGTATGAAAATTTTTTTTTCGCTGTGCAGTATACCCACCTTTAGAAGCTGATCTACACTGTTTTTATGAGTGTACATGCAGAACCTTTTTCTATGACTTTGTGCCCGAAGTTCGAGCTGCATGCAAATATCGGCTTGGGCGTCTAGCTGGCGACGCAACGCATGTACCTTGTTTTTGTGTGATTAGACCATCAGTTTGTGCGTCAGTCTGTCGCAAAATTTAAAAAAGTAGCGGAATGAGCCGGAATTCACAAAGTGTTGGGGCTGTTTTATTGCCAGTAGTTTCGTTATCGAATTTGATACAATCGGCTGGAGCCACCAAATTTGGTGCCAAGATACGTGGATCACGATCTTCAAAAAACTGCATCAGAATCGCCTATATCTTTGACAGATTTTAAGCTACTGTCACCAAAATTGGTAGAAAGATAGCTGGTGACATCTTCCGAAGAGATTTAATTTTTTTTAAGGAAATTGCAGACGAACCAACTAATTTTTCGAGTTTTGTTCGAAACTCAAAAACTAACATATTACAACTTAAGTCACGAAAGTAGTGATTTTTAGTTGCACTAGCACCATTAGTAGTCAGAGGCGTAATTTCTGCTGATGTAAATTACTGTGGTGGCTTATTTCATGTGCTAAAAATGGGCATAGGTTCACTAGGTTAAACATTAAAACTACCGTTATTTACTAATCCAAAGAAAATAATTTAAATGAAATGCTTGCCCAACTTTGCCAATTGGTATATAATTGTGTATTATGCACTGAAAATGGAAAAAAAAAATAATTTAAAAAAAAATTCAACCGATTTTTGAGTGCCTTTTTTCAACTGTAAAAAAAGTTCACAATTCGGGCTAGACTACCCTTGAAGTGACTGCGGCGACTCATCGCTATACAATTATAAACAAACTTTTTCTGTAAGGACGGTGCTAGCCAAATCGATTAGCAAAAGTGGTTTGTGATGGCTTTATAGCATAGGATTGCATTAAGCTTGAATTGAATCACTGAGCATAGAATACATAGAGACCTTAAATCGACTGTAATCTTATTGCCGTCAAAATGTTAAACTTCCGATCCAGGAAGAAGAAGAGTCGAAAACTTAACAGACAGAGCTGGCCGCGCAAAAGCGCAACGTCATTCTATTTCTTGCTCTGCTGTAAGCAACACAACCGAATTGGGCTGCAGCTCAAGTCGCGTGTATGTGTGCGTGCATATGTGAGCGAGCAGTTAGTCACACGGACACATGACATGTATGTGTTAGTGCATTCTTGGCCGCTGCATGCAGAACTGTGCTTCTGTTGAGAACGTTGAATACTCTTTCGGAATGTGTGTGCATCTTTTGTATGTAAATGCTCAACTGTAAAGTAGTTGTGTTGCAAAATTATTTGCTAGTGTCATATAGTTAATATCTCGAAAGAGTATGTATGAACAGAGAGTGTCTTTTTTAGGTTTTTGGAGGCAGATACAAATGCGCGCAAATTTGGAATTTGAACATTGGCAATCGACATCAAATATGTATTTACTTTCAAGGGTCGAAAATACATAATTATATAAATAAAATATAGATAATTATTAGACAAATGATAAATTATGCACCTCTTAACGATTTAAATGTATTTTAGTAATTAATAAAAAAAATATATTAATATAATTACATAAATTTTATTCGTACCCTCAACTTGTTATAAAATTGCTGAAAATTCTAAAAGTTGAGGCAGGTCAAAACTAACAAGACAATTGCGACGCATACATAAAAATGTGCTGCCTTTGCATACATGTACACACACACACACACATATATGCTGTGCTGAGCAAACGAAACAAAATCACAAAAATCTCGGCAAAGCTAGCCAACCAAAAAATGAAGCCAGCGCAAGTGCATGTATACTCAAATGTATTTTTACCGTTACTTGCATTCCGATGGAGCGCTCTCTACCCTTAAAACACTAGCCGGGCTGCTGCAAACGAACAGCAACTGAAACAAAAGCATCTGCAAATGCAGCTTTCTCGCTCTCTCATCATTGAAGAGCGGCCAAGAATGCACTAACACATACATGTCATGTGTCCGTGTGACTAACTGCTCGCTCACATATGCACGCATACATACACGCGACTTGAGCTGCAGCCCAATTCGGTTGTGTTGCTTACAGCAGAGCAAGAAATAGAATGACGTTGCGCTTTTGCGCGGCCAGCTCTGTCTGTTAAGTTTTCGACTCTTCTTCTTCCTGGATCGGAAGTTTAACATTTTGACGGCAATAAGATTACAGTCGATTTAAGGTCTCTATGTATTCTATGCTCAGTGATTGAATACTTATTGTATTTGTTTATATAAGCGCACTTTACGGCAGGTTTTTCTGCTCCAGTACGCTAAATACCTAGGAATTTGAGACCACCACAAGTATTTATGCATACAAAGCTTTAAAATTTAATAAAATTCGATAAAAAAAATATAATTTAATTACCGTGGACGCAAAACTAAGGCCTCCTTAAAAGTATGCAAATCATCTCCGATGCCGCTTGTGGCGTCCGATATTGCTGCCTGACCGCTGGCAGTATTTAGCGAATGCGTTGGCTGTCCACCGGGCGTTATGGGTGGCATCATGGCCAGTCCATTGTTGGCAAGGTCTATCATCGAGCCTGTGATGCTATTTGCGCCTCCACTTAGTTGATGGTGATGAACAGCACTTTGATGATGCTCCGGCTTAGGCGAGCTGCAAAAGATGGGAAAAAGCAGCTTAAGAAATATAAGAAACAGGCAAAGAACTCAGACTCACCGACGGTTGGTAAGTAAATTGGTTGGCTGTGTTGGCATCGGTTTTCCAGCCAAATAGGCCAGTAAATCCTCGCGTCGTATCATGCGGCGTTTTTTGCTGCGTGCCCAATCAGCCAATTCACGAGCGCGTCTTTGGTAGCCACATTGAATGGCAGCGTCGCTGGTGCGTTTGAGACCATCACAAGATTCTAAAAACTCAAGTTTTTAAATATTAACGAGATTTTGATTTTAACACGCGATACTAAGTAAGATTGTCACATTTTATTACTTTCAGTAAAGAAAGATTAACACTTACCTTTGTAAAGTGTTGTCACAGTGCCAGCTGCTGTCTGGAATGGAAGCCACAGTGCTCCAGTCTCTGCAGCAAATGTATTGGATGAGCGCTCTAAAAAAATATAGCCAAAATTTTTAAAATAGTTTTTTTTTAGTGGTGTCGTGATATTATTCAATAAAATTCAGATGGAGCAAGAAACAATTAGAAAATGACTGGCAAAATAATAGATAAATAAACAACAACATGTCGACACACATATGCAAATTGATTACTGCATATGCATACATATTCATATTTTCATATTCATTTTCTTACATTATGAGCCAAGATATACTAAAGCGCGGAATGCACGTGCAGCAAGCTGCGCGCACTAGCGTGTATGTGTGAATTTAAGCATAGCATCTCCCCAGACAGAAGGCTCTTTGCTTAGATATGCTTTGATCATGTGCGTGCGACGGAGGTAGGGATAGTAAGCTATTTGTTTTGCATGCAGAGTACACGCAAAGATAAGAGAGCTTTAATAGACAAGAATAAACACACATGATGCGAGCGTGATTTCAAATTATTTTAAGCAATGTGCGCGCTCTGATCAAGCTTTAAGCCGCCTCTTTGGGCTTTCGATCAAGAGCTGAACTCACACGCACGACAACTACAGTCACATAATGTGATTGTATTCGCTCTCAGCGAGCAGCATGCTGCACGTGTATTCATAGCTTAAACAAGGAAGCCGTACTTGCTCTCTCACCACTTCTTTTTTAAGTGTCAAAATTTTCAGGGTTGTCTAGCGTGAGCGAGGCCGGCATGTGTCAGTGTATTGGTGTGCTTTAAGGGCTGTTTACTCTCAACTTAACTTAATTTAATTTAATTTAACAGTCAGCTGACTCAATCAAACATATGGCTCTCAATGTGAGCGTTGACTCTCAACTTAACTTAACTTAATTTAGTTCTGAACCTGCAGGTTGCAGATTCTTAAATTTTTTTAGTGTTGATAAGCGTGAAAATACAAACAGCTGATCAAAAAGTGTGATGCAAAACGTTAAACGGTTTTTACAATAAGGTAAGAAAGTAAAATTTAAAATGGATGAACAGAAAATTATTATTTTAGTTGAAAAACATCCATTATTATTCGACAAAAAGTCAAAAGACTTTAAGAATATAATAAAAAAAAAGAGAAGTGTGGGCTGCGATTGCTAAAGAACTTCGTTGCAATGGTTAGTATATTGATAAAAAATTGTTGAATTTGTTTTGCATTGACATTATTGTTTGTTAAAGTTGACATCATACACTTTCATAAATATATAGGGGTCCAGCCAGACACCAGGTGTGTATCCGAAGGTACATTATTTTCGTAACCTTTTTGAACCTTTTTTTACCCTAGTCCCTATGGTTTTTTTTTCTAAATAAAACGATAGCCAATAAAATGTTAGAAAGCTACTTACAAGCACAAGCCATTTGCTCAAGTAGAAATGCGTTTAAATAACGATTCAAAATGTAACGGAGGGTTAACAACACTGCTAACATAATTTTACACGCTTTACACACTGCTTTCTTAAGTTTAATTAAATTGAGAGTAAACGCATACATTTCCTTAAATTAAATTAAATTAAGTTAAGTTAAGTTGAGAGTAAACAGCCCTTTACACTGCGCAAACGAGAAGTATCGTTATTATTGCACGCTATGAAAAATTATGATATAATTAAATTAAGACATGGTTCCCCAATTAGGTGTTAGCTAGTGTGAGCGTTAAAGCTTGAAAAAGTTGTAAATAACATGCCGTGAACTTATGCCTTCATGTGTACGCGAAGGCGATAAGAACATCATAATTTTTCTCTGCGTGCAATAATAACGATAGCGAAGTGTAAAGCACACCAATACAATGACATATGCCGGCCACGCTCACGCTAGACAGCCCTGAAAATTTTGACTTTTAAAAAAGAAGTAGTTAGAGAGCAAGTGCGGCTTCCTTGTTTAAGCTGGGAATACACGTATAATATTATTTTTTTTATTTTTTATTATTGGACGTAGACTAAAAAAAGACAGTACATTCAAGTGGCCCAACGATACCAAGCACCGGCTTGTTAACGCGCGGACCCAATCAAAAAGCAACCAACCTCCCGCCCAACCGACCGAGGGGCACACCGCATAGCGTACGGTTACGTAGATCGCGAAAACGTAGACAAATGACATAAGACTAACTTTTTAAGATAACTACTAGAAGTGGCACCGTTAATTAAGTGGGAAAATTCGTTATAGTTTGAACATAAAATCCGAAAAGGGTTATGAATAGCATAGTTAGAGTGTTAAGCTTGAAGAGCAATGGGTAGAAAATTCCTTGTCCTTCTGATCGGAACAAAACTAATTTGGCTGATTAATTCCGAGGAATCAATTTCACCATTTATGTAAAAAGACTACACCTAGCATTGTTCTGCGATCAGAAAGAGAAGGAACATTTATAAGTAAAAGTCTACTGTGGTAGGAAGGTAGGTTAATGTTAGTATCCCAGTTAAATCTCCTAAGGGCAAAGAGCAAAAATTGTTTTTGTACTGATTCTATTCTATCCTGGTGAATCCTGTATTTGGGATACCAGATACAAGATCCATATTCAAGAACAGGACGTACCAGAGACGTGTAAAGTATTTTGGTTATGTAGGGATCGTCAAATTCTTTAGACCAGTGTTTAATGAACCCCAAGGTACTAGAGGTTCGATTTGCAACTGAAGAGATATGCTTTTGAAATTTAAGTTTCGGATCAAAAAGGATAGCTAAGTCATCAACTTATTCAATGCGATCGAGTGGGCTTCCATCAAGAAAATATATATTTGAAAAAGGCAGGCGTCTTTAAAAAGACATGACTTTACATTTATTGCAATTAAGATTTAGTAAGTTAACACGACACCAATTTTGAAAATTATCTAAATCAGTTTGTAGTTTTTGAGCAGACAACAGAGCAGTACCCGACATGCATAATTTTACATCGTCAGCATACATCAGCACTCGAGATTGGTCAATAACAGATGGAAGATCATTGATGAAAAGTGTAAATAATAAAGGTCCAAGGTGACTTCCTTGCGGAACACTGGAAATGACATGAACCACCTCAGAGACAGCGCCATTAAAACATACTCTCTGTGTTCTATGAATTAAATATTCCCTTATCCACCGGATAAGATTGCTTAGAAAACCCAAAAGTTTAAGTTTATGAAGTAAAATGTAGTGATTAGCCGAGTCAAATGCCTTACTGAAATCAGTGTAAATAACATCCGTTTGCATTTTATTTTGAAAACCCTTAACAACTAGTGAAGTAAATTCTAACAGGTTAGTGGTAGTAGATCTTTGTTTCACGAATCCGTGCTGGCACGGTAAAACTAAAGATCTGCAAAAATGTTGCAATTGAGAAGTTATCAATTTCTCAAACATTTTTGGGATAGCAGACAATTTGGATATACCCCTATAATTTTGAACATTAGACTTGTCTCCTTTTTATGGAGCGAAATAATAAATGATTCTTTCCAGCTATTAGGAAATGAACATTTCTCATTAGACAAACTCAACAATTTATGCAAAGGCTTTAAGAGACCCTCAGTACCACAGAACTTAAGCACACAGCTTGGTACGCCGTCAGGTCCCGGGGAAAATACAGGCTTAATACCCTGTAGATCACGTAGTAATGAACACTCCGTGATACTTGGTTCAAAAATGCAATTAGAGGCATCAACCTGATACGGATAAGGCAGATCAACCTGATTATCAATTGAACTGTATGTTGTTTGAAAAAATTCGGCAAATAAATCGGGAATTGCCTGATCTAAGTTGGCCGACTTGTTTTCAAAAGATAAATTAGATGGAAGTGTTGATGACTTTCGCTTCGCATTAACGAAGTCATAGAACCTCTTAGGATCTTGCTGAAACTGTAGTCTGCACCGACTTAGGTAATTCTTATAACATTAATTATTCATGACTGAAAAACTGGAACGCGCAATCAAGTATGATGAGTAATGAACAGAAGAGCCAGATTTTCTGAAACTCTTATAGAGCTTAGATTTTCGATTTTTAAGGGCTATCAACTCTCGTGTAAGCCACGCAGGTTTGTTTTTCCTACTTGGCCTACCAAAAGGGACACACATGTCGAATAAATTGTCTAAGGTTCTATAAAAAATACTGATTGCCGTATCCAAGTCATCAGAACCATAGAGGGACGACCAGTCAACCAGTGCCAAGAGCCGGGTAAGTTTAACAAAATCGGTTTTCCAAAATTGACGTACTCGGCTGAATGGTTCTCTACACTGGCGTAAGGCACAGGCAGGCAAAGTGATCAACACCTCCAACGTCGGGTGGTATGAGTCTTCAGGAGTAGTAATGGGAAGGGATCTTGACACAGATAGAGTGGATGGATCCAAAAAAAAAACCAAATCAAGCATTGTATCAAGAGAATTCGGAATACCATTGATTTGACTGAATGACATACCAAACAAACCAATCAGAAAATCATTCTTCTTACATTCTGATAGCCCAGTAAGAGGGAGGTTATCAACTGTGTTAGTTTTTTGCTACTAAAGTGGATGCAACAGGCGGAGCACTACTGATCCTAACATTGTTATTATTATTACTTCGCCTACTGACATACTCCCTCACTATGATGTGTTGCGGCCAAAACTCTTCAGAACAAATCGTTGAGAAAAGTTCCGGCGGAACACTTAGCTTAAAGGACGATATTTAATTATGAAAATGCAAATTGCGACGCAAAGCGACATCAACATGCTTTGTTGACAGCGTGCTTTCGACTTTCGACGCTCTCAACCAAGGTATACTTAACAAGGAAGTTAGCAAATGGAATGGTCATTTAATTTTCGATTGAATGATACAATACTTATCTGAACCCATTAAGTACCCATTGAAAGTTTTCAATTCTTGTAAAAGTCAACTTTTGAAACTTTTTCCCCCTGGCTTAAACAAAAAATTTTTGGATGCAAAAAGGTACTTCAAAAACAATTTTAATAGTGACTGAAAAATAAATTTTTCAAAAATCTCTTCGCATGTATTTTTTATGACATTTTGAAATTTGCTAAAAAATTACTATTTTGTATGAAAAGTGTTAAAATTAGCTTTTCTTCAGCGGTAAATTTTTTTATTATTTTTGTTTTTTATTATCTTTTAGCTATTTCTAGCAATTTTTTTGTTAACCTATATAGCTATTTCAGCCTATGTAATTCTGGCAACACTGGTCAACAGCGTGCCCATTTGCAATTCGTAAATCAAACGTTTCACACAGACACAAGCCGACGCCAACCGATCTCCGACCGAAGTCAATGTTGGGAGCAAGGTATTCTTAATAAGGTAGCCGCACTTGCTAGCTTAGAACTTCCTACTTAAGTTTCAAAATGACAGAAGAAAGAGAGAGAGAGAGAGAGATATTGTGTCAAAATAAAGATATTTGTACGTGCATGCATATGTATGTGAGTTTTTTGCTGCAACTAAGACCAGAGTGATTTAATAAATATAACAGAAGAAATTATAATTGTAATTTATGTTTATTTATTTTCTTTTATTATAAAATGTTGAACCATTTTTTGTTGCCTATAATTGCACAAAAAGTTTGAAACAAAATTAAGAAAGAGAACACAAAAAAATCGTCCGCGGAGATGCGTCGCTCACAACTGCTGCTTGCAGACCTGGGGTGTCCACAACGTACCCATTTACCCATCGTGAATTTAACGTTTCACACAGACACAAACCGACGCCAACCGAACACCGGCCGAAGTCAGTGTTGGGAGCGTAAAAATGAGCTCAGTCGCAAGCGCGCTGTCAACAAAGCAGGTTGATGTCGCTTTGCGTCGCATTTTGCATTTGCGTAATTATGATACACGCAGAGAAAAATTATGATGTACTTATCGCCTTCGCGTACAGATGAAGGCATAAGTTCAGGGCATGTTATTCGCAACTATTTTAAGCTTTAACGCACACACTAGCTAACAACTAAGTTTGGGTAACCATGTATTATTTTAACTATATCAAAATTTTTCATAGCGTGCAATAAAAACGTCACTTTTCGTTTGCGCAGTGTAAGGCACACCAATACACTGACACATGCCAGCATCGCTCACGTTCAGTGTGGCCAATTTCGCTTTTTTCCCGTCAAATCTGCCTTTTTTTGATGCCTAATTGCGGGATAAATTTTGCAAATGCGGGAAGCGGGAATTCTGGATTTTTCAGAAATGTATTTGGCTTTTTTTTTCGCTTTTTTGTTTTTGGCCAACATTAATATAAAAGTTATGAAAAGTAGTAAGTTTATTATCGATACTTCAATGTTCCACATCTAGTTTATTTATTTTGTATCGATCTTTTTCAATGCCACCTCTAGGTTAAGGCGAACTTCCATCTCTACAATAAAAGTGCGCGTAAATGGTTGTATTGTTCATATAAAACTACCGAAAGACTATAACCAAAAGTGTCGCGAAGCTTGGTTGAAAAGTGATAAATTTAAGGATTTTTTGCGAATGGATGGCACGGACATACAGAGAGTTTATTGTAGTTATTGCAAGAGCACAATAACTGCAAAATTAAGCGATTTGCGGGCAACAAAAAAACACACCAGTGCTATGAATGGTTTTAACCAGAAAAATAAAATTGATTTTGTGAGCTTGCCAATCAAAGCAATGGAACAGGAAGCAGCATTATGTATATTTATTGCGCAGCACACAGCAATGGCGCAAATAGATCATTTAGGCAACCAGTGTACCAAAAACTTTGACGGTGGCACTGCAGATAGAATAAGGCTGCACAGAACAAAATTCACAAGCATTATCAAAAATGTTATTGGGCGACATTTTATAGAAGATTTGCGCACCGATATTGGAATATCAAAATTCAGTCTATTATTGGACGAATCCACTGATATCAGCATCACCAAGCTTTTGGGTAATATAATAATTTCTTTATTTTTAGTATATAATTTATATATATGTATGTAGTATATTTAATTTCATTTATAATGTTTGTATTTAGGTCTGGCTATAATTTATTTTTCATTTGATCGTGGTGTATTTGTTTCAACATTTTTAAACCTTACGTCATTAGAGTTTGGAAATGCATCAAGCATTGCACAGGCCGTGAAAGACGTACTGCTTGATTATAAACTGGACATAAAAAACTTAATAGGAATTGGTACAGACAACGCTAATGTTATGGTGGGCTCAAATAGAAGTGTGTACGAACTAAAAAAGGAAGCGCCTTCATTAATTTTAATAAAATGCGTCTGCCATTCCGTACAACTCGCTGTAAGTTGCACACACTAACTACCTGAGAGTTTGGAATTTTTAATTTACGAAACCAATAATTGGTTTTGCAAAAGCTCTTCATGCAAATCGAATATAAAACAAGTAAAAACGTTGCAGTCGGACGCAACCGACTGCGTAATACTTTGATACCAGTAAAAGAACGGGTGGTAAGGAGTCTGCTTGCAAAGGAGTGGGCCGGGTGGTAAACATCTCCAGCTATCATGTTACCAAAGTTGGTGACTTTAGCTCAAAAACTGTGGAAGAAACGGAACTTCCAAATTTAAAAGGTGGGCGGCAGAGGTGGGTGAGGCATCAAAATATTTGAATCAAATGTTTTTAACTCTCACCATTTATCTTCCTACCTAATTCTGTAGCAGCCATGGTCTAACGCAGAGATAGAAAGAGTTTTTAGCCAGGTTAACCTTGTTAAATCCAAGGTACGAAATAGGATTTACCTTAGCACACTTAATAGCATACTCAGCATAAGGTAAATTTTTTTGTGAGTCAAACCCGTTTAGCTGATTTTTATTTCGAACTTATGTACATATACAGATATGGGTTACGAAGGAAAGGAGAATGCTGTTATAGCTACGAGCTGCCTTCTAACTACCTCCGTATGATTGGTACCAATATGTCGTCCGAGAAGGAGTCCCAGGCCGATTTAGAGTTAGACGAAATTATGGAAATTCTATCTGTAAAATGACTATGGGCATTTCCAGGATCGCGAACATGACATTTGTCCGACTTTAAATGAAAAAAAAATTGGCAATAGTTGACATATTCAAAAATCTTTTCTCACGTGTTTAATGCGTTTTATAAACACTATTTTTACGGTGAAAGACAAGATTTGAAGACATGCCGTTTCCGAATTATTTATAGAAAACAGTGCATAGCGAACGTAACAAAAAATGGAAGTAATGTTTGAGTTCATCTTGTCAAATACAAAAGTTACCGAAATGTGGCGAGTTATTTGGATGAAAATACTTTTAAACCGTAATAAATTAATGTAGTTTTCCATTTTAGAAATCAGTTTGGTATGTTACTATCACTATTCTATACTATTTATTTTACATGTTTGATTAGTAATTTGTAACGTGACACCGCGAACGTGACAAGATGTCCACTTAGTTTGTGACTGTAAATTTTTATCAAATTTTATTTAGCTAGAGTCACAAAATTTTGTAGGAAGATAGATGGTGACATTAACCAAAGATTTGCATCAAAAATTTTAATGCCACGCCCACCTCTGCCGCCCAAATGTCAATGCATTATGTCTCTCATTACGAACATTTATCATAAAAAATCGAGCAACATAACAGAAATGTGGCATTTTATCGACCTTGCATTCGAATATTCCAAATTTTTTTTATAAATAAATGAAATGTGTGTTAATTCAAGTTAAATTTAATCGATTCCCTGTACGTATATGGTAAAACAACAAACTTACAGAGACTTAACATATTTTTTTTGCTGTGGTTGACCTAAAATATAGATTCTTTTTCGCTTTATTTTTTTTTTTTTTTAAATTTTTCAGCCTTTCTTAACTTTTCTCCCCGTTAAAAACAGCTTTTTTTCCAGCCAAAAATTGGCAACACTGCTCACGTTGGACATGCCTGTTGCAGACTGTAACGTTCGTTGTTTTTTACTTTGAAAATAAATAGTTTTATCGCATTTGTTCTTGACATTTTTGTCGCCTGCGATAAAATGCACAGTTAAAAGCTTTGATGCTGCTATGCTCTTTCTCTCAGCAACGGTTTTGCTTCCAGAGCTTTGAAGTCTAATCACAGACAACTTCATGGTCTCCAAGCGAAAAAGCTTTAAAAAAAAGTATATAAAAAGCCCATGCTGCTGTGATAGCTCTCTCTTCTCGTATTTCATAAAGTCAAGTATGGATCGAGGTTAGAATCTCGAAAGTTATACACGTGATCACGACGCACAAGCTGGTGCAAAATCAAATCGGTTGATCGCCACGTGCATAAGCATATAAATCAATAAAACTACCAATTAAAATTCGAACGTGGAACGGATGACCATAAACAATTTAAAAAAAAAAAACAAGAAAAAAAGAGAAAACAACAAAATTAACTTACTTTCGTTAAAATGTAAGTTAACCTAAGACTGTAGAAACTTGCGTTCGAATCATTATTAAAGCAATACATATGCATAATTACCGTATATCACATATATATCACTAATTTAACTTAAACTCCAAAAACCACAAGAGAACAAAAACACATTAAAAGCACCGGTGGAATCTCTCTCGCTGGAAGGCCTTTCATCGTCGAAGCCGCATCACATGTAAGTTAATTTAAAAAAACTCAAGAGTACTACGCTCTCTTGGTTTTTACTATTTGAAGCTTTGAGCCTTTGCGTGAGTTATTGTAAATATGCGTACGTTTAGTTACAGTGGGCCAAATGTCCTTTGTTTTGAATTACCTAAGTGCCATTAAAAATTAAATTAATCTGGATTTAGTTAACAAATTTCTTTTTTAAAGCACGTACGAAGAAAATTATTGTTAATAAACTTAAATACCACCACTGGCAAAAAATTACATGCATTTGAACATTAAATAAGTAACTTTTATTAAAAAAAAAAAAAAAAAAAAAACAGAAAAGAAATTAACCATATTCCAAAAATTGTATACCTAATCCTACTTTTTGAATTATATAGTTTTGGTTAGGATCCAATTGGCAATATCAATAAGCCTCTTATTTGTAATAAAATCATTGCCTTTAAAATTTATTTGTAAATAAAATTAACCTTCCTATATAGGATATTGAAAATGAATTATTTTTGGTATTTATTAAAATTAATGGATTTAAAAATGCAAGGCTAAATTGAATTAATCCCTGTTGGCATGGGAACATAAATGGTAGTAACCTAGCGTTTCGTGGGGACTTTAAACACAGGGTAAAGAACGCGGTTGTCATCCTTCAGCTTTGGACACCGCCAATTCCAGTTAATAAGAGAAGCCTCCAAGTTCTTTTTTTTATTAGGCTTATTGGTCCTTGGGCTACAGCTCGTCTAGCTGGCTCCGTCATTCTTATCGGACGATATTTTGTGTTTTTGATCATTTTAGTTTCCGAAGGGATCCTAAATAAAATTAAGTAAGCGAGAGTCTAGGAAATAGCAAAACCCACCCCACCCCGAAAGAGCTACGGTATTATAGGGTCCCGCTCCGCTATCACTTCTTTGACTCATTTGATGACTGCTATTGGCCAACTTGCCAACGCCCGGTCAATACCCGCACTCGTACATGTGGTTACCAGACTGACATTTAAGAAGTAAGCAAAGAGAGCAAGCGCGACTACCTTGTTAAGTATACCTCATGATCAGGCATGTCCAACGTGAGCGAGGCTGGCATGTGTCAGTGTATTGGTGTGCTTTACACTGCGCAAACGAAAAGTGGCGTTATTATTGCACGCTATGAAAAATTATGATATAGTTAAAATAATACATGGTTACCCAAACTTAGGTGTTAGCTAGTGTGTGCGTTAAAGCTTAAAATAGTTGCGAATAACATGCCCTGAACTTACCCAGTAGTACTGATGGTGGCGATTGGCCTACTCGAACTACCTACTTTACTACTTCGCACGTGGGTAGTTTAGTAAGTACCCCCATGCCAAACGAGACCGGAACCACCCCAAGCTACTATTCCTTTATAGGAAGTGAAATAAGTACCTCCATGGTAGGTAGATTAGGATGGTGCAGAGTAAGTTAAAATCCAGATGGCGATTTGTATTTTTCAACAATTATACAATAAAAAAAAGATCCACCAGTGATTAAATAATAGGTGGCGTGATTAAAAACGAATTTATATTAAACAAAAAAAAAGTATCTACCGACGAATTAACAACATATTGCGCTTAAGTTTTGTGATGAAATGTGTTATTAAGGAGAAAAAAATATCTACCGACAAAAATAATAACAGATGGCGCTTAAACTTTTGTAAAGAAATGTGTTAGTAAACAAAAAAAAAATAGGTTCCATTGACACTTTCATCGATATATTGCAGCTTTGCTAGTACCGACTGAATTTCCAAAAAACAAGTGAACTCATATTCTGTATGATTTAATTAAATCATTTAATAAAACAATAAATGAAAATTAAATATTTTATTTACCCTAAAATGGGTACATATCTGTGGTCACATGGAAGAGTAGCTTAAGTCGAAAATTGAAGTTTTGAGATATCGCCAATTTTGTGTATTTTTTTATCTACTTGATTTTCGTGAAAAATGTATATGCTGAAATGTTGCTAATAAGTTTATTAGAGAAGAAAAGTACAAGTTTTAAAAAATATTTGGGAAATAGAGAAGATTTGACACCTTTTATACATAAGGTACCGTTTATTTGTAACGTCGCTTTGAATTAACAGCTTATGTGTACATAAGCTGTTTTGCAATATTGGTTATTTGTTTATTTCATCGAATTGCATTTCATCATAGGAACTAACACTCACTTAAAATTGCTCTATGCAAGAATAATATTTCATTAAAAGAACTTATTTGAACATAAGTTGTTTGAAAAAAATTAGTTTATTTTTTTGAAGGTGAATATTTATGCAGCTTTAGTCTATATAAGTGGAATAGGTTTATGATGAACGGAAGATCGAAATATGTAAAAAAAAAAAAAAAAACTATGTGCACTTAAGATGTTTTGACAAATGCATGGCTCTTTCAAAAAACTTAAGCTAAAAAGTAAACGCACATAATTTTGTGAAGAAACATTATTTTTCAAAACTGATTAAACAGATTTATGCGCTTTGACATCTATATACCTCCTATTGCAATAACTCAATTCGCGCTTAAGTCGACTTAAGCTACTCTTCCATGTGACCACAGATATGTATATCACCACCCTCGGCATAGGTAGGCAAACCACCACCCTTAAATGTGTCCCCATGTCACCAACCTAAAATGTGTCCCCATATCACCACCTTAAAATGTGTCCCCATGTCACCACCCTAAAATGTGTCCCCATATCACCACCCCTAAAATGGGTATGTATAGGTATCCATATCACCACCCCTAAAATGGGTATGTATAGGAACTCTTGAAATAGGGCCCTAAATCAGCACCACTAAAGTAGGGCCCGAAATCACCAGTTGGCAGTAAGCGATGTGGTGTCGATTGACCCTATAGAGGGACATTTCTTACAAAAAAAAGAAATTATGAAAAGCATTGTGGGTAGTGATTTCACCACCAGCGAACTAATGCTCAGTACTACAGGGTATGCCTTCATCTGTACGCGAAGGCGATAAGTAAATCATTAATAATTACGTAAATGCAAAATGCGACGCAAAGCGACATCAACCTGCTTTGTTGACAGCGCGCTTGCGACTGAGTTCATTTTTACGCTCCCAACACTGACTTCGGCCGGTGTTCGGTTGGCGTCGTCTTGTGTCTGTGTGAAACGTTTGGTTCAAGGTATACTAAGACCCGTTTTACACGATGAAGTTTTTGCTTCTGTAACATTCGCTTGTAGGCAAAGAGAGTAGAGGGGTAACAACTGCAAGCAATGCTTCATGACTTGTGTAGTTGGGATTTGTTTTTATCTTTTTGCTTTGCCTTATTCCGATTGCATGTAAACACAGAGTTGCACAGTGTTTGATGTGAATAATAAAGTTATCGATACGACATATCGCACAAGCAAATATTAGCGCAAATAGTAAATACATTGTTGTGGCTTATAAATTATTAATAAAAATGTTTTGGACCAAAGAACTTGTTGAATTCGGGTCGAAATGTGTGTTTATCGACAATAAATTTAAATCAGAGTTGCATTTACAAAGAAACAATTGAATCAAAAAGTTCATCGTGTAAATGCGAGCAGATTTGCGAAGAAGTTTTAAAGCAGAATGAAAAAATAAATCATCAGAAAAGTTCATCGTGTAAAACGGGTCTTAGTATTAAGTATACCTTGGTTTGGCTCACGAAGGGCAAATGGGCACGCTGCATGATGCAAAGACTAAAGGTGGCGCAATGCGCCACCGCTCTTAAAATCCCTATGGTAGAATGACAAACTGTGACGTCACAGTTTTCATCATTTACAACAACCACAGTACTGAGAGAGCAACAGCTGATCGATTACGGTTTATATTTCTTGCGCATGCGAAATCGCGCACTTCTTTGCGCCACCTTGTGTTCTTTGCAACATGGCCACGCTGTGGACACCCTGGCTCATGATGAAACTATAATAAGGTGTTCTATTCCGCTGTGGCGACGTACTTATATTTTAAAGAGAGCAGTGAGCAAGAGAGAGTTAGCTATGACTTCATATATTGCACTGCTTTTGTCTCTATTATTCTTAGCTGCAGAAAAATATAAAAAACAAAAACACGAAAAAAAAAAAACACAAACTTAAAAGAAAATATAACAATTTGCAGGCATAATTTTAAAAAACAAGTCATGAGCAAGCATTTTTCCGCAGCACGACTGCTCACCTCCAAGCTGCAACGCATACTGACAAAAACTAAGTAGAATGCGGAATAGCACACCTTGTTATTGTTTCACCATGGTAAACCTTGATATAAGCCCAAGCATGATACAATTAACAGGGTAGTGTCATCCGAGAGAGTCAGATACCAATGTATATGACCGGGGTGTCCACAGCATGCCCATTTGCCACAAGCCCAAGGTATACTTAACAAGGTACTCGGGCTAGCTCTCTAGCACTCTTTTCACTTCTTAAATGTTCAGTCTGTTAGCAGCAGATGTGAGCGACGCATCTCCACGGACGATTTTGTTCTACTTCATAATTTTGTTTCCAACTTTTTTTGTTTTTGCAATGCAATGCAATAATAGGCAACAAAAAATTGTTAAAAATTGTATTATAAAAGAAAAAAAAATAAACATAATTAACAATTTATAATTTCTTCTGTTATATTTATTAAATCATTCTGGTCTTAGTTGCAGCAAAAAACTCACATACATATGCATGCACGTACAAATATCTTTATTTTGACACAAGCGAGCAAATTCATTACTCTCTCGCTCTCTCTGTCTCTCTCTTCTGTAATTTTGAAACTTAAGTAAGAAGTTGTGAGCGAGCAAGTGCGGCTACCACTGTTGCCATTTTAGCTTATTTCAGGCTAGATCTAGCATATAGCTTATAGCCTGAAATCTAGCTTATTTAAAATTTCATTTAGCATATTCTAGCAATAAGTGTTTTCAGGACTTTTTACGTTTTAAATGTTTTTCCGCATATTGTATTTGTATTGATTCGTGATATCGTGAGTTTGTTTTCTTATCGATGGTTTTATCGATATGGTTGTGTTGTCTTGTGCATATCTAATACCGTTGATATACACATTTGTGAAATTAAAGAAAAGTTAGCTAAAATGCCAAAAGTTGTCTACAAACAATTATTTCGGGATGCTTGGCTGGAGGACACCCAGTTTAAGGAATGGCTGCGTAAATTGCCAGCTGACGCAACAAAGGCTTACTGCTGTTATTGTAAGGCAACGATAGCAGCAAAAATGTTTGACATAAAGCAGCATGCGGCGTCGCAAAAACATTCATCGGTAATGAGTTCAGTAACGCAATCAAAAAAAATAGACTTTGCCAAAAAATGTTGGAAGACGGAGGAGCAGGAAGCAGCGCTGTGTCTGTACATTGCCGAGCACACAGCAATGTCACCTGTCGATCATTTGTCGCGATTGTGCGTCAAAAAATTTAAAGTGTGTGGTGCTGCCGCACAAATACAGCTGGGGCGGACGAAATGCTCGCAAATAATTAATAATGTGCTGGCAGTGCACTTTATGGAAGACTTGCTGATGGATATTGGCTCTTCAAAATACAGTTTATTACTGGACGAGTCCACTGATATCAGTGTGACGAAATTGATTGTTAAATATTACATTGCTTTACTTTCTTCTTTGTACAAATATTTGTATGAGTTCATGAATTAATTATTTTGGTAATTGTGTTCATTTTAAAACCTCTAGGTGTCGTGATAAACTACTTTAGTCGTAGCAAAAAATGTATGGTGTCCACTTTCTTAAGTTTAATTAGTATTGAATCGGGAGATGCCTTATCCATAGCCGACAGCATGAAACAGGAGTTACAAAAAAAGAATTTAAATATTTCGAACATGGTTGACATTGGAACCGATAATGCAAATGTAATGACGGGATCCAAGAAGAGTGTATATACAGAATTAAAGAAAAGTGTGCCAACTTTAATATTAATAAAGTGCTTATTCCACTCCATTCAATTGGCTGAAAGTCAGGCGTTCAAAAATAGTATGCCAGACGCATTGGAGTTTTTAACATCGGACACCTATAGCTGGTTTTCAAAAAGTTCCCAGCGACAATTAAATTATAAGAAAATATATCAATGTATAAACGATGATCAGGTATATATGAGCGTGTATAGTAAAATTGTAAATCGTGTTTGTCCAAAACTAACGTCGAATTCCCGAGTTCGTCATTAATAATGGTTGGTAGATTAATTCATATTGTTTACTAATTAAATCATTGTTTGAAACACTATTGCAATTATTGGTTATACCGACTGGCTACTTTATTTCTTACAGACGCCTTTAAAAATACCCAGAGTTTGCGATACAAGATGGCTTTCCATAGAACCTACGGTATCAAGAATTGCACAACAGTGGTCAGAATTGAAGCTTCACTTCGCCTTAGCAGCAACCACAGAAAAATGCCACAGGGCGAAAATTTTGCACGAGCTCTATTGCGACGACTCAAATCTCCTATTCTTATTATTTTAAAACCAGTTTTAAATGACATGCAGAAGCTGAATAAACTTTTTCAAAGTCAACGGACAGAATCATCAAAATTACTGAATGATCTAATATCCTGCATTAATTCCCTTAAGGAAAAAATTATTCCTCCAGATGTCAAAATTGACATCCTTAATGATGATTTTTCTCTTGTTGCGGTGGATAATTTGTATTTGGGATATGCTTTTGAGGAAAAAATTAAGGATTTTGATTTTCAACAAGCACTTAAAATCCGTAAAACGTGCGTTGAATTTATAAAACAGTTGATTGTGCAGCTTCGTGAAAGGTATGGATAAGCTGCATTTAATTTGTTTATCAAAATTCATATATTTATAATATATTGCTTTTTTATTTCAGACTACCTGATAATTTTCAGACGTTGAAAACGATAAGCATATTTGCAGTCGAAAACATCCTAAGTGCCCATAAAAATAAATTTGAATACATAAAAATCCCAAATATTGATGATATGCTATCACAAATTGATAAAATTCATTTAGTTAAATGGGAGCACATTATTAATACCGTCGAATTTTGGGCAGAGGTCTTAGCCTATACAGACGCAGGCAATAATAATCCTTTTGAGTCCATTGCCTTGTTTGCAATTCAATCGCTTTCTTTACCATGGTCTAATGCGGAGGTTGAACGCGTGTTCAGCCAAATGAACATAGTGAAAACAAAGCTAAGGAACAAATTGCAGCTGAAATCATTAAACGCTATTTTAAGCATAAGGCTTGTTTTTAAAGTCATAATCGGTTATTTCTTAATTATAATATTTTTAATTTCACATATATGGATTGCGCCGGCACGGAGAATGTTGTCACACTTACAACTTGCCTGAGAAGTATGTGCAGCAAATAAAAAAAAGTGAAAAATATTCAAATGAAGAAAATTGTGAAATTTCAGATTTATTAAATGATCTTATATAAGATAAACTGTAAAAACCTACAAGTTTCTTTGCTTTTCTTGCATATAGGGGTATAGCTTGTTTTCAGCATATTTTTAGCTTATTCTAGCCTATTTTTTCTCAGAATCTAGCTTATTTGGCAGCTCAGTATCTGGCAACACTGGCGGCTACCTTGTTAAGTATACCTTGCACAAGCCGACGTCAACCGAACAGCGGCCGAAGTCAATGTTGGCCCAACATTGTTGGGAGCGTAAAAATGAGCTCAGTCGCAAGCGCGCTGTTAACAAAGTAGGTTGATGTCGCTTTGCGTCGCATTTTGCATTTGCGTAATTATGATACACGCAGAGAAAAATTATGATGTACTTATCGCCTTCGCGTACAGATAAAGGCATAAGTTCAGGGCATGTTATTCGCAACTATTTTAAGCTTTAACGCACACACTAGCTAACATCTAAGTTTGGGTAACCATGTATTATTTTAACTATATCATAATTTTTCATAGCGTGCAATAATAACGCCACTTTTCGTTTGCGCAGTGTAAAGCACACCAATACACTGACACATGTCAGCCTCGCCCACGTTGGACATGCCTGGTATACAGAAACCGCCACGGTACTCTCTTGATTTTACTCTCTTGCCTCTGTTAAGAAACTGCTTTATAAGTGCGAGTGAGTAACGTTGGTTGTACGCGGCCGACGCAAATTTGTTGCGTTGTAAAAAGAATAATTAAATTAGAAGTTTGAATAAAACGCTGTCGATAAAACAAATTTAATACCTTTTAATAACAAAACCTAAATAATACAATGTATATAAAAACAAACATCAACAAAAATAACAAACAGAAAAAAATTCGGCCGCATCAACGTCTTACGCAAACGACAGGCACTTTGCGACTGTTGATTGGTATCCAAAAAAAGAGAGCGCTCTTTCTGTTGACACTACCCTGTTAATTGTATCATGAGCCCAAGCCGCTGAGCCAAATAAAACCCTAGATATAATGTAATGTAGTGTTGGGTTGTTCATGAGTGAATGAGCAGAAAAGAGTTGTTCATCGAACTGAACAAGTGAGCAATGTTCCGTACTAATTGTTCTTTTTTGCTCACTTGCTATTATGTTCTTGTTCTTGTTCCTATTGCTCAGTTGCTCACAGCTCACTTGCTTCCTCTAGCTCAGGTGTTGTTCACGCATGAACACTTTATACCGAGTCTCACTTGAGTCTTAGGCACAAAAATAGCACTATACATTAAAACGAAGCTGCAGGGAGCCGCAGCAATAGCTAAGATAAATATAGATCATAAACACAAGGTCGATTGAGATTATAAAAAGACCTATAAGTAACAAAGGGTAGAAAATAACCCAAGCAAACAATATATGACGACGGTCTGCTGCAATAATGTTCCACTGCAGGCCAACGCAAAGAAATTCTGTTAGTATTTAAGACATAGGATTTGTAAGAATAAAATCAGTATCTAACTCACGGAAACACATAGTCGTTTCATTTGGTCCTTCTAGCAGTGTAATAGACACAGCACCAGAGCGGGCAAACTAACGGAAAGAAACGTTTCTGAATCGTTTCGTTCTTTGCATAGAGCGAAATACTAACAAAACCCGATAAAATGTAACTGTAAAAAAAATGAGTTCTGTTCAGTTTGCGTTCTTCTTTTCAGTGGTTTACTTCAATGTTTCTTTCAGCTTTATTGTTGCTGAAGTAGCACTAAAAGCCGATCATTCCGCATACGATTCCTTTGTATATGTTTCGTTCCCAAAAGTTCCAAGGCACTGCAGCTGTCGGGAGAACAATATTCCAATCGTTTTGTTTGCGCTCTTCGGCAATATAAAGTTAGTGGTTTCGTTTTTCCTCACGATAACAACCGCTACAAAACATGAATAGTCTCTTAGCTTTCGCGAACGGTTCGTTAAACGTTTCGTTTGTTTGCCCGCTCTGCACAGCACGCTTGAAAAACAGAGACCTTCTGGCAGTGCAGTTAAATCAGCACGCCAGACGCAGAACTTCGAGGGATTGTAAATTGACTGCAAACTGAAGCAGAGCTGCGAGGGATTGCAAAGAACCAGTTCAGCAAATGACTAGTACTTACAAAAGTGCTGCGAAAAGTCATTGCTGAGCAACCGAAAGCGGGGCCAAAGCCATTGACGATAAAGGATCATTGGGCAAGGCAACCGGCGGTAAAGGCAGCCGCCCTGGACGCATCGGTAGCATCTGCAAAAGCTGGAAAGACAGCGGAGAGCGCTACAACCAACAATAGTGCAGCGCCAACAACAAGTACAGCTCGCAGAATCTTGGGCAAGGCAACAGGAAGAAGCAACAGCATCAGCGCGGAAAGCCGAGGAGAAAAATCTGGTGGCAATACCCCCGGAAGAAAAAACAATAAATAAAACAAACAATAAAATGCGAGTGGGCTTTTTGGCGAACCCATGCGAAAACGGCGGCAAGATCGCAATAACCAAAAAATAATAACAAAATTTTTTTAAATACAGTCCACTAATAACCAAAAATTTTATTGAATTTGGTAAAAAAAAAAACTTAAGTACTATTAAATTGTGTTTCTTAAAAAAAAACATATGATTATACTTTGATACTGAAAGTATCATAGTATATTGGTTTTGTGCAATGTCCGTCATGGTGTCTGTCCGTCTGTCTGTATGAACGCAACTTTTTTCGACACCCGTAAAGCTAGAGACTTGAAACTTTGCAATTATGTTTATCTATAGACTGTACAGATAAAGTGTTAAGATCGGGGTGCCACGCCCACTAGGAGTCTGGGAAATCGATAAATTCGACAACTAAAAACCGATTAAACCAAATATTTCTCACATTCTCACAGATAGAATTACCAAAATTTGCACGAAGATAGCTAGTCACATCCCTGAAAATACTGCATCAAAATGTTGGATGCCACGCCCACTCCTTCCGCCCCCATCGTAGTTGCTACTTGAAATTGGAAACGCCTATAGTTTTCACATTTGTTGGGCTAGAGCCACTAAATTTTTTCTGTTAAGATAGGTATACAGACAGGTATGGATCGCTACATACAAATCAAGCGAAAATTAAGCCCCCAACACTCGACAAATAAACCAAAAATCACTCGTGGCAACTCAAGCGAAACAATTAACAACACCAACAGATTTGAAATTTTGGCAGATAATGCTGACGACCTGTCCCCAGAATCTGTTGGAGTTGAGAAAAAAAAAGCCAAAGCCTCCACCAATATTCATTCGCGAGAAAAGCTCCAGTGCTTTTGTAAACAAAGTTGTAGAGCTAATTGGTCAAGATAATTTCCATATCATTCCCCTAAAGAGGGGTAACATCCAGGAGTTTAAAGTGCAGACAAAGACCGAAGACAACTATAGAGTTTTGTCAAAATACTTAAATGAAAGCAAAAAAAAACTTTTACACGTACCAACTAAAAAGCAGCAAGGGCCAGCAAGTTGTACTTAAAGGCATAGAGTCTGATGTCACGCCAAATGAAATCCAAGAGGCGCTAAATGAGAAAGGATTCCGCGTTAAGAAAGTTCTTAACATTCTTAACAAGAACAGACAGCCGCAACCACTTTTCAAAGTCGAGCTTGAGCCTGAGACGCAGATAACTAAAAAATATGAGGCGCACCCCATCTACAAGCTTCAGTTTCTATTGCACCGCAGAATCACCGTTGAAGAGCCACATAAACGCAACGGCCCGGTACAATGCATGAACTGCCAAGAATAAGGCCACACAAGGACTTACTGCACACTGCGCCCGGTATGTGTAGTTTGCGGCGATCTTCATGAATCGTCGTCCTGCCCAGCAAGCAAAGGAGACTCCAGCAAAAACAGTATGGCAACTGCGGCGGCAATCACACAGCTAACTACAGAGGCTGCCCAATCTACAAAGAACTTAAGTCTCGCATCTACCAGCTCGTGAAGACAGCACGCACGCAAAGCGCACAGCGTAACTACATTTCATCCAAAAGCAACCCAGACGTCTTCTTCTCGACTGCAGCCAGGTCCTCCCTTGGTCCCGTACCCGTATCCAAAAACGCGACTTATGCAAGCGCCTTAAGATCAGGACTGGAGCCTTCTGCCTTTAATGCACCGTACGCACAAACAAAGCATGCGGATCAAAATACTGCACAAGACAACAAGCCACAAGAGCAACAACAAAGCAACTTTGAAGCAATGATATGTACGCTGCAGCAGAGCTTGACAGAGTTTATGTCATTTATGCGCACAACCATGCAAGATTTAATGCGAAATCAAAGTGTTTTGGTACAAATGCTTGTATCACAACAGTCAAAATAATCAATGGCTTCGCTACGTATATCTACGTGGAATGCTAACGGCGTTTCACAGCATAAACTTGAGTTAGCTCAATTCCTACTTGACAAGCACATCGACGTTATGCTACTCTCCGAAACACACCTTACAAACAAATATAATTTTACAATAAGGATACACATTCTACGGAACCAATCATCCCGATGGTAAGGCACACGGCGGGACTGGTATTTTGATTAGAAGCCGGCTAAAGCACCACTACCACAAAGTGTTCGCCAGAAACTACCTACAGGCCACATCTTTAAAATTACATCTTGATAGTGGTAACCAAATTGCACTAGCCGCCGTCTACTGCCCCCCTCGATTCACCATATCTGAAGACCATTTTATGGAATTTTTCAACTCATTAGGAGAACACTTTACAGCAGCAGGAGACTACAATGCCAAGCACACACACTGGAGATCTCGTCTTGTGAATCCAAAGGGAAAGCAGCTGTACAACGCACTTGTAAAAGTAAACAACAGGCTCGGCCATGTCTCTCCTGGCACACCAACTTACTGGCCCACAGACCCCAAGAAACTACCCAACTTGATTGATTTTGCAGTTACCAAAAATATTCTCCGCAGCCTGATAAGCGCCGAAAGCCTCTCGGATCTTTCATCCGACCACTCGCCTGTTCTTATACAATTACTACGCCACCCAGAGTTTGTAAATCGCCCCGGTAAGTTGACCACACAAAAAACTAACTGGCTCAAATACAAAAAATATATAAGTTCACACATTGAACTGGATCCGCATCTGAATATGGAAGCTGATATCGATTCTATGGCAAACAAACTTGAGTCAGTCTTCGTCGAAGCAGCTCGCATCTCAACACCAACACCAGTAAATGCAGAACACGCCCAAATGACAACAAACCCCCAAATTGAACAGCTCGTTCATGAAAAGCGGCGCGTCAGGCGACATTGGCAGTCCCACAGATCGCCGTCAGCAAAGCAAAATCTAAGAAGAGCCACACGTAAACTCACCAAAGCGTTAAAGCGAGAAGAAGAATGTGCCCAACGCCGATACATTGAGCAACTATCAACATCTGGCACTAAAAACTCTTTATGGAAAGCTCACCCAACTCTAAGTCCACCGACAGAAACAGTGATGCCTTTAAGAAACCATGCATCATCATAATGATTCCAAAGCTGGGTAAAGATCGGACAGTTCCCTCGTCGTACAGACCTATAAGCCTTTTATCGTGTCTATCAAAACTTTTCGAAAAATGTTTGCTGACTCGGATTAATCAATTCCTGAATCTCCATAACATAATCCCATCACATCAATTCGGCTTTCGTTAAAAACACGGAACTATTGAGCAGGTTAACCGTATAACATCAGAAATACGAGGTGCGTTCGAAAATCGAGAATACTGTACTGCAATATTTTTGGATGTGTCTCAGGCATTCGACAGAGTCTGGTTGGAAGGCCTGATGTAAAAGATCAAAACAACGCTCCCAGTCAACACACATAAACTGTTACAGTCGTACCTCTACGACAGGAAGTTTGCAGTGAGATGTAATTCTGCAATATCCGACGAACACCGTATTGAAGCTGGCGTTCCTCAGGGCAGCGTACTTGGGCCGACACTATACGTTCTCTACACATCAGACATCCCAACATGCAGAGGCCTAACAACATCATTTTTTGCTGACGATACAGCTATTCTAAGCCGCTCCAGATGCCCACTGCAAGCAACAACACAACTTGCTCGTCACATCGTTAACGTAGAAAACTGGCTATCCGACTGGCGTATTAAGGTAAACGAACAAATATGTAAACATGTAACTTTCACCCTAAACAGGCAAGACTGTCCACCACTCACGCTTAACAACACCCCACTCCCGCAAGCAAACGAAGTAACGTACTTGGGAGTACACTTGGACAGAAGACTTACATGGAGCAGGCACATTGAAGCTAAGAGAACACAGCTTAAACTCAAAGCCAATAGCCTCCATTGGCTTATCAACGCTCGCTCTCCGCTAAGTCTGGACTACAAGGTTCTGCTCTACAACTCCGTTTTGAAACCAATCTGGACCTATGGCTGCCAGCTATGGGGTAACGCGTGCAGTAGTAACATCGACGTCGTCCAAAGAGCACAGTCGAAGATCCTGAGAACTATCACCGGGGCACCGTGGTATGTTCGCAACGAAAACATACAAAAGGACTTAAACGTACCACCGGTCAGGGAAGTCATAGCGGAACACAAGGAAAGGTACTTGAGGAAGCTCACATCGCACCCAAACAATCTCGCGAGAGGCCTCACAAATACGTGCAGCCGATCCCGCCTTCATCGTAATGACCTTCCTACCCAGCGATGAGTTGAGGACCGCGACTCCAAGCTATCAGTCCAAAAAGTAACTGGTAGATAAGTAATGTTAGTAAGATTTGTAAACTTTTTGACATTTCCTAGTTTTTTTGTTAAGGGATACAGCCAAAAATAAATAGCAAATTTTAAAAAAATACCAAAAAAAAGAAGATAGGTAGTGAAGTTTTCCAAAAAACTGCATCAATAATTTGCATGCCACGCCCACACCTTCCGCCCCCCACCCCCCGCCGTTGTTAAAACGGTTATGTGTGTATCTTCCACATTTTTTGAACTAGAGTCACCAAATTTTTTAGGAAGATATATGGTGACATCTACAAAAGATCTGCATCAAAAATTTGGATGCCACACCCACCTCTGTCGCCCACCATTTAAATTTGGAAGTTAAGTTATCTTCCACAGTTTTTGAGCTAGTCACCAAATTTTGTATCATGATAGCTGGCGATGTTAACCACCCGGCCCACTCTACGCAAGCAGACTCCTTACCATCCGTTCTTTTACTGGTATCAAAGTATTCCGCGGTCAGTTGCGTCCGACTGCAACGTTTTTACTTGTTTAAGTTAACTTTAAATTTGTCACGTAAAATACAAAATTTTTTCAACGTAAAATTCTCTTAAAAATTCAATTTGTATAGATCAACTTAAATTTTTTTTTTTAAATTTTTCTACTTAAAATTTCCATTAAAAAAAATGTTGTCAGACAAAACTATAGAGTTATTGACGAAACAGTCACAAATAGTTAAAAGAGTTAGACAGCTAGAAGAAAGTCAAGGAGTTGACGGGGAAGAAGTAGAGAAACTTCAAAACAATTTTCAAGCAAATCATAGCTTATTGTGCAAAATTGGAGTAGTCGATCATGAATACTTCAATTCCAAGCAATATGATGTGATATTGAAAGTTTTAGAAAAAATTAAAGAAAAAATTACAGCCGTCAGCCAAAAAGTGCCACAAAAGATGGCTGGTAACGTACAAGATACAATACCTAAAGTAGATAGGAGGACAGAAGATTTTGATAAGCAGGTAGAGGACATTGAATTCTTTAAAAAACGATTTGAAAGTAATGTTACTTTCGATAGGGAAATTAAAATGCTAGGGTTTGACGTAGAGAATATAGTAGACGAACTGGCAGAAGGGATTGAAAACGATTGCCAACCAAAAGTTGAAGGTGGCAAAATCAAAGTAGAGGAGCTGCCATTTCTCTCAAAAATGCAGATACCCATCTTCTATGGGGATTCTAAAGAATGGGATCTGTTTGCAGAATTATTTAATGAGTTGATTCAGTCTAGGGAAGATTTGAGTCCATCTCTTAAATTTAATTATTTAATTATTTCTGCTCCGCAGAAAATTTCAATGCGACTTGGGAATTGTTAACCAAGCGTTATGAAAACAAACGGAAAATATTTTCCGAACAACTAAATAGGCTTATAGAGTTGCCAGTACTGAACAGTGATTCAGCAAAGCACATAAAAGCATTTATTGATTCAATTAATGAATCAATTCATTTTATAAAATTGAAAACGGGCTTAACAGAAGACGTTGATGTAATTTTTGCACACAAGTTTAATAAAGAAACTTTGCAATCGTATGAAAATCATGTAAAAAAAACAAAAGAAGTTCAAAAAATGTCCGACGTAATCAGTGCCGGATTAAGCCGGTGCGGGGCCCGTAGCAAATGTGACCATGGGGCCCTAGAGTTACATTGCCTACTGAAATTTAGGATGCAAATAAAGCAAAACATTTAGAAAAAGGCTTTTCGAGATTTAATGGCTGCAAATTTAGAAATAACACTTGTCAAATCAATATTTCTAAGTAAAATATTTTCTATATTAATTATTGTGAGATCATTTAAACGTTCTTGTCCCATTGTGTTCCTTAAGACATTTTTTAATCGTTTTAATGTTCAAAAAGAACGTTCTCCACTGCAATTGGTGATCATCAAACTCAAATAAATCCGTAATACTATTTCTACATTTGGAAAACACGATTCCAATGAATGTTTTGTTAGCATTTTATAAAATTGGAGTTCCAAAGCCTCGTGGTTTTTGATGTCAATACCAGCAGCTACATCTGTTTTCAGCAGCTCAGCGAAATGTACAAATTCATTGCCCAAACCATCTTCCACGTCATCCGGGTAAGAGCTGACGATAATTTGACTTTTTCTTATAATCTCTTCCGCCGTTAAAGACTTTAATTGCCGAAGTATTCCAAATACACTGGTCACTTGATGATAAGCTTCCATGCGTTTAGCTAATGCACCCAGTACATTATCGACTATTACAAGAAACACTTGAATTTCAAATCGTTGTCCAGGTGTTTGATTTTCTACTACTTCATCGAGTAAAGTAGAGCCGCTAAATTGGTCATACTTCGTATTTCGCTGGCGTTTTCTCATAGTCGATTGCCGATACTCTTCACAGCCAATCAAGACTCTGGCTGTTGTCTCTATATCCGAAAATTTGGATCGCATTGCTTGGATATAGCCATGTAATGATTTATACAGAGCGTATCCTGTATTAAGGTCTTGATCTGACGACTGTAACGATGCGTTAGTCGCTTGTAAGCGCTCTAGAATTTCTGTCCACGCTATAATCATTATTCCTGTTTCTAACTTATTCATTTTCGAAACTAATCCGTAAGCTTGATTACGACACTCTACCTTTTGTTCCTTGTTATTGGATATGTCATCCAAAACTTGACAGATAGTGGTGAAGCCACTTAGAAGTGCTTTCGTCGCATCAGCTCGTGCGGACCACCTAGTGTCCGATAATCTTTTTAAAACAGGAATATTGGAACCAGCATTTTGTAGTGCTTTTTTCAGAAGACTCCATCGAAAGGTTGAAGCGGAAAAAAATGAATATAACCCTTCAACGAAATCGAAAAAAGTTTATGCTTCTGTACAACTTTCTGCAGCGCACTTTGCAACCAAATTTAATGAATGAGCAAAACGGGCAATATATTCTGCGTACTTATTTACATCCTTAATTGGTGCTTGTAAGCCGTTGTATTTCCCGCTCATGTTGCTGGCATTGTCATAACTTTGCCCTCGACAATCTTTGATGTTGATACCGTTCTCACTTAAAAAATCTAGTAAACTTTGAGCAAGCTTTTCGGCAGTATGGCCTTCCATATCCAAGAATCTTACAAACCTTTCGACTGGTCCAGATGGCAAGACATAGCGCACTATCAGAGTTAGTTGGTCTACATGCGATATATCTGGAGTAGAATCCAATGATACTGAATAGTATTTGCATTTCTTAATTTCGCAAATAATTTCTTCCCTTATACTTGATGCAATTAAATGGATAAATTCTTCGCATGTGGTTTTTGACAAGTATTGCATGAAGATGTATGTGCTCGGCCAGAAAAGTGTCAAATTTAGCTATCAATTCTAATAAGCCTAAATAATTTCCGTTGTGAGGTGAACCAATAATTTCATCACTACCCCTGAATGCCAGACCTCGCTCTGCTAGAAAAATTATAACTGAAGTAATTCTTTCTAAAAGCGTCCTCCAATATCTTTGTTCAGTCTCTATTTGGCTCACAATTTGAGAATCAACACGCGCATCCTTGTTTTTTCCAACTAACAGTGAAATTATTGCTTGCCTGTGCGAAGTGCTTTCCTCGTGTCTTTTCAACGAAATATGGGCGTTTTTCCAGTCATCAAATCCGTCTTTGGTAAACCGCGCCGAACCTTCGGAATCCGTAACTTTGCAAACAAAACAAAAAAGTTTTCCTTTTGTTTCCGAATAACACAACCAATCTCGCAAGTGATTTTTATCCGTTAGTTTATGTCTCAATGTAAAAAATGACTTTTGACGAGACGTGGTTTATTTTCATTCTCGTACATCTTCTCTGATGTAAAAAACTACTATTTATATGTTGCACTTCGCTACTTCCTTTTTCAATCCAATAATCTCGATCAAAGTGGTTCAACCATTCGCCAATGTCATTGGAATATATTTGATTTTCTTTTGGGCTTATAGACGATGTAGTCACATCGCCAGCACGTGGTACACATTCGACCTCTCTTTGACTTGAAGATGAAGCTTCTGCGTCTAGAGGACTTGCTGTCAGTTCAACTTCCTTCTGGCTAGAAGATAATATCGCACTCGGACATATTGTGACGATATCGGAATCAGCTACAGGTACTAATGAATTTCCTATGATGCTGTCATCATCCGGACAATGCGATGCAACTTCTTGGTTATCAATTTCATTTTTATTAGTTCCAATAACATCATTCTGAACATTAAAAAACTCAGACAGCTTACGAGTTTTCGCTATAACAACTTGATTCTTCTTTTCTTTTTCTTCCTTTGCTTTGCGCTTTGCACTACCAGAAGCATAGTGTCTACCCGTATCTCTATGTCTGTTGCTCATTTCGATCTGTATATGTTATATGTAATAAAAACAATATAAGGGGATTCCCCTGTAAGTATTGTGGTATTAGAAAGATCACTCTTTAATATTACAATTCAGAATATTAAATATCGCGGGTATCGATAGGTACCAGGGCTGTAAAAGTGCTGTGTTAATCGATAGCAATCGACTTGCTCGCCCTGGTATTGTTATACTTTGATACCGAAGGTCTCATAGTATATTGGTTTTGTGCAATGTCCGTCATGGTGTCTGTCTGTCCGTCTGTCCGTCTGTCCGTCCGTCCGTATGAACGCAACTTTTTTCGACACCCGTAAAGCTAGAGACTTGAAACTTTGCAATTATGTTTATCTATAGACGGTACAGATAAAGTGTCAAGATTGGGTTGCCACGCCTACTAGGAGGCTGGGAAATCGATAAATTCGATAACTGAAAACCGATAAAACCAAATATTTCTCACATTCTTATAGCTAGAGTTACCAAATTTTGCAAGCAGATAGCTAGTCATGTCCCTGAAAAACTACATCAAAATTTTGGATGCCACGCCCACTCCTTCCGCCCCATCATTCCTGCTCCTTGAAATTGGAAACGCCTATAGTTTTTACATTTTTGGGCTAGAGCCACCAAATTCTGTGTCAAGATAGATATTGAAATTCCCAAAAAAATGCATCAAAATTTTGGATGCCACGCCCCTGATTCCGCCCCATCCCCCTTCTCCATGAAATTGGAAACGCCTATAGTTTTCACATTTTTTGGGCTAGAGCCACCTAATTTTGTGTCAAGATAGATATTGACGTTCCCCAAAAAATGCATCAAAATTTTGGATGTCACGCCCCTGATTCCGCCCCCATCCCCCTTCTCCATGAAATTGGAAACGCCTATAGTTTTCACATTTTTGGGCTAGAGCCACCAAATTTTGTGTACGATAGATATTGACGTTCCCAAAATAATGCATCAAAATTTTGGATGCCACGCCCCTGATTCCGCCCCATCCCCCTTCTCCATGAAATTGGAAACGCCTATAGCTTTTACATATTTTGGACTAGAGCCACCAAATTTTTTGTGAAGATATTTATTGACGTTCCCCAAAAAATGCATCAAATTTTGGATGCCACGCCCCTAATTCCGCCCCCATCCCCCTTCTCCATAAAATTGGAAACGCCTATAGTTTTCACATTTTTGGGCTAGAGCCACCAAATTTTGTGTCAAGATAGGTACTGACGTTCCCCATCAAACTTGGATGCCCCGCCCCCTGATTCCGAACCCATCCCCCTTCTCCATGAAATTGGAAACGCCTATAGTTTTTAATTTTTGGGCTAGAGCCACCAATTTTGTGTCAAGATAGATATTGATGTTCCCCAAAAAATGCATCAAAATTTTGGATGTCACGCCCCTGATTCCGCCCCCATCCCCCTTCTCCATGAAATTGGAAACGCCTATAGTTTTCAAATTTTTTGGGTAGAGCCATCAAATTTTGTATCAAGATAGATATTGAAGTTCCCCAAAAATGCATCAAAATTTTGGATGCCACGCCCCTAATTCCGCCCCATCCCCTCTTCTCCATGAAATTGGAAACGCCTATAGTTTTCACATTTTTTGGGTTAGAGCCACCAAATTTTTGTGAAGATAGATATTGACGTTCCCCATAAAAATGCATCAAATTTTGCATGCCACGCCCACACCTTCCGCCCCCACCCTCCGCCGATGTTAAAACGGTTATGCGTGTATCTTCCACATATTTTGAACTAGAGTCACCAAATTTGGTAGGAAGATATATGGTGACATCTACAAAGATCTGCATGAAAATTTGGATGCCACGCCCACCTCTGCCGCCCACAATTTAAAATCGGAAATTTCGATATCTCTTATAGTTTTAAGCTAGAGCTCGTAAATTGGGTGAAGATGAAGGCGCATCTACCAAAGATCTGCATCAAAATTTTGATGCCACGCCCACCTAAGCCACCCGCCTTATAAAATCGGAATCGGCTATATCTCTAAGAGTTTTGAGCTAGAGCCACCAAACTTGGTAGGCAGATAGATAGTGACAGTTAAAAACATTTGATTCAAAAATTTGGATGCCACGCCTACCTCTGCCGCCCACGTTTTAAATTTCGGAGTTAAGTTATCTTCCACAGTTTTTGAGCTAAAGTCACCAAATTTGGTAACATGATAGCTGGCGATTTTACACATGGCCCCTCCCTTCGCCCCTGCATTCTCCCTTATCAACCGTTCTTTTACTGGTATCAAAGGATTCCGCAGTCGGTTGCGTCCGACTGCAACGTTTTTACTTGTTTTTACTTGTGTTGCCAATGGCTGCGATCACAAGGAAATTTTTTCGTGGAGCATTTATCGGATACCGGATATTTTTCCTGGTGAACGTGACCGCGACTGGATCATGATTTAATAATGAAAAAATTAGAGAATTTTTCGCTCAACCTATCGAAAATTGATTATAAGCAGCTGACCAATCATCATAGTCCAAAGAATATAGTGCAATAAGCAGTTAAGTGCATCTCTCGCACCACTTAAAGAATTATCTGATACAAGAATTAGGTTATTAAAATAAAAATTACAAAAGTGCATCAAAAAGTACTTGGGCTCTCAATTTTTGAATTGATCACATGTAAAAAGTTTAATAAGTTGGCAACGCTTAAAAACTGACTCTAAGTGACATAAAATGCAGCATAGCGTTAGCCAGAACGCTCCGATATGTAAAACTTTTCTCATCCAGGTATCGTGGAGCAAAACTTTCTGGTGAACGCAGCTAATGTTTATATGTACGTATTTGTGAGTTTTTTTTTTTTTTTTTTTTTGGCACAGGCGCGGGGCCCCCAAGGCGCGGGGTCCGTAGCATTTGCTGCCTTCTGCTACATGGCTAATCCGGCCCTGGACGTAATGGAGTATCTAGAGCAAAGGTTAAGTGCTCTAGGCTCATTGAAGGACGAGGAGAAAAAACCGAAAGTCAATAAGGACTTTTCGGAAAATTGTCAAATTTGCAAGGCTGCATTGCATTATGCATTGCAATGCTTTAAATTTAAAGGCATGAATCCAATTGAAAGGGCAGATGTTGCAAAAAAGGCACAATTATGTTCAAGGTGCTTAAAGCACTCGAGTGCTAAGAGATGCACAAGCAAAATTTTATGTGCAAAATGCAACAAATCCCAACACACAATACTTCACTTTGAAAGAAATGAAAGAGTGAACACATGTGTGGTAGAAAGGCAAGCGCTGTTGGCGACTGCAATAGCCAAAGTAAAAGCAGCAAGTGGAGGATATGCAAAGTTGCGAGCATTGATTGATAGTGGGTCGCAAACTACAATCATATCTGAGGAGGCAGTCCAGATGCTAAAATTGCCTAAACGGAGAGAGAGCACAAAGATCACTGGAGTGTCCTCAACAGAATCTAGCATTTCAAAATATAAGGTCAAAGTATGTGTAGATACTTTGGACCCCAATAAAGAGCCGCTTTCAGTCGATGCAATAGTTTTGCCAAAACTAATGAAAGCGCTCCCAATAAAATCAATAAATATTGATACATATAAATGGGAAAACTATATATAAGCTGACCCACAATTTAACAAACCAGGTCGAGTAGATATAGTTATCGGAACGACCCTGTATACTCACATTTTAAAAAAACTGAGTAGTTAAAATCGACGGGCTTCTCGGTCAGAATACAGAATTTGGGTGGATTGTGTCTGGGTGCACCAAATCCAAAGGAGAGGAAAATATAGTCGCATCAATAATATAAACTAGAGATTTGGAAAGGTTTTGGGAGATAGAAGAAGAGGATGAAGAAGATGCAGAAACACAAATCTGCGAGGAAAATTTTTACTAAAGCAACAAAAAGAGAATTGGATGGAAGGTATACAGTAACAGTTCCGTTTAAAGAAGAGAAAGAGTTAGGAGAATCAAGACCACAAGCGATGGCAAGATTCCTTAACTTAGAAAAAAATTCAAAACGAATATAAAGCTTAAGGAAAATATATTAATTTCTTAAAAGAATATATGGACTTAGGACATATGGTCGAGTCCAGCGAAAATGCGAAATATTATCTACCTCATCAAGCTGTGTTGAGAGACTCTAGTCCCACAACCAAGTTGAGAGTAGTTTTCGACGCATTCGCAAAAACCACGAACAACAAAAGTCTAAACGATATAATGTGGGTAGGACCAAGAGTCCAAAAAGATATTTTTGACGTCATATTAAAATGGCGCAAGTGGCATTGTGCCGTCTCTGCTGAAATAGAAAAAATGTATCGGCAGATAAATGTTAACATTAAGGATCAACAATACTTGCATATTCTGTGGAGAGAAACTCCAAATCAGCAGATTAAAAATTACAAGCTCACAACGGTTACATACGGTACCGCGTCAGCTCCATACTTAGAAAAAAAAGGGTGCTGCTAGAGATAGCAAATAATTGTATAAACAAAATCATTGGGGATTCAATTAGGAGTGATTTTTATATGGATAATCTGATGTCAGGAGCAAGACTGCCAAAAGAAAATAAAAGAAATTTCTTTGGAGTTAGCAGAGGCTGGGTTTAATTTTAGAAAATGGGCTGCTAATAAGCCAGAAATTATACAACATGTAGAAAATACTGGAGAAAATAAAGTAATAGCCATTGAGGAAAATGAGTCTGTTAAAACATTGGGACTACTGTGGGAACCTTCAAAAGACGAATTTAAATTTAAGGTCAATTGTGAGGATTCAGAAAACATAAGAAAAAGACAAGTATTATCCACACTCGCCAAAATCTATGATCCTTTAGGTTGGCTATCACCGGTAACAGTAGTGGGAAAATTGTTTATGCAATAATTATGGCTTATAGATAAAGACTGGGATGACAAACTAAGCATGGAAAATGCAAATGAATGGAAACAGTATAAACAAAACTTATCATTATTAGAAAAAATAAGAATCCCAAGATGGTTACAGACTAGCATGAAGCATGAAATACAGCTACATGGATTCGCAGATGCATCAGAAAAAGCATATGCAGCAGTGGCATATACAAAAGTAGGTGATTCACTCACAATAATAGCCAGCAAAAGTAAGGTAAGCCCAATAAAAAATAGAAAACAAGTAAAAAAGTGGCAGTCGGACGGAACCGACTGCGGAATACTTTGATACCAGTAAATGAACGGTTGATAAGGGGGAATGCAGGGGCGAAGGGAGTGGGCCATGTGGTAAACATCGCCAGCTATCATGTTACCAAATTTGGTGACTTTTGCTCAAAAGCTGTGGAAGATAACTTAACTTCCAAATTTAAATGGTGGGCGACAGAGGTAGGCGTGGCATCCAAATTTTTGAATCAAATGTTTTTAACTGTCACTATATATCTGCCTACCAAGTTTGGTGGCTCTTGCTCAAAAACTGTAAAAGATATAGCCGATTCCAATTTTATAAGGCGGGTGGCTTAGGTGGGCGTGGCATCCAAAATTTTGATGCAGATCTTTGGTATATGTTGCCTTCTATCTTTTTACCGAATTTACGGGTTCTAGCTTAAAAACTGTAAGAGATATCGCAATTTCCGATTTTAAATGGTGGGCTGCAGAGGTGGGCGTGGCATCCTAATTTTTGATGCAGATCTTTTGTAGATGTCACCATATATCTTCCTACCAAATTCGGTGACTCTAGCACGAAAAATGTAAAAACTATAGGCGTTTCCAATTTCAAGTAGAAGGGGGGATGGGGGCGGAATCAGGAGGCGTGGCATCCAAAATTTTGATGCATTTTTTTGGGGAACGTCAATATCTATCTTCACACAAAATTTGGTGGCTCTAGCCCAAAAAATGTGAAAACTATAGGCGTTTCCAATTTCAAGGAGCAGGGATGATGGGGGCGGAAGGAGTGGGCGTGGCATCCAAAATTTTGATGCAGTTTTTTCAGGGACATGACTAGCTATCTGCGTGCAAAGTCTGGTAACTCTAGCTGTAAGAATGTGAGAAATATTTGGTTTTATCGGTTTTCAGTTATCGAATTTATCGATTTCCCAGCCTCTTAGTAGGCGTGGCAACCCAATCTTAATACTTTATCTGTACCGTCTATAGATAAACATAATTGCAAAGTTTCAAGTCTCTAGCTTTACGGGTGTCGAAAAAAGTTGCATTCATACAGACGGACAGACGGACGGACAGACACCATGACGGACATTGCACAAAACCAATATACTATGAGACCTTCGGTATCAAAGTATAAACAATACCAAAATTAGAATTATGTGCAGCACATCCGTTAGCAAAATTAATGAAAAAAGTAAATGAGTCAATAACAAACACGACACAATTATATGCGTGGAGTGACTCTACAATTGCGTTAGCTTGGATAAAAAATAGTACAAATAAGAACAAGTTCATTAGAAAAAGAACTGAAGAAATCAAAAATATCAACTTAAATTGGGATCATGTTAAATCTGAAGATAATCCAGCGGATGTAGCTTCAAGAGGAATTTGTCCAAATAAATTAAGGGAGTGCCAAATTTGGTGGAAAGGACCCGAATGGCTATCAAAACCTAAAGAATATTGGCCCAAGGACAGATAACCGAAGATAATTTAATAATCAATAAAATATTAATTAACTTCGGCAGCACCAATATAAAAAATTTCATTCAAAAGTATTCTTGCATACAAAAATTAGAAAGAATAGTAGCATAAATACTAAGATTTATTGCTATCAAAATTTAAAAAAGAGGTGTTCCCACCCTATTTAACGGTAAAATAACTTAAAAAAGCAAGAATAACATTACTTAAGCAAGAACAAACAAATGCATTTTCCGAAGAAATAAATTGCTTGTGTCGAAAAATAGAAACTAAAACATAGAGTAAAATATTAGGTTTAAACCCATTTTTAGATCAAGATGGGATATTCGTTTCGCTTCTCATCAGCAACGGACGTGTTTTTTTTTTGTGCGCGTCGCTTTTTTTTATCTTTTTTGCGATTTATCCTTTTTTATACCCGTGCTTTGTGCAAATAAATAGTTTTTGTGGCTTTGTGTGTTATCCCGGTGTAAAACACAGAGTGGACACTAAGATTTATAAATTATTTGCATTCTTTGCAAAGTGATCAAAACAAAACCAAATTGCAGTCATAGCTTACCGCTCAATTCGTTTTGCTTTCACTCAATTTGTTTTTGTTTGTTGACGCTTCGTTGCTTTAAAGTTCCTGTGCTTGCTCTCAGAGCACCATAAACCGTTCTTTTTTTTCGTTTGCTCTCACGCGCTCTTTCTTTGTGTTCTGTTCGTCGCGTTTCAATTATACTCCGTTGTCGTTGCTCTCGGTAGTCGCGCTCGCGTCGATATAATTGTTTTGTTTGTGAGTATTTCTTGCTTGTTAGCTTTTTTTTTGTATTGCCTTTAAAGTGGACCCAAATCATTCTTTTGTTAGTTTTTGAAATACTTATAAATTTTTATTTATTTTTTTCAGTAATATTTTTTACTTATATCTTTATTTTAATATAACTACATTTTCCCTATATATTTTATTTTTTTTGAATCATGTCATTCTGTTGTGCCAAACAATGCAAAGTCCGTGGTGACAGCCCAAATGCGGGTTTTGTCAATTGCTGGATGTGTGGTGCTTTCGCACATGAAAAATGTGCGAACATTAATGCCAGGTCCGAAGACAATATGGAAACCTCTAATCTCGAGTGGCCGTACTGGTCATGTCGAGAATTAAAAAAGTGTATGGCAATATTCATGAGGCAGACTCAAACAGGCTTCAAAGAGATGTTTGCATTGTTGAAACAATTGTATGAACTGTTCTCCGCTATGGATTCCAATTTCAAGAACAATGTGATCTTGACGGAATCACCAAAGCGTAAGAAGCCGTTAGTTAGTCGGTCCCTTGGATCTGTAACTGCAGATAATCCGAAAAGAACTCCTAAAAACAACGTAAAATCTAAAAAAAAACTTCAATCCCTCCTCCAGATGCTGGCGAGATACCGGATGTTAATGCCATCTGTCCCATGGATGTAGAAACATCCGATCCTGGTCTTTCGGTTCAAAACGAGACAGAAAATCCTATACCTCAGACTGCTGCTTCTATGGAGGGTGTTCCTCCAAAGAAACATGTATTTGTATCTAGGCTCCCCCCTGATTTAACATCAGAAGATGTAAAGGTCTATGTTCAGGCCAAATCTAAAGCCACAGTTTCGGTGGAAAAATACTCGTCCTTTAAAATCAGTGTTTTAAACCAAGATTTTGATGCTATCTGATCAAAAGAATTTTGGCCGGAACACATAATAGTAAAAGAATATGCTGCAAACAAAAATAAAAATCGGCCTCCGATTGTTTCCCCCTCCTTGGTGGTTGGGCCTATTACTTCTGATAGTTCAAAAAACTAACAACCTCCTTCTCACTGGGCTATCAGAATGTTAGAGGACTTTGTAGTAAACTTAGTACTTTGTATCTTGATAGTCAATCTTTCCCCTTTCATGTCGTTGCCTTCACGGAAACGTGGCTAAGACAAGACATACTTAATTCTGAAGTATTATCTAACAGATTCTGCATCTATAGAAAGGACCGCCCTCTGCGCCGTGGTGGTGGGGTGCTTATTGGTGTTGATGTGGACTTTTCCTCTGAGGCAGTAATATTAAGTGGCTCTATGGATATTGAGTTTGTTGCTGTAAAGTTAAAAATTAACGGTGTTGGTATTTATATTTCTTGTTCCTATATACCACCTTTATCTGACAGCTCTGTTTATAATGAACATATGTCAGCAATACTTTCCATATCTTCTATGCTTTCTGATCGTGATATTTTTGTAGTTCTTGGTGATTTTAATATTGCTGAAGCTACTTGGATTTCAAGTCCGGACTCAAGCGTGTTGACCCCCACGGTGCAGACTGATTTTCTGGATGGTTTATTTGAAATGTCAATGGGTCAGATCAATGGTATTCCAAATTCTCTTGATAGAATGCTTGATTTGGTATTTGTTTCGGATCCATCCACTCTATCTGTGTCAAGATCCCTTCCCAAATCCACTCCCGAAGACTTATACCACTCGACTTTGGAGGTGTTGATTACTTTGCCTGCCTGTGCCGTACGCCAGTGTAGTGAACCATTCAGCCGAGTACGTCAATTTCGGAAAACCGATTTTGTAAAACTTACCCGGCTCTTAGCACTGGTTGACTGGTCGTCCCTCTATGGTTCTGAGGACTTGGATACGGCAATCAGTATTTTTTAGAGAACCTTAGACAATTTATTCGACATGTGTGTCCCTTTTGGTAGGCCAAGTAGGAAAAACAAACCTGCGTGGTTTACACGAGAGTTGACAGCCCTTAAAAATCGAAAATCTAAGCTTTATAAGAGTTTCAGAAAATCTGGCTCTTCTATTCATGAATCATTCATGTTATATAACACGACTACAGTTTCAGCAAGATCCTAAGAGGTTCTATGACTTCGTTAATGCGAAGCGAAAGTCATCAACACTTCCATCTAATTTATCTTTTGAAAACAAGTCGGCCAAATCGGATCAGGCCATTGCAAATTTATTTGCCGAATTTTTTCAAACAACATACAGTTCAATTAATAATCAGGTTGGTCTGCCTTACCCCTATCAGGTTGATGCCTCTTATTGCATTTTTAAACCAAGTATCACGGAGTGTTCATTACTACGTGATCTACAGGGTATTAAGCCTGTATTTTCCCCGGGACCTGACGGTGTACCAAGCTGTGTGCTTAAGTTCTGTGCTGAGGGTCTCTTAAAGCCTTTGCATAAATTGTTGAGTTTGTCTATTGAGAAATGTTTATTTCCTAATATCTGGAAAGAATCATTTATTATTTCGCTCCATAAAAAAGGAGACAAGTCTAATGTTCAAAATTATAGGGGTATATCCAAATTGTCTGTTGTCGGGCTATGTCGCGGGTGACTGTCCTTTCCCGTCTACTCGTGGGATTAAAATGAGCCTCAACCAAAACAAAAACAACATAAAACCAGTGTCTGGGGCACTTAAAACCCCGGGGGGAAACGCCAATCCCTCTACAGGTGCTTGCACCTCACAACCCACGTCTGGTACACCAACAGGCGTTCAAAACGCTGCAAGCGGCACAGGAGGGGGGCGATCAAGCCAATCGTCCTCTCATCCCGGGCGTTGACCTGGAACGGCTCCTGGAGCTCGGCGGTTGCAACATAAGTTTGCAACACCGGCTTCCAGGTCCGCGACTCAGGCGACTGCTTCGGGGTCCGCGACCGCAGCGACTAACAAGCCGTCCACCCAGGACCGGCGACGGGCTGCGGAAATCCTACAGCAGAGTTTGAGCTCCCAGCCTGCATCTCCGGATGGTGTCCAACTAGTGGAGTGGGCAAAAACCATCCAGCCGGATTTCAAGCCAGCAATCCCATCAAATCCTGCTAAAGCCAAGCAGAAGCGACAACGCTCTGTCGAAGAGCCGGCCCCGCAAGCCAAGCGGATCAGGCCTCTCCCGCGGCCGCAGCCGCGCACACGGTCCTTCGTCGAAGCCGCAAGGGACAATATCCTCATTGGGGTCCTGGACAAGGGCCACTAGGAGGGTCACATCCCGCGGAACAAGTGGGGGACCGTCGAATGCGAGCTACAGGAGAAGCTCGTCGACCTGATGGTGCAGTCTGGCGGACCACCACCTCGCTGCTCGGATGCCGGATGGCATCAGGGCAGCATAAAAGCAATAGCTTGCGAGGACGAGGCATCCGCCTCAGTCTGTAAGAAAGCCATCGCCATGCTGGGAGAGGTATACCCCGGTGCGAAATTGGAGGCGGTCGACTGGAAGGACGTGCCCAGTCGACCCCGCGTCAGGGTATGGGTTTCTGCCAAACCCGAGGATCCCGACAGGATCCTAAAGCTCTTCCAGCTCACCAACCCCGACCTGGCTACTCACGACTGGAGGATAGCCAAGGTTGACGCGCCCGAAGGCAACACCAGACAGGTGATCCTCATCATCAATGATGAGTCGGCTGAAGCACTAGCCAAATCCAACGGTGCGGCCTACTTCGGCTAGTAATCCGCGTCTACCGTTCGGATGCGGCTAGTAAGCCTTCGGCCCAAGATGAGGACGCAGCCTCATGCACGCTGCCAACTGTGGAAGAGGCTGCCACAACTAGTGCCGCAGCCAACGGTACCCAGGAGCATGTCACGGGCCACGACACGCCGTCGGTTAAACAAGAGGTCGAAGCCCTGGCTGGTTACCAGTCGGAAGGATCTGACCTGGCCTGTGACATGGCAAACCTTATCTGCCTCGACACCGACACTGACGAGGAGGTAGATACTACAGTGGTGGAGATTCAATCTGAAGATGTCCCTGCGACTTCTTCAGATTAATCTCCATCATTGTTAGGCGGCTGCAGCCGCTCTAATGCTCCGCACAAGCCAATGCGGAGCAGACATCATCCTAATTCAGGAACCTTGGGTCTGTGGTGGCAAGGTCTCTGGATTGGGAACGAGGGACTATAAGCTACTTGTAGCCCGAAACGAAGGTAAAGTCCGCACCTGCATTCTTGCGAAGAAACATCTAGACATTTTTCTGCTCCCTAATTTCAGCAATGACGACAACACTGCCGCATGCCTGGAGCTGAAGCCTGGTCGTGTATGGCTCAGCTCAAGTTAAATGGCCCACGACCAGCAAGGACCCCTGCCACACGCACTACTACGTGGCCTGACCGACAACTGTGAGGCAACGCAGACAGAGCTCATCATAGGATGCGACGCCAACGCACATCATCATCAGTGGGGCAGCACTGACATAAATGATCGGGGTGAGTTACTTTTCAACTATATCCTTTCTACCAACCTTAATATTTGTAATATAGGAAACGACCCAACCTTAATTACAAAGAACAGGGAAGAGGTCTTAGACATGACGCTAGCTACTGCCTCCCTTCATCAAAAACTCACTAGATGGAGGGTGCTCGATGAACATTCGTTCTCTGACCATAGGTACATCGAAATAGCCTTCTCACTCGATATACTCGAGTCCACATGGTGTAGAAACGTTAGACGCACGAACTGGACCGTTTTCAAAGAGCATATCGGAAGGCTCATTCCTGAGCAGCCCCCAGCGGGACTCCCTTCTCCTGAGTACACAGAGATACTCACCCATAAGCTAACGGAAGCATGCAAGTCCGCCCTCGACAAGTCATGCCCCCATAGTAAACCTAAAGGGAAAGCTAAACCACCATGGTGGTCCCCCAAAATAGGTGAGCTTCGCAAGACCTCACCCAAGCCCTTCAATAATGAAAGGTTAAAGGGAGACGACCAGTCTTGGAATCTCTATAAAACCAGCCTCTCATCCTATAAGAAGGCACTTAGACAAGCTAAGCGCCTCTCTTGGCAGAATTTTTGCTCCTCAACCGAGAACACTGCAGATGCTGCAAGGCTCAGGAAAGTTCTCTCCAATACTCCATTGACAGTGGGTTTCATCTAAAAACCAGACGACTCGTGGACAACGACCAGTCTGGAGTCTCTGGAACTCCTGACAGAAACCCATTTCCCTGGCTGATCAGTCGGGGTATCACTACCTCCTATCACCAGAGAACATCAGGAGCATGAAGCCACTGACTTTCTCTCCAAAGACAGCATCTCATGGGCCATACAAAGTTTCTCGCCCTTTAAATCACCTGGACCGGATGGCATTATCCCAGCCCAGCTGCAGCATGCAGGGGCCACTGCCATCAACTGGCTTCAAAAAATCTTTGCAGATATCCTGACGACAGGCTCGATTCCCAAGTCATGGCTCGAATCCAAAGTCGTCTTCATTCCCAAGGCAGGTAAAGCCTCTCACACGACCCCAAAGGACTTCCGCCCCATAAGCCTAACATCCTTCCTACTCAAGACGCTAGAAAGGTTGCTAGGCCTACACATTAGAGATTCGATCTCGACCGATCATCTCTCCCAAGCTCAACACGCTTACCAAAAAGGCAAATCAACTGAGACAGCGCTTCACGCTGTTGTCTCCACGGTTGAAAAGGCACTCCACCACAAAGAGTTTTGTCTCATTGCCTTTCTGGAAATTGAGGGGGCTTTCAACAACGTCGTCCCGGAGGCGATCACCGAGGCACTATCGGAGCTGGGGGTCGGGCACCGCATTGTGGATCTGATCGACCAACTGCTAAAGCGCAGGATCGTCAGGGCCACCTTGGGGTCCTCAACCATCTCCAGGTCCGTTAACAGAGGCACCCCGCAAGGAGGTGTTCTCCACCCTCTACTTTGGAATGTGGCAGTCAACAGCCTGCTGCGCTCCATAGAGGGCGGGGGCTGTAGGGTGATCGCCTACGCGGACGACGTTGCCATTGCCTTCACTGGCAAATATCCTCAAACACTGTGCGAACGTATGTCCACCGCATTTAGAACCCTGTCCTCGTGGGCCACATCAAAGGGACTCGGGCTAAACCCAGCTAAAACTGACATAGTCCTCTTCACTAGGAAATACAAGATTCCTCCTCTTAGACCTCCGACCCTAAACGGGGTGGAACTTGCCTTAAGTAAATCAGCCAAATACTTAGGGCTCACCATAGATAGTAAACTAGACTGGAACCTCAACACGGAAGAACGTGTTAAGAAGGCATCGGTCGCCCTATACACCTGCAGGAAGTCCATTGGACTGAAATGGGGAATGGCACCCTACATCACGCTGTGGCTGTACACGGCCATTGTTCGGCCCATCTTACTATACGGAGTATCAGTTTGGTGGCCAACTTTGTCAAAGAAAACAGCAGTTCATAAGCTCGGCAAAGTACAGCGTGCCGCAGGACTGACAACAACAGGAGCCCTCAGAACGACCCCAACTGAGGCTCTTGACAACATTCTTAACCTTCTACCAATAGACCAAATGGGGAAATTGGTGGCAACTCTCTCTGCCCTACGCATGAGAGAAACAAACCAGTGGTCCGAACAGACTTATCCCCCCAAACACGGACTACTGCTGTCCTCAGGAATTCCCTAAAACCCCATTCAAGGTAATAATCCCCCCAAAAGACGATTGGTGCATAGGCACGCCAGGGCCGACAAACTCTATAAAAATTTTCACCGATGGCTCAAAGCTAGACGACCGGGTAGGGGGAGGTGTCTTTTGTGAAGAGCTATCCATTAGTAAATCCTTCAGCCTTCCTGATCACTGCAGTGTTTTCCAAGCTGAAATCATTGCAATACAGGAGGCACTCCTCTGCCTCTTCGAACTTGAGTGCTCTGCAGATAGAATCTGCATATTCTCTGATAGCCAGGCGGCTATCATATCTCTTAAATCGATATCATCCAACTCGATATCTGTCACAAACTGCCGCAAATCTCTGCAAGAGATGGCAGAGCAGTTCGAGCTTTACCTAATTTGGATGCCTGGCCATAAGGGCATCGAGGGCAATTGTAAGGCAGACGAGCTGGCAAGGCATGGCACTACTATGCCTCTCCTCACAGATAAGGAGGGCTTGGGTATTCCCATGGCCAGCTGTGAGCTCAGAGTTCGATCACACTTTGAACTCGAAGCTAACAACAGGTGGCAGATAACCACCTCCACGGGCAGGATTGCTAGGCAAACCTGGCCAACGCGCTGTAAGAAGCGCTCTTCTGTCCTAATTCATCTTAACAGAGTAGGCTGTGCCGCCGTAATTAGGGCCATTACTGGACACTGGCTAGTGGGAACTCATGCAGCGAGACTTCTAGCCCCTTTTAACGATTTCTGTAGAAGTTGCCGCGACGAGGAAGAGGAGGAAACGGTTTCCCACCTTTTCTGCGACAGTCCGGCACTCTGTAAGACCAGAAATCGCCATCTCGGTTCCTTTTTCTTATCGGACCTCTCTCAACTAGCGGATATTAGCCCGAAAAATATCTTATATTTTATTAGAGCCTCGGGCTGGGACCACGCCCTCAACTTCGGTGCTACACACTCTGCGTCTGGGTAGACGGTAAGGACAAAGTCCAAAACGCGGCATCACAATGGGCCAAATCTGGCCTATGTGAGCGGGGGATTACTTAACAAATCCCTCACTACCGCCCTCACCTAACCTTACCTAGTACATCTACATCCAATAATAATAATTAAGGGTAGGAGGTAGACTTCAAAATTCCAAAACCAGGTTTTTACGTTAAACACCCAATAATATTAGAGAAAAGTCACATGACTTCCCTTTTAATAAAACAAGCACATAAAGAAACGTTGCATGGAGGAATTAACCTTATGAGAAATCATATCCAAAGAAAATACTGGATAATCGGGTTAAGAAGCTCCTTAAAGAAATATCTGAAAGAATGTGTTAAATGTACTAGATATAAACAACACACAGTAAAACAAATAATGGGAAATCTTCCGAAATATAGAATAACGGAATCTCTCCCGTTTTTAAATACAGGAGTAGACTATGCAGGACCATACAACATTAAATGTTCAAAAACTCGGGGGCAGAAAACATATAAAGGATATATAGCAGTATTCGTATGTATGGTCACAAAAGCAATTCACCTAGAAGTAGTTAGTGATTTAACATCAGATGCGTTTTTAGCAGCATTACGTAGATTTATAGCAAAACGCGGCAAATGCGCTCACATATGTATACACTGACAATGGAACGAATTTCGTAGGCGCGTCAAGGAAGCTAGATCAAGATTTTCTACAAGCGATTCAAAATAACGATATATTTGCCCTATACTTGAAAATGAAAAAATCCAGTGGCATTTTATCCCGCCGGCAGGACCTCACTTCGGAGGTATTTGGGAGGCCGGAGTTAAGTCTGTGAAATATCACTAAAAAAGAGTAATAGGCGATAGCAATTTAACATACGAAGAAATGTAAACGTTATTGTGTCAAATTGAAGCAGTATTAAATTCACGACCCTTGACCCACATACGGAGAAGACATTGACGATAGCGAGGTGTTAACACCGGGGCATTTTTTAATTGGAAGACCAACGTTAGATAGCATAGAATCAGAAACACCGCATAGAATAGGCAATTTGGATAGATGGAAACTGATTCAGAAAATGAAAAAAGAGTTTTGGTCAAAATGGAAAGAAGATTATTTATTCACCCTCCAACAAAGAAGTAAGTGGAAAAAAGAAACACGGGATATGCAAAAGGGACAAATCGTAATAATGAAAGACGAAAACTGTCATCCAGCAAGATGGCCCTTGGGTAAAGTAGAAGAAGTTCATAAGGGCAAAGACAATAAAGTCAGGGTGGTAAAAGTAAAGATACAGGATGATTTCTCCACAAGACCAGTAACCAAATTATGCCCGCTTATTGGCATACAGACACACGACAAAAATGAGAATGAAGAGAAAAATAATAATGATAGAAAGAGAAGCGCTAGTAGACTTAAACTCGCAAAGATAGGATTAATGATGATGTTGATTTTTATGCTATTCTGCCAAGTATCAAACACAACTTCATTAAAAGAAGAAGAAAGGAAATGGGTAATAAAGAATATGAATAGCTCTTCAGCAATGTATCTAGATCCAATGGGCGAAGTAGAGATAGTGTCATCTTATTGGGATTTAGTTAAATTTTACGACATGAACCCATATTTTGAAATGCTGCATAAGGGAAGCAAACTAGAGCAAAAGATGAGAGTTGTATGTAAGAAGCTCCATGAATTCGAGGATCAGTGCAATCTGATATTAAACAACACACAAAGACAAATTGCAGATTTAGAAGAAAATAATGAATTATTTACAACCAACAACGATAGGGAAATAATGGAGGCAAACATGAAAACATTACTTCATAATCAGTACAATTTAAAAGCATTAGAGAAACAACAGACGTCAGTTATAGACTCAACAGCAAATATAATAAAAAAAAGACCACAGAGGATAAAAATAGAAACTTTGGAAGAATGAATGATCGAATAGAGAACATGACCGAACTTCTCAAGGAAAGTTTTTATGTTTATAAGGAATCCATTAGTTTCTTTATATTAATCAAAGAACTTAGTGCTTTAATTGATGAATGCAACAAAATACAAACAAGTTTAATAGGATAATTAATTGACATTAATCATGGGCGAATAAATCCAAAGATTTTAAAACCAAGACAATTAAGGGACGAAGTCTTAAAAATAAAAGAAAGCCTATCCGAAAAATTAGTACTTCCAGGAAAAAGAACTAATACTGAATTTAAGGAGATATACACATTGCTGAAGGCAAAAGGAATTTTTATAGAAAATAAACATGTAACACATGCCAAAATTCCATTATCCAGCAGACATCCATCCCAACTCTTTAGAATTATACCAGTACCAGTACAGCGAGATGGACATTTGTTAATGATTCAGTTAAACTCAGAGATTTTAGATTATAACTTTGAAATGGATTCGTAACATCTGATGATCGAATCCACATTAAATAAATGCCAAAAATGGCAATCAAACCAGTGTGTGAAGGGAATTGGCCTTGGAACAGTGCCAGTGATAACACCTGCGAAACCTCACCTTTCAAACGGAACAGACCATCCAATTGTATTTACAAATCTATTGTAAAATCCAAAACATACTGGGTAGAATTAGAAGGAAGGAGCACTTAGAGATAAATGACTTAAACTTTCATCACGTGTCTGGACATGCTTCGTTAATAGTTGCATTAATTTTGGTAGTAATTTTAATTGTATATGTAACAAGAAAAATAACTGTAACTAAGAAACTACGGGCCATCACCTTTGTTGGCCCGCCGCAGAATGTTCACGCATGAACACTTTATACCGAGTCTCACTTGAGGCTTAGGCACAAAAATAGCACTATACATTAAAACGAAGCTGCAGGGAGCCGCAGCAATAGCTAAGATAAATATAGATCATAAACATAAGGTCACTTGAGATTATAAAAAGACCTATAAGTAACAAAGGGTAGAAAATAACCCAAGCAAACAATATATGACGACGGTCTGCTGCAATAATGTTCCACTGCAGGCCAACGCAAAGAAATTCTGTTAGTATTTAAGACTTAGGAATTGTAAAAATAAAATCAGTATCTAATCAGAACTCACGGAAACACATAGTCGTTTCAGTTGTTCTTTTTGCTCAGCTGTTCTTCCGGTATTTTAGCTCATTATTCACAGAAGTTCTTTTTTTACCGTTCATATGAAGGTTTCAGTTCATTTCCGGCTATTATGTCTTATAGCGTTTTTCCACTGTTCAGTTTCCGTAAATTTTAACAGTCAATTACGAAAGCTGTTTCCATTGCTCTGTTAACTGAACCTCCGTAAATGAATCAGCTGTTCGGTTTGTTTTGGTTTAATTTTTTTTGCCAAAATTAGATAAAAAAAAAAACAGAATAAAATTTTACATTGCAAATAAGTAATAGCGTATTGCCAACTTTACTGTCTTATTTTTAATGCCTACAAGCTTTATTGCTTGCATTGCACAAGCAGTACAAGTCCATTTTCCTATATACGTGGGAGTTATTCTGATCTGTCCTAAGTGCAACAAAATTATCCGCCCACAGTTTTAAAAGCATTCCTTTGAACCTTGTCACCCAGTTCAATTGTTTCCTACAATAATTCATCAAAAAACAAAATTTTTAATTCAATTTTGTATATTATTAAATATTGAGAAATACTTATTCACAATTTCTGCTATTCACAATCTTCTGTTTTGCGACTGTTACATTAAAAGAGCCCGTTAACAGCGATGTTTTTTTGAACAAGTGTTCAAATGAACCAGTACCTCTTCAGTTATTCTTCAGTAAATATTTGCGGTCAGTTTTACTTCAGTTAATTCCTTATGGGAGAATACACGCATAATGGACCTCAGTTACTGTTAACTTAATATAACTGAGAATAACTGAGAAGTGGAAATACGCTATTAGCGCCGAGAACAAAATATTTTAAAGCAAATTAATAAAAAGTATTAAAATGTCTCTTATACGCAAGCATAGTAAAATTTGGATGCACTTTAATGATTTGGGCAACGCGCAAGCAAAATGTAAGTACTGCAACGCTGCCTTGAGCTATAAGTCGCAAATCAACCTGCGAAATAAGCACCCGTCAGCAATGGTACCCGTTGTCCGACAAAGTCAGGAGAATGTTGTTGTTGTTAGCACGCAGACGAAAATTACAACTTTTGCCTATAGGCCTGTGTCGGAAAACAAATCCAACAAATAGATCGGCAAGTAGTGAAAATGATTGCCAAGGGAAACTTTAAACTATGTTTTCGTTTGAAATGTATAAATGGTTTGCAACAATAAAAGAGAAAAAATACATATATTTTGTTTACAATAGTAATAGTAATATGGTTTTGATTTGGCGGTTAATTTTAAATTCAAAATATAAAAGAACAACGTCCGGTTTAAAGCAAATGAGCAACAGCTGCTCTGAGCAAAAAAACTGAACAAGGGAGCAACCAATGCTGCCAAATCAGCTATTTTCCCGCCAAATCGGGCTTTTTTCAAAGACAGAAAGCGGGATACATTTGTAAACAGAGGGAAGCGGGAAATCTGGCGTTTTTACAAAGTTTTTGGCTTTTTTTTACGCTTTTTTTTTAAGTTGCCACTGCTTGCATAAAAATGTAAAAATGTGGCAAGCGCATCATTATTATTGGCCCAATGTCACCACTAGATTAAGGAAACTATCATCTCTATGCAAAAAGTGCGCGTAAGTGGAATAATTTTTACGCAATGCCAAAAGAGTATAAGCAAAAGCGAAGAATTCAAGGCTTGGATTCGTAAAGATGATACGGACGGACATAAAGTTTACTGCAGCTACTGCAAAGTAACTATCAAGGTAACTCAAAATTTAGTCTCTTACTTGACGAATCAACGGACATCAGTGTCACAAAACTTCTAGGTAATTATTCTTTTATATTAATACTACGTGACTCGGGCAGACGTTGTTCTGCCAAGAGACCGTAAATAACAGTTATGGGTAAAATTAATATCCCTATGAAAGAATCATTTTTCAAGGACAGCAAAAAGCTTATTATGATCACAAAAAGTCAATTGCAATATTAATGAAAAAAATTAGATATAATAGTTATTTGAAATTTTGTTTATAAGAGTTAAAAATTATAGTTATTATTCATTTTTATAATAAAAATTAAAAATAACTATTATTTTTAAATTGAAAAAAAGGCACTAATAATGGTTATGAAAGACTTTTAAAAATATACATTAAAAAAAAATCAGTCAAAAACTTTTATAAAAAATATAAGTCTTCTGGAATAATAAAAGTCTCAAGAATTTTCTATAAAAGTCTTTTGCTTAAAATACCGCATTCCATTAGGCCCCAGAAAGTGCAGCAGGTGATTTTTACAATAAGAAACATAACCCGCACCGCCCCCAACCCTTTGCTCTCTCTTAATTTCGTGACTTTATATATTGTAGTTCTAGACCAGGTCGGCACGCATACACTTACATTATTTTAGCGCGTCGTCAAAAAGACGAAGGCAATAACGTTTCTTGCTTCTCTGCCGCTGCGGCAGCCGAGCTACTGTGCATAGGCTATGCCCAGTGTTGCCAACTCTGAGTCGTCAGTTATAGCTGAGTGGACTCTTAAAAATAGCCAAAACTGGCCAAATTTGACCAAAAAATAGCGAAAAAAAATAGCGGTGGCTAAAACAATTAAAAACAATATGATTTTTCAAGATAGTATGTTAATTAAACATATTTATTCGACACGTGTCGCTAAAATTTCATCAACATCATCTTCTGGTTAATTGTATGCTAAGTTGTTGCCAATTATGCGCAACCAATTCTCAGGTACTGAGTAATTAAAAAAACATTTTTCAGCTTGACGCAATCCGTAGCTGGAATTAATATTGATTATAAATTCAAATTATAAATTAATAGTTTGATCTATAAATACCTTATGTCCAAAATGGTGCTTCGTTTTTACAATACTGACCTGGCTGAACACTCTCTCTACTTCGACATTCGACCAAGGTAGGGAAAGCAGCATTATTGAGAAGAAAGCGAGGTCATGAAATGGACTTTTACCTCCAGAATCTTTGTAGGTAAACACTAAATTTTTCATAGTGATCAATATTTAGCCACTTTACGTGGTGTATTGTTGCATATTGAATTAATACGCGTTCTTAAGTTTCTTTTGTTCGCACAAAGTGATTTGCAGGCTAGTGATGGTAGTAGGTACGTACTTGCATATCGATTAGGAATCGAGTTGTGAAACAGGGCGGTTGGTATTTTTTTTTACATGGAATAACAGCAGGTCATATGGTATTTACTAATAAAAGGTAACAGCAGGGCTGCTAGTATTTTTTGTAAGGGATTACAGTCACAGTAATCGATTATTAAACGTAAATATTGTACGATTAAAAATAGCCAAAAACTAGCTTAGTTATTTATAAGAATAGCTAAAATTGTAGTCTCTAGCTAAATTGAGTGGTTTCCAGTTTTTGATCATGCAAAATAGACAGATCTGGCTAGAAAATAGCTCAGCAACACTGGCTATGCCATAGCTAGAAACCGGTTTCTCTGCCGCTGCGGCAGCAGAGCAACAGCCGAGCAATTGTGCATAGGGCACACGAAGTTTCTGTGCTATGCATAGCCTATGCGTGCGCCGACTGCGCTGCTGGTCCCTGTTCTAGACATACACAGCTAAGACTTTTATAATGAATTTTTGATTTTAAAATTGATTTTTAATAATAAAAAAAGTCTTTGAAAGACTTTTAAAATACGTGTCTTTGATAATAGTTATTAAAGACTTAAAAAAAATAAATCAAAAATAATCATTAATTTTAGACCTAAAAAAAAAAAAAAATCTAAAATAATCGTTAAAAACAATCAGAATCGTAAACTAAGATGAATTCTAAGAAGTTTTGCCGAAGAAACCATGGGTCTAAAATCAAAAAGGAGCCTCCCATTTTTTCGAAGAAGTTTTTGTATCTTAAAGATACATACGTACATTATTTTACGTTTTCATTAAATTGACAAAATTCGCTTTTAAAAATGTAAATAACAAATTTTTTGGTGTTTAAAAATGTTGCTAAATATTAAACTTTAATTTTCTTCACCATCCGCCAATAATATGGTAATAGAAAAATTATTTTGCATCTAAAAGCAATAAACAAAACTTGTTGCGTCTAGAAAAATTTTGCACACCAGAATATGTTATGGGGTGGTGGTTTTACTTACTTGCTAATTATCAAACTCAGACAAAACGTATCACACAAACACATACATACATAGAAACACAAGAAATTTTATTATACTTTGATACTGAAAGTATCATAGTCGGGGGTGTGCCAGAAATCTCTGGAGATTTTGGCTCGAGCAAGTTTTCAAATCTCTAAAAAAAAAAACCGTCGGTATGCCAGATTTTAGGGAGATTTCATTTTTCGGAAAAATGTTTCGGAGCAAATACGTAAAACGAAAGTGGCCAAAAAGAGTTGCTACCTTTCAAAAATGAAAATTTCCTAAAATGTATTTGCTATTTTTGTCTTTGTTTTCAAGGTTGGCCTCATGGCATTAGTGTTATATTTAATAAATGGTTAAATAAAAATATGTTAGGTTTTATCTCTTGTAGTTCTTATACAAAACAAATATTTAATATTTTGCCCGCCAAGTAACTCATGTTGCTTGACAGCCCTGCCGTGATAGCTTGCTAGAACAGCTGTTCTACGTACTTCGTAAATGGCGAATCTGGTTTTGTTTACATTTTAAAAGTGCAAAAGGTAAACGGTGTTTTCTTCTATGGACCAATAATAAAATAAATGTAAAACAAATAAGTAAATGCAATTTTAATTTAACCTACATTTTGGCTGCTCAATGACTTTCCATAAATTAAATTCTTCTTCTTACTGTAGACATTTACACACCTTACAAACACCGCCGCCTTACCACAAATGCCACCTCATAAAAAAAACAGTTTGCTGCAATAAATTAGTTGAATTTACAACAACCTGTACACTGCTCAACCATGGAATTTTGTTACTTAAAGTACGATTTTTTTTATGTTTATTTCTCACAAAAAAGTGTCTTTAAAATTGATCTATTAAAGACACCGAATAATAGTTATTGTTAACCAAACAAGGTGGCAGCTCCTTTGTTAGGCACGGTTTTGCACGTTTACACAGAACGGCAAATAGTTTTAGAGATTTGTTAAAGATTTATTAAAATCAAAAATCATGAATTAAAGCATGTATTAGTATTAAATTCAAATGTATTTGCAATATGCAACTAAGCTTAAAATTACCTTTCGAAAAAGTAACAGTTGTTATTCATTAGACATTTAATATTGCTTAAATTAACCAAATCTCGGGACAAATTTCTAGAGGTTTCAAAATCATCTCGAACTGGGCTCTGGCACACCTAAAACCAGCTCGAGGTTGGTTTTAGGTTGGAATCGGGTTGGTTTTGATCAGACATGTCCAACGTTTGCGAGGCTGGCATGTGTCAGTGTATTGGTGTGCTTTACACTGCGCAAACGAAAAGTGGCGTTATTATTGCACGCTATGAAAAATTATGATATAGTTAAAATAATACATGGTTACCCAAACTTAGGTGTTAGCTAGTGTGTGCGTTAAAGCTTAAAATAGTTGCGAATAACATGCCCTGAAATTACCCAGTATTACTGATGGTGGCGATTGGCCTACTCGAACTACCTACTTTACTACTTCGCACGTGGGTAGTTTAGTAAGTACCCCTATGGCAAACGAGACCGGAACCACCCCAAGCTACTATTCCTTTATAGGAAGTGAAATAAGTACCTCCATGGTAGGTAGATTAGGATGGTGCAGAGTAAGTTAAAATCCAGATGGCGATTTGTATTTTTCAACAATTATACAATAAAAAAAAGATCCACCAGTGATTAAATAATAGGTGGCGTGATTAAAAACGAATTTATATTAAACAAAAAAAAAGTATCTACCGACGAATTAATAACAGATGGCGCTTAAACTTTTGTAAAGAAATGTGTTAGTAAACAAAAAAAAATAGGATCCATCGATACTTTCATCGATATATTGCAGCTTTGCTAGTACCGATTGTTACTTGTAGCCAATGCACTATAACTGAATTTCCAAAAAACAAGTGTACTCATATTCTGTATGATTTAATTAAATCATTTAATAAAACATTAAATTAAAATTTAATATTTTATTTACCCTAAAATGGGTACCTATGTATATCACCACCCTCGGCAAAGGTAGGCATATCACCACCCTAAAATGTGTCCCCATGTCACCACCTTAAAATGTGTCCCCATGTCACCACCCTAAAATGTGTCCCCATATCACCACCCCTAAAATGGGTATGTATAGGTATCCATATCACCACCCCTAAAATGGGTATGTATAGGAACTTTCGAAATAGGGCCCTAAATCAGCACCACTAAAGTAGGGCCCGAAATCACCAGTTGGCAGTAAGCGATGTGGTGTCGATTGACCCTATAGGGGGACATTTCTTACAAAAAAGGAAATTATGAAAAGCATTGAGGGTAGTGATTTCACCACCAGCGAACTAATGCTCAGTACTACAGGGTATGCCTTCATCTGTACGCGAAGGCGATAAGTAAATCATTAATAATTACGCAAATGCAAAATGCGACGCAAAGCGACATCAACCTGCTTTGTTGACAGCGCTTGCGACTGAGCTCATTTTTACGCTCCCAACACTGACTTCGGCCGGTGTTCGGTTGGCGTCGGCTTGTGTCTCTGTGAAACGTTAAATTAACGAAGGGCAAATGGGCACGCTGTGGACACCCCGGGTTTTAATGGCTGGCACACCCCTGAGTATATGGGTTTTGTGCAATGTCCGTCATGGTAGCTTACTCAAGTACCTTTCCTTGAGTTCCGCTATGACTTCCCTGACCGGTGGTACGTTAAAGGCCCTTTGTATGTTTTCGTTGCGAACGTACCACGGTGCCCCGGTGATAGTTCTCAGGATCTGGGCTCTTTCGACGATGTCGATGTTACTGCTGCACGCGTTACACCATAACTGGCAGCCATAGGTCCAGATGGGTTTCAGAACAGAACCTTGTAGTCCAGATTTAGCGGAGAGCGAGCGTTGATAAGCCAATGGAGGCTATTGGCTTTCTCTAAGCTTCAATGTGCCTGCGCTATGTTAGTCTTCTGTCCAGGTTTACTTCCAGGAACGTAACTTTGTTTGCTTTAAGGAGTTGGTATTGTTTAACGTGAGTGGTGGACAATCTTTCCTGTTTAGGGTGAAAGTTACATGTTTGCATTTTGTTCGTCAAGGCATTTGACTCGGTTAATCACTACCGTTTACTTCATAAACTTCAACTTTTAGGTTTTCCAAGCAATCTTATTCGGTGGATAAGGGAATATTTAATTCATAGAACACAGAGAGTCAGTTTAAATGGCGCTGTCTCTAAGATGGTTCATGTCACTTCCGGTGTTCCGCAAGGAAGTCACCTTTATTATTTACACTTTTCATCAATGACCTTCCATCTGTTATTGACCACTCTCGAGTGCTTATGTATGCTGACGATGTAAAATTATGCATGTCGGGTACTGCTCTGTTGTCTGCTAAAAAATTACAAACTGATTTAGATAATTTTCAAAATTGGTGTCGTGTTAACTTACTAAATCTTAATTGCAATAAATGTAAAGTCATGTCCTTTTATAGACGCCTGCCTTTTTATACTTTGATACCGAAGGTCTCATAGTATATTGGTTTTGTGCAATGTCCGTCATGGTGTCTGTCTGTCCGTCCGTCCGTATGAACGCAACTTTTGTCGACACCCGTAAAGCTAGAGACTTGAAACTTTTCAATTATGTTTATCTATAGACGGTACAGATAAAGTGTCAAGATTGGGTAGCCACGCCTACTAGGAGGCTGGGAAATCGATAAATTCGATAACTGAAAACCGATAAAACCAAATATTTCTCACATTCTTACAGCTAGAGTTACCAAATTTTGCACGCAGATAGCTAGTCATGTCCCTGAAAAAACTGCATCAAAATTTTGGATTCCACGCCCACTCCTTCCGCCCCCATCATCCCTGCTCCTTGATATTGGAAACGCCTATAGTTTTTACATTTGTTGGGCTAGAGCCACCAAATTTTGTGTCAAGATAGGTACTGACGTTCCCTATCAAAACTTGGATGCCACGCCCCCTGATTCCGCCCCCATCCCCCCTTCACCAAGAAATTGGAAACGCCTATAGTTTTCACATTTTTTGGGCTAGAGCCACAAAATTTGTTTGTGAAGATAGATATTGACGTTCCCCAAATGCATCAAAATTTTGGATGCCATGCCCACCTCTGCCGCCCACCATTTAAAATCGGAAATTTCGATATCTCTTACAGTTTTTAAGCTAGAGCCCCCGAATTCGGTAGAAAGATAGAAGGCAATATCTACCAAAGATCTGCACCAAAATTGTGGAAGCCACGCCCACCCAAGCTACCCGCCTTATAAAATCGGAATCGGCTATATCTTTAACAGTTTTTGAGCTTGAGCCACCAAACTTGGTAGGAAGATAGATAGTGACAGTTAAAAACATTTGATTCAAAAATTTGGATGCAACGCCCACCTCTGCCGCCCACCTTTTACATTTTGAAGTTAAGTTATCTTCCACAGCTTTTGAGCAAAAGTCACCAAATTTGGTAACATGATAGCTGGCGATGTTTACCACATGGCCCACTCCCTTCGCCCCTGCATTCCCCCTTATCAACCGTTCATTTACTGGTATCAAAGTATTTCGCAGTCGGTTGCGTCCGACTGCAACGTTTTTACTTGTTCAAATATATATTTTCTTGATGGTAGCCCAATCGATCGCATTGAATGGGTTAATGATTTAGGTATCCTTTTTGATCCAAAACTTAAATTTCACAAGCATATCTCTTCAGTTGCAAATCGAGCCTCTAGTACCTTGGGGTTCATTAAACGCTGGTCGAAAGAATTTGACCATCCCTACATAACCAAAACACTTTATACGTCTCTGGTACGTCCTGTTCTTGAATATGGATCTTGTATCTGGTATCCCAAATACAAGATTCACCAGGATAGAATATAATCAGTACAAAAACAATTTTTGCTCTTTGGCCTCAGGTGATTTAACTGGGATACTAACATTAACCTACCTTCCTACCACAGTAGACTTTTACTAATAAATCTTCCTTCTCTTTCTGATCGCAGAACAATGCTAGGTGTAGTCTTTTTACATAAAGTAATAAATGGTGAAATTGATTCCTCCGAATTAATCAGCAAAATTAGTTTTGCTGTGCCGATCAGAAGGACAACGAATTTTCTACCCATTGCTCTTCAAGCTTGTCACTCTGATATTCTTAACCCTTTTTGGATTGTATGTTCAAACTATAACGAATTTTCCCACTTAATTAACGGTGCCACTTCTAGTAGTTCTCTTAAAAAGTTAGTCTTATGTCATTTGTCTACGTTTTCGCGATCAACGTAACCGTACGTTATGCGGTGTGCCGCTCGGTCGGTTGGGCGTGAGGTTGGGTGCTTTTGCTTGGGTCCGCGCGTTAACAAGCCGGTGCTTGGTATCGTTGGGCCACTTGAATGTACTGTTTTTCTTGGTAAATCTACGTCCAATAATTAATAATTTAATTCGCCAGTCGGATAGCCAGTTTTCCACTTTAACCATATGACGAGCAAGTTGTGATGTTGCTTGCAGTGGGCATCTGGAGCGGCTGAGAATAGCTGTATCGTCAGCATAGGTTGATGTTGTTAGACCTCTGCATGTAGGGATTTCTGCTGTGTAGAGGACGTATAGTGTCGGCCCAAGTACGCTGCCCTGAGGAACGCCAGCTGCAATACGGTGTTCGTCGGATATTGCAGAGTTACATCTTACTGCAAACTTCCTGTCGTAGTGGTACGACTGTAACAGTTTATGTGTGTTGACTGGGAGCGTTGATTTGATCTTTTACATCAGGCCTTCCAACCAGACTCTGTCGAACGCCTGAGACACATCGAAAAATATTGCAGTGCAGTATTCTCGATTTTCGAACGCGTCTCGTATTTCTGATGTTATGCGGTTGACCTGTTTATCTATAGCCGGTACAGATAAAGTGTTAAGAAGGAGGCTGGGAAATCGATAAATTCGATAACTGAAAACCGATAAAACCATATATTTCTCACATTCTTGCAGCTAGAATTACCAAATTTTGCACGAAGATAGCCATTCCCCAAAAAATGCGTCAAAATTTTGAATGACACGCCCACTCCTTCCGCCCCCATTATCCCTGCTCCTTGAAATTGGAAACGCCTATAGCTTTCACATTTTTTGGGCTAGGGACACCAAATTTTGTGGCAAGATAGGTTGTGAAGATGTTCAAAAAACTGCATCAAAAACGTGAATGCCACGCCCACACCTGCCGCCCCCCACACTTCGCCGTTTTTAAAACCGTTGTGCGTGTATCTTCCACATTTATTGAACTAGAGTCACCAAATTCGGTAGGAAGATAGATGGCAACATCCACCAAATTTCTGCATCAAAATTTTGGATGCCCTCCCAACCATCCGCCATATAAAATCGGAATCGGCTTTATCTTTAACAGTTTGTGAGCTCGAGCCACCAAACTTGGTAGGAAGATAGATAGTGGCATATTAAAAAATTGGATTAAAAAATTTGGATGCCACACCCACTTTTTAAATTTTGAGTTGTTCAGTTAGCTTCCACAGTTTTTGGCTAAAGTCACCAAATTTTGTTACATAATAGCTAGCGATGTTTACCACCTGGCCCATTCCTTTCGCCCATGCATTCCCCCTTTGCAAAAAGATTCCTTACCATCCGTTCTTTTACCTGTATTCCGCAGTCTGTTGCGTCCGACTGCATCGTTTTCACTTGTTTTTTTTTTTATATGCCAAATTTTATTTATAATATTAACCTACCTAAAGGCTATAAAATATTGGAATGACAATGGAAATAACAAAAACAATAACGATAAGCAACAATAACAAAATTAAATAAATATCAATACAAATTATTTAATGAATCAAAAAGAAACAAGGTAGATTGTAGTAGTCCAAAAGTCACTCGTGTGGAGACGCTTCAATTTTCTGCGTGTTGTGTTTGATCGTAAGTGGTTAGCCAAAGGATTGACATGATTGAACAGTCGATTGTTATACCGACTAGTATGTCTTTTAATTTGCTCCATAACAGTTGACAAATTAATGTCATTGTGCAGTGTGACATTGCTCACATAGTATGGAGCACCAGTGATGTCTCGTAGCATTTTATTATGAAGGATTTTCACCGCTTTAATCCAAGATTAAGCAGCTGTGCCCCAAAATTGTATCCCATATGTCCACGTTGGACTGATTATGCTTTTGTATATCTTTTTGGATCTACAATTTGCTGTCATCATTTAGATGTGTTTGCGCCAAGTTACCTTCCTGCCTAGGTACACTCATGGACAAAATAATAGGTGTGAACACTGTAATTTGTAATGTATTGATATAAAATGTGTAAACGTTTTCTACATAAACATAATATTTTTTACATATGGTTACAATGTTTTGGTGTGAATTTGTTAAATTCCCGATTTAATTTAGTGGCAATTTGCTGAGACACTAAATTTTGCTAGTCAATAAAATAGGTGTGTTTAGAAAAACTTTAAGTTTTAATAAGTTAGTAGAACTTTTTGGTTGCAGAAAGTAAGTTATCAAGAAACTGCAACTAAATGCAAGTTTAATTATAAATAAAACTATACCAGATGGGTCGTGGGCGTCACTGCAGTGCGGAGGAGAGAATACGTGTTCAAAGACTACCAAATGAAGGAAAATCGTACAAATATATTGCCACGATCATGAAACGTTCAGAAAACTTCGTCACAAATGCTTTGAAACCTAAACCAAAGGTAGAAACTCGGGGTGTTCCCCGAAAAACCTCATCAGTGACCGACAATTACATCGTTACATTGGTTAAACGCGACTCGTTCCTGCCTTCCAGGACAATCACCAGTGAAATTGGTAACGCTATATCGTCACGAACCCTCAGGAGACGTTTAGAAAATGCAAATCTACCAGGTAGGATTGCCCGTAAAGGACATTTGCTTCGATCTGCAAATTTAAAGATGAGGAAAAAATTTGCATTGGATCGCAAAACCTGGTGCGGACCAGTGGGTGAGAAAAAATGGCGAAATATACTCTGGAGCGATGAGACAAAGATAAATTAGTTTGGAAATGATGCCAAAAGGAATGTTCGTCGGCCTAAAGGAAAAGAATTCCATATTAGGTTCACCCAAAAAACCGTAAAGCTCGGAGGTGGCAGCCTCATGGTATAGGGCCGTTTTTCTAGGGAAGGTGTTGGTCCGATACATCTGATTGATGGTTTTATAGACAGATTTGTTTACAAAGATTTATTGGAGACGGTAATGCTACCATATGTTGAAGATAACATGCCACTTTTATGAAAGTTCCAGCAGGATAACGTTCCGAAGCACTCATCCCGATTAGTAAAGGATTGGTTCCAAGAGCATAAGGTGGACGTTCTGGAGTGGCCAAGTCAGTCCCCATACCTCAATCCCATTGAGAACCTCTGGGGAGAGCTTAAAAAAGAACTCGGAAAAACTGTTTGCCAAAATAAAACCCAACTAAGGGAAAATATCCATAGAGTATTCCAATCGGAACATGTAGGAAGCTAATTTCATCTATGCCTACAAGAATAGCTAAAGTGTTGCAAAATAATAGCGGATACACATTGTATTAACTGGGATATAAGAGCTTTATACCAAACGGGACCAAAACTGCCAAACATTTTATGTAATTAACAAAATTAAATGATTACACCTATTATTGTGGCCAGCTGAAATTGGAGTTTTTTATGAAATTATTTCATTTTTATTTTATTTGAAAGCTTTTAAGGCCAATGATTTTTTTATTATATTATGATTAGTATAAGTTATGAAATTCTCATTGATTTTTTTTGTATTGATGGAAAAATATAAGCAAAATAAGCTGTTAAACACAAAAAAAAATGCACACCTATTATTTTGTCCGAACATGGTTCTCCTGAGGTATTACCGTGTTGTTAAGTTGAATCAAAGGACAAATATCCTTTCTGTACAATGCTGCGATTTGCTTCCATTGACGCAAATGTTTTACCTATTAGCCCAGGTACTACAACTATTTTAGAAATTCTGTGTAAGGGTTGCTGCAGTCCCAGCGCTAGCTGAGTTTGCAAGAAACACAGTGTCATCAGCGAACATATGTGGGAAGCAATGTACCCTCATCTACTGGAACTGGAAAATCTGCAGTGTATAATGTATACAGGAATGAACCAAGGACACTATCCTGAGGATAATGGGGCGGACATTTGATTGTTCTCCTCTAACTTCTACCACAAATGAGCGGTCAGTGAGATAAGATTTAAGAAGTAAATAATGTGTAGATGGCAAAAGAGCTTTAAGTTAATACAATAAACCATTATGCCAAACACGATCAAATGCCTGCTGAACATCCAAGAATACCGCAGAGCTATATTGCTTATTTTCTAAAACTTCAAGGACATGTTGTATAAATTTATGAACTTGCTCTGGGGTCCCATGATTATGTCGAAAGCAAAATTGCTGATAAGGAATTGCATTCTGGACAGAATTAACCTCAAATAATCTTGATAATATTCTTTAACAATTTTTTGAGAAAGTAGGGAGCAGACTAATGGGTCGATATGACTTAACAAGGTTATCTGGTTTTCCAGGTTTAGGTAACATTGTTATAACAGCTCTTTTCCACATAGTTGGAAAATATTGGTTACGAAGCATGGACTTGAAAAGAAGGATCTAAAATACCACTCCCTTTGTTGGCAGAGCCTTAGCAACTTTGCCGTCTATACAATCATAGCCAGGGGATTAAGTGATTTTAAGTTTGCGAATCTTCAAGCAATAGATCTAATAGGTTGAATTGGATCAAGATCAGCATTTAAAAATTCTTCAGTTTCTTGTAACGCCAAATCAAAAGGCATGAAACGGTCATGTAACTCATCTGCAAAAGCTGATAAAATTTCTGCATCTGATCGACACCACGTATTGTCAGACCGTCTTATGGGGATTCGCCTTAGTGGCTGGCATTTGATACGACTCGTTGCTTTTCACAGATTGAAACCATGATTTCCATTTGGTTCAGCATTAAGGAGCATGTCCTCAAAGTATTGGTTCTGAATGTTAATTAGTAGTTGTCTTAGCTCACAGGTATCGGAAATTTCGAAGATCAATTTTACTAAATGAGCGCATATACCGGCGACGAAGTGATCTCTTAAGTCTTACCATATTTAAAATTTCAGGTTTTAAAAAAGGTTGAGGTAGACTGGTGGGTGGAATTTTAAGATTAGGATTCCAAAAAGGTCAAGATCTCAACTTTCTAGAAAAAGTTCACAGGCTAGGGCAATAAAAATATGTCGTGATAGAGAAACTTCATCAGAAACTAAAAATCGTCTTGCAAGTCAGAGAGAAAACGCGTCGCAATCCCTTGCAAGAGAGTCAAGGATTGAACGTTCACAACGGCTTGCTGATCAAAATTTGCGAACGTCTCATGTCCGCGCGCGAGAGTCGATAACCGCGTGTTCACAGCGGGTTGAAGAACAAAGTTTAAGAGCCTCTCAAATCCGGGCGATCGCCGTAATATATGTACTGTACGCGAATATTTAGAACGATTGCATCAAATGTCTTAATTTTGTTAAATGTGCGAAGCCGGGCCAGGCAGCTTGTATTTAAATAAAGAACTTATACTAAAAAAAAAAGAAAGGCTAAATTAACCTAATTCCAAAAAGAAACCACCTCTTGCTAACATAATTATACGTTTAAATTTTATATAGTTTTGTTTATTATCTAATTTTCAAAATGAAGAAGCCTATCTACTTTGTAATAAAATCTTTGCCTCTAAAATGATTTGTTAATAATGCTAATTTCATCCTGTTCCTGTTGGCATGGTCACCTAAACGGTAGCAACCTAACGTTTTGAGGGGACTTTAAACACAGCCCGCTACTTAGAATCCATGGTTGGGAAGGGTAAAGAAGGCGGTTGTCATCCTTCAGCTTTAGACACCGGCAATTCCAGTTAATAAGAGAAGTCTCCAAGCTATGGTTTTTAGGCATATCGGTCCTTGGGCACGTCTTGCTAGCTCCGTCATTCTTATCGGACGATATTTTGCGATTTTGATCTTTTTAGTTTCCGAAGGGATCCTTAATAAAATTGTTTAAGCGAGAGTCTACGAAATAGCAAAACCCACCCCACCCCAAAAGAGCTACGGTATTATAGGGTCCAGCTCCGCTATCATTCCTTTGACTCATGTGATGAATGCTATTGGACAACTCGCCAACGCCCGGTCATTACTAGCACTCGTGTGATACAAAATGCACAAAAGCCTGACACTTTACAATTATGTTTGTCTACAGACGGATCAGATAGTGTCAAAATTTTGGTGGCACACCTACTAGTTGGTTGGGAAATTGATTTAATCGATAGCCGAAAACCGATAAAACCTCATATATTTTGAACATTCTTACAGCTAGAGTTACCAAATTTGGCAAGAAGATTTGGCTAGTCGCGCCTCCAGCCACCCTGCTTTTTGAAATTGGAAACGCTTTCACAGTCTCCGAAAAAGTGCAAGCAGACTCCCTACCATCCGTTGTTTTACTAATATTAGAGTATTCCGCTGTCAGCCGCTCTTTATACGGCGTTTTGCTATAGCAGCCCTCTTTAATTAAGTCACGTTTTCGATTTACGGCCCAGAGGCCTCTAACGGGCAAAAGAATATTTTTTCGATGTCGATATTTCTACATGTTGCCAATCTTGGGAAAGCGCAATCTCGATGCACATTCCTTTGTATTTCCTCTTGTTTACGATCGTTATTCAGTGTGTGCTCATAAAGCGGCTGGTTTACTTGTATTCGTTTTAAGGCCTAGTTTCGTGAAACATATCTAGGCCGTAAAGCGAGGTATGGGTGTATAAAGATTTAAAAGCGCTGTTAACACGTAGATATAATGTCACGACATCTGTCAAAATTTTTAAGTCACACACCATTTCTTCTAAATCCAGACATCACAAACACAGTCACCACAATTACAAAAATTAAAGTACAAAATATGTAAAAAAAAAATAAACAAACAGCCGACTGGGCAATGGGCGACGCATTGCAACGCAAAAAAAACTATTTACGCACTTAAGCGCTCCTATAGGAAACGTATTTAGACCGCCAAATCAGAACTTTGAATTTTTTTTATTAAATATCAATTTAAAATTTTTAAATGAAGAAAAAAAAAAAAAACAAGTAAGAAGGCTCTAGTCGAGATTTCCCGACTAGGAGATACCCCGAACCCTATACTTAACGCGTACAGTCATTGTCTGTATCCATCTGTGACCTAAACTTAAATCGATATCTCTGGTGTTTCTCAACCGATTTCGGTGAAATTTTCAGAAAAGTTATATCGTTACCCATTATTTCAATCCCCATTTTTACATTTTCCAAATTCGAGATTTTTTTGCTATCGATTACATGTGTATATCGGAAACCAGAATAGTTATCGATAATTTGAAACAAACTTGTTCCGCTCATGGTATATGAGAACTTATATTCAAAATCTTAAGTCCCTAGCTCTTGTAGTCTCTGAGATCGAGGCGTTCATACAGACGGACATGGCTATATCGACTCGGCTGTTGATGCTGATCAATAATATATATACTTTATGGGGTCGGAGATGCTTCCTTCTGCCTGTTACATACTTTTGCACAAAACCATTATACCCCTTTTACCCATTTTATGGGTTAGGGGTATAACAAGTAAGGCTCTAGTCGAGATTTCCCGACCAGGAGATACCCCGAACCCAATACTTAACGCGTACAGTCTTTGTCTGTATGCATCTGTGAATAAACTTCAATCTTCAATATCTCTGGTGTTTCTCAACCGATTTCGATGGAATTTACACAGATTTTCATTGTTTTGTATAGTCTCCAAAACGTGTTTCACATTTTCGATATTCAAAATGTTAATGTTCTCGATCACATGTGTATGTCGGAAACGAAAAGAGTTATCGAAAATCGAAAGCAAACTTGTATTACCTAGGACTAAGATGAGCTTATGTTCAAAATCTGAAGTCTCTAGCTTTTATAGTCTCTGAGATACACGGACATGGCTATATCGACTAGGCTGTTGATGCTGATCAAGAATATATATACTTTATGGGGTCGGAGAAGCTTCCTTCTGCCTGTTACATACTTTTGCACAAAACCATTTACCCAAGCATGTATTTTTATACCCTGAACCCATAAAATGGGTAAAAAGGGTATAATGGTTTTGTGCAAACGTATGTAACAGGCAGAAGGAAATAAAAATGGATGTTGAAATAATGGGTAACGATAGAGCTTTTCTGAAAATTTTATCGAAATCGGTTGAGAAACACCAGAGATATCGAAGATTGAAGTTTAGGTCACAGATGCATACATACAATGACTGTATGCGTTAAGTCGGGAAATCTTGACTAGAGCTTTCTTACTTGTTTCTTTTAATTATTTTTTGAAAATGGCTTAAAAGGACTATTTTACCCAATTTTTTCATCTCTTCATACAAGATATTAATTTTCAAAAAATCATTAAAAAAAATACATGCGAAAAGATTTTTGAAAAATTCTTTTTGCATTCACTAATAGATTTTTTGGGAGAAACTTTTAGAATCAAAACATTTTTTGTTTAAAGCCGAGGAAAAAAGTTTCAAAAATAGACCTTTACATGAATTAAAAACTTTCGATGGGTAGTATTGTACCATTCCAACGGAATTTCAATGACCTTTCCACTAATACCAAACTTTTTATGAAGTAAGTTCAAATTATGAGTAGATTTAACTTAGAGTGTTGTCAAAATACATACGCATGCTGTTGCACGGTTCCGCTTGCTCAAAAGCAGCACATTCGCTTGTAAAACTGTTGTCCCAAACTATTTTTCAGCCCACAAATTGTGCGTAGTCGAGTTTTCTCGACGAGAGCCTTCTGACTAGTTTTTGTTTAATAAAGTATTGATTATGCTTCTGTTTCTATTTGGATGTACTGTATGATCACATTGTATATGCACAATTAATGGGGTCGGCAATTCTTTCCTCTGTCTGTTATGTACTGTTGCACACAACTATTAGACCGTTATTACTAAGTGCAGGGGTATAAAATATGAACTTACCGCGATAAAGCTGTGCAACTGCGGTAGCCGAGTCCTGGAATGCTCCCCAAACCGTGCTTAAGTTGTTGTCGCGCTGACGCTCAAACTCGCGCTCGTACTCATCGTTTTGGCCGTGTATTTCCTGATGACACTGCTCCTCTAACAAACTCTCCTCGCCGCCTGATTCTTGTTGCTGCTGCATTTTGTTGGTGTAGTTTATTTTGTTGTTGTTGCTGCCGCTGTTATGCTGCTGCAGAACAATCTTTCAAATATAACTGCTCTCTCCTTCAACGCCTAAGGTCCTTGCTCCTTTTTCAATTTGCTTTTTCCAAATACTTCCTCTTTGTAACGAAAGCAGCACCCACTGACGCTGGCACAAACACTCTCACACGCACGGTTGGCGTGTATGCGCACGTCTAAATATATCGTTGATTTATGTGTCTTTATTTTTTATTTCAATAACGTTTTAGTATTAACATTGAAAAGAATACATCTGTTTAATACACTCAAATGAAGGTAAGAAATCTAGATATTAGAATCTGATTTAAGAAATTACTTGTATGAAATTTACGGTGCGCAGGAACATTGTGAAGCACCCACCACAAAAAAAAAAACAACTAAATAATGCTGCAAAAATATCGATGGTATTTAAGATCTATCGAATAGTTTTCTTATACCCCATTTACACAACGGCACATCTAACATCTAATACACAATTCTAGGGCACATCACGCGGAACGATGAGAAGATGTGAAACACATGTTCGCAAAGCAACATCAACATAAACTGTCTAAATCTTTCTTTGTAAAAGTGACGTGTTTATCTCGGCGCATATTTAACTCATTGTATTATAAATTAATTTATTAAAAAAATTGATGAAACAGAATTATGTTATACCCAATTCACACTAGGGCACATCACGCGAAACGATGAGAAGATGTGAACTCGGGCTCACATTGCAACATCTAACATCAACTGTCTTATTCTTCCCGTGCTAAGGTGACCTGTTTATCTCAGCGCATAATTTACCAATTGTTTTAAAAAATTAATTAATAAAATAAAGATGGATGAAACAGAGCTATTACTTATGTTTGCCTCTCAGCAAGAGAGTATGTTTATTGAGCTTGTTGGCATTATAGGAGAGACACGTAAAAATTTGTTAAAAATTATATATGTGTATTAAGTAACCTAGTTACTTCAGTCTATCTGTTTAGTACTTCAGAAATACCATATTAATAATAAGCGTTTTGCTCTCTTTGCATCTAATTGCGCTCACTCATTAGCTCAACGATCTACCCCTGGTTATTTCTGCGACGCTTAGCAGGTGTCGCCGTTTCCTCCTGAGCCACCACTTCATTTAGGTCCGACACAATATTATTGTCCCGTGTCGACTGAAACGACCGCTCTTGTGCGTTACTTATGGCAAACGTGTCCAGAAATTCTTTCAATTTGCCTCCTCTTCTTGGGCCGATTTTCTGCTTCTCTTGTTTGAAATAAATTGCCGATACTAAACAGTTTTAATATAAAAACTTCCATGCATCATACCTATACTTGCTTGCGAGGTTGTCCGCATTTGTCCTCATATCAGTCCACTGGATCCTACAATCCATCGCCTGCATTTTGAATTGCCATCCCTTAGTACACATGTGTGTGTTTTCCACATACCACGTAAATTGTCTCGACTAAAGCCTTCTTACTTGTTTTGTCTCAACTGTGAAATCAATTAGACTTCACCTAAAATTTAATTTTTCGATATTTTTTCGATTTTTTATTAACTATATCTCGATAACCAAGCGAGTTATCGATAAATTTCAATTAATATTTTCGTTTTATTTTGTCGAGTTCTACAAGAGTCAAGCATCAGACCTTGGCGCCCGAAAAACCGTAGACGTGCCCTCGTAGCAATTGATTTCATAGTTAAAAACGATACAATTACATGCTCTTTTGGCTTATCGGTGATTTTTGCCATTCAAATGGAAAAAATACTACAAAATATTTAAGTGTGGCAACGAAAAACACAAAAATACATGAAGTTGGCAAATAGCTATAATTCCCGCTAGCCGCTATTTTACAATTTATCTCGCATATGCCAATTGCAACACAAGGAAATAGCTAAATTGGCAGCACTGGTCCGTTATGTGCCGCTCTCAAAATCACTAAAAACTGTGGGGTCACAGTTTGCTTTGTTTAAATTTTCGCTTCTCGCACTATGGGTCCGGTACATGCTTTCCGAAATTAAATTTTGAAGTTGTATGTGCAAATAAATAATGAATCACATGATGAATCAAAAAAAGCTTGCCCCTTTCTCACGTGATATGAATATGAAGTCTAATAAATCTAGTTTATGGTTTTCTGTATTTTTTTTTGACATTGTGTGCTGCTTGTTATTAGCTAATCTAATGTAAGCATGAATAGCCTAGAAAATTAGCACAGTACTCAGAGAGCACAACAGCTGATCGATTTTGGTCCCCGAATTCACAAGAGCAGGGTGCGCGGATGCAATTGGAACTCGCTTATGCAGCATCGATTTGAATTAGATTCCTACGTAGTGAATCTGTATCATATTCATTTTCGCTCAGTTGGAATCGACATCACCTAGTTGATAAATTATTTACGGACTTTGGCTGTTACGAAGATGCTAATCTTTCGTTAACAGAGGAGCTTAACAGCGCTGTAGCCAATAATATACAAAATTTCCTACCAATATATCGCGATAATTGGTGCCAAAATAATAGACAAATAAATGTTATAGGACTGGTAACCAGAGCCGGCGATGTAAATGCAACAGAGAGCCTCTGCACATTTTCGAAGCATACACAAGTATCGAGTAGCGGCAAGTTCGCCTTAATAGCGTATTTCCACTGCTCAGTTATTCTCAGTTATGTTAGTTAACAGTAACTGATGTTCAGTTTGCATGTATTCTCCCATAAGGAATTAACTGAAGTAAAACTGACCGTAAATATTAACTGAAGAATAACTGAAGAGGAACTGGTTCATTTGAACACTTGTTCGATAAAACATCGCTGTTAATGAGCACTTTTAATGTAACAGTCGCAAAACAGATGATTGTGAATAGCAGAAATTGTGAATAAGTAGGCTCAATATTTAATAATATACAAAATTGAATTAAAAATTTAGTTTTTTGATGAATTATTGTAGAAAACAATTGAACTGCGTGGGAGCTAATATGCAAGCGCTACGAGAATACGCGCAAAATATTAGCTAACTGCGTAAACCAGCTGCTGGACTTGAAACTGCTGAAGAACAATGATGAAGGCAGTATCCGCAAGTTCTTGGACACAGCGACTGAGAGCATCTACATCATTAAAGAAAAAGGTCAAATTTCTAATGATGCTGATGTTTTATTCGCTCAAATTCTGCTGCGACAATTTTCCACAGAAGCCCTACAACTGTACGAGCAACATGTAAAGAAGGCTAGGGAATTTCAGTCTTTGTCCGATGTGCTGGAGTTTATTGAGCAACTATATAACTCAATAGATTCAGTACAAAAACATGGCATTCAGACAGAAGCCAAGAAAACAAGCAATAAAAGATGCCGTTATTGCCAACTGGATGGCCACGATATAACGAGATGCCAGGAGTTTGGAGCCGAGCCTGTTAAAAATCGCAAGCAGTTTGTATTTAACAACTCATTATGCTTTAAATGTTTGGGAACTCATTGCATCAAAGATTGCAACAAGGATTGGACCTGCAATCGATGCTATAAAGCACACAACAATTTGCTTCATGAGGATGCAAATCAAAAGGAGACCGTCATCAGCAATTGCCTTAAACTAACAAAGGGGCTCTGCGCTTATCCGGATCAAAAATAAATCTGGAAACTTTAAGCAACTAAGAGCCCTAATAGATGGAGGCTCTCAAAGAACAATGATTTCTGAAGAAGCAGCTCAAAAACTTAAACTTCAGCTAGTAAGAAGTAATGTTGAAGTTCAAGGAATTTCTCAAAAGGTTGAATCTTCAAGAAGTAGCGTTTGCTTAACAATTAAACCAAGGATGAAAAGCGAATTCATTACCACAACGGAGGCAATTGTTATGCCAAAACTTCAGAAAGCTCTGCCGAGCAAGAAAATTGACATGGATGTCAATAAGGATTGGATGGGCTGCGAGCTAGCAGACCCATATTTCAACGAGCCCAGTCGAATAGATGTCATCATTGGCGTTGATCTGCTCCCGAAAATTGTGTTGGGAAAGGTTAAAAAGATCAAGAAAACTCTAGGACAAGAGACGGAACTGGGATGGATAATTTCCGGCAAAATATCAAAATACAAAGTTATCAACGCAACTACAACGGTTTGCCAGGATACACACAAAGGATTTTCGAAACCGGAAAAACATGAGGCTGGCGCGGAGACGCTGCTGAAACGTCATCAGAAGCGCAAGTGCAAGATTGTTGGGAGCGAGAACGGATTCCAGGTGACCGCTGAATACGGCAATGACAAATCCCAGGAGAAACTGGATACACTGAAGAAGAAGTCGTCAAGGAGCCGCCCGTTGCTGAAGGAGTCCAATCGCTACCAGAACTTTAAGTCGGACTGCAACAAGGCCATGGTCTGGATTGACAAGAAACTGAAGTTCACTACCGACGACATCGGAAATAAGGTTCCGATATATCTGAATAGCCATCTGCAGAAGTACCACTTTGAACGCGAGCTTAACTCTGCAAGATCGCGCATTGACGACATCATCATAGAAGGCAGTGAGTTGATCGAGAGGAAGCACTATGCGGCAGATCAAATTAACACTCGTTTGCTAAGGACCGTGATGACGTGGCAGACGCTGACGCAGGCTTCAACAATAAAAAGGCTTAAGCTGAACGAGGCTTGGCAGCAGCAGCAGGCGAAGCAGTTGTCCCAGGCAAAGCAGTACTTTGATAACATGAACAAACGGTGCCTCAAAACAAGACAAGTACCGACGAACAGGCAGCAATTGGTGACTGTATAAAAACCCTGACTCAGAAGAATAAAAACTAGTACAAATTCAAAACACCAACCGTGATATACTCAACACTTGTTGTAGTTGTTCGACCCCGGGTTCAATAACGCGTTCGAGATGATGATATAAGTAAATACTTTTTTTTCTGCTTTTAAGTTTTTTTATATTTATTTTTATAATAAGAGCTCACATTTTTTCATAATCATTATAAAGTGTTTAATTTTTATATAGATACAACAAAAATATAAAATTTACAAAAAACAATACGATATATATAATACATATTCAATATATACAATTTAAGGAAATTTATAAAATAATGTTTAAAACAATTTTGTTAAAATTTAAATTAAGCAGCTTGGTGTGCACGATGAAGTCTGCTCGTCACCTTGTTGCCAATTCCGTCAAAATGCACCAGGATGTATGTTTCTGAAAATATAAAAATTGTTCATCAATTGTGTATTTATATAAAGTAAAGAGTATAAAAATATGTACAAAACTTATCTTTATATGTGCTATTTATAAAAAGCCATATTGTAGCTTCCATCCAGATCTATTTCCGCAGTTGGGTTGCGACGTTATGTCTCCATATGCCAGCATATAAAAATCCTGCGCAAATTCCCTCGCAATGAAAAAAAATTATTCGTTTAAAATACATTGGTAAAACAAAATAAACATTTTTAAAACTTTCAAAGCTGCATAGCAGCGTAAAAGTTAGCCTTTGCTCATTCCTGGGTTTTCCTTGCGGGTCATCCTTCTAGCGCATCCATCCTAAATTATCCTGGGTCATCCTTCTGGAACACTCATCCCGGGTCATTCTTCTGTGTGGTCCATCCTAAGTCATCCTGGGTCATCCATTTTTGGCATCCATCTAGGGTCATCCTTCGATGGTATTTTATTATTATATCTGGAACGAAAAATATTAAAAATGTGTAAGTAAAAGAGATGTGATCTTTTTTTTTTATATACCTACCAAGTATTCGGGCTGCCAATGCAATGATTGCCTATTGTTTGGTACTTGACGCAGTACGTAAATATGAACAAAGAGGAACCTTTAAGACTAGATAAATTATAATCTTTGCATAAATTCATTCATTTAGTTCTTACCATATTTATGTAGGCGTTCGGTCAAATTCTGGCCACCCCCTTTTAGAACCACGCTAGTGCTAGACCCATAAATACAATATTTTAACATTTTATTTAATATATTTATTATTAATGCTTAAAAGTTTGTATATTTACCAAATGTACCGGAGCGGCATAACATTTTTGGCCAACTCTTCGGATACCATTTTTGCTGTCCTTTCCAATTGCTTTTCCTGAAACAGCCACCTCGCTTTTTTTCTTGCTAATATAACTAGCAGTTTTTTAAGTAGCTCTAAGCGGTGGATGTGGCAGCTGTTTCTTTTATTAAACCAAGTCTGACAAAGCTGATTGGTTCGGCGCAGACATTCTTCAGTAATCGTCTTGCACAATTGTGTTGAGTGCGGCGACCTATCGAAAACTTCGGCAAAAGACGCATAATGCAAGTTGCAGACGAGGAAACATTTATCTGACGGGCTTGTTAGGCTCATTTCGTCCGTCGTAAAATTCCGTGCCTTAATCAGATCATTATAATTCTCACTTGCAATTGCGTCCATATGGTTCAGGGCTATATCGCATTTTGAGCAATTAACTTTTTCTTAGCAACCAAGTAGCCGTCAACCCATATGCAATTCACCATCATCATTCGCACAATTGGCATTACTTAAGTATGATTTTGTTACGATTTTCATGGACATCAATCTGGCCATCAAGTACTGCATTTCGCGAACTGAGGGGTTCGAGTTATTCCCCAGTTTTGATCGCAAAGCAGCAAAAAAGTTTTCGAGACTATCTTGATTGAATCTTGTTGTATGAACAAATTCGATAGTTTTGTCGCCGAATAGCTCGACCGTGAGGCATATTATACTGTCAAGCGTCATAAGTAAACCTGCATGGCAACGGTTTGCAAAGAAAAAGTCTACTTTCTTTACATATTCTTTGAATTCAAGCAGCTTTTGCTTATTTTGCAATCTGTAGGGGTATTTGCACCCATGCTTGTATGATCTACAGTTAAGCAAATCGAATCCGTCATTAAGTTTAATAACAAATTCTGCTGTTGCCAATGCAGTTGCCATGTTTTGATCCGAAAACAATTTATTTTTATGGCAGACTTTAATCGCATTTCCTACTGACCTTGACAATACTTGGACAGCATATTTCACACTCAATTTTTCAAACAACTTTGGCCGAATATGTTTCTCCGTAAGCTTTGGAACCATGCGAGTTGTAGTGCTCTTAATATCTATTTCGTACAACTCAGCAATTACACTCCAGCTAGCGATGCCGTTGGGAGTAATGATTCTATGTGCTATAAATCTGTTCCTTATGCTTTTAAATAAATGGACATAATCATACATTAAATAAATTTATTTCCATTGGAGTCAACATAAATACTTTTGGCCAAACCGCCAAGTCGGTTATACTACTAGTGTTGATTGCTGCCTGATCGCATACAACGGCTTTAACTTTAAGACCCATTTTGCTTAACACGTTTACATTCTCCAATAAGCATTGCTTCGTTGTCTCTGCAGCCGGTTTCCGACTACTAACACAATAATAGGTGAATGCGTATTTCCATGGCTGAACAATGCCTTTGATTTGGAAAACTAGGAATGTGTTTGCGACCATTAGCTCGCGCCTTTTCTTGCCATAATTAACAAAGCCGTCTATTTGGTCCGTATTGCTGTTGTATTCAAGCTCCGAACGTCCGTGTTTTTCGTCGAACACAATAACATAGATACGTTCGCTCTTTGATCATCACCTGCACATTTTTTGCTACATTTTCGCAGACCTTTTCATTGATGCCCGGACCAATTATTCTTATTGGGCTCCAGTACAATAAAGTTCTAGGACTTGGCAGATTTAAAGATAGGGCAGCGCGCATAAATTGGTAGCCTTTTGATGACCTATAGTTAATGTTCATCAAAAGGTTTTTTTTAACATCACTTAAACTTTTGGTGTGGCATTTCTTTAGAAGGAGTGATGCAAAAATCTCTGATGCGTCGTTAACTGCGCTTGGAACCGTGATTGAGTTGTTTGCAACATCAATGGACCGCATTGACCAATTGTTCTCTCTATCTTTTAATGTTTTCAGCAAAGCCACCTTTTCTTTTTTAACTTTTGTGTGCTCAGCCAAAACAACTCACAACGAGGGCATGCTTTTTCATTCATTTCAATGTCTTCATCTGCGATGTCGATATTTTGGTGCTTGCTGTATGTGTGGCTCTCGTCCTCATCCTGGTTCTTTGACTCAGCTTTATAATCAGCTTCTAAGCCCATTATCGGATGGACATTTTGTTTCAGCCTCTTTTTGTTAAAGTCCGATGGGTGAAAATGCTTTCTGCATATAAAAAGGTGTTTGTTCTTCTCGTATGCAGGGTTTAAATTACAAATAGTCTTCCACTCTGACCTTTCTTTCTCTTTTGTCGGGAATTAATACAGCACTGACGGTGGATTGCTGCTTTCGCAATTCAAAATGCAGCAATACCTTGTGCTAATTGTTATCTTAAAACACTTTTCATTCATCGGTACTTCTGCGTGACCTAAAAAGCATTATGCATTATAATTCATGTTGTCGTAGGCAACGCACATAATAATTTGTACATACTCTAACAGGCCGACCTAGGGACAGATACACACATATTTAACAAAACAATAACAGCTAAAGACAAACACAGTTCATCACGAAATTAGTAAACAATCACAGTTCTACATTGTTAATTCACAAAAACACAAGTACATGCAACAGTTAACATTTTAGGCTTGTATTGGAGCCCGCCAAAAAAAATAACAAACATATACACTTACCCAATTTCAATGTGGTCACAGATCCAGCTTTTAAATTGCGAACTTCCAGGCATGCCTCCTCAAAATGCAAGTTGCATTCCCTGGTGCAAGTACTTAAACTTTCAATGTCCAATGTAAGGTTTTCGCACTACTCCACTTCTAGTTCTTTAGGTACGCGGAACAATGTGTTGCCGCCAACGCAGCGTTTCACTACGCACTTGAAAATAACTCTTTTAAAAATGTTTTCCATATTGAAATGGAACAAATAATATATAATTAATCAAATAAAAATATAAATAATATTTTTGGGTTTTGAGTTTTGAAAAAAACTGTTGTGTATGGGTACTTAATGGGTTAAGAAAAGTATTGTATCATTTAAACATAAATTAAATGACCTTTCCATTGATTCCATACTTTGACCATACTTTCCATAAAACATTGCACATACCTCAAAAACATGCCGTACGAATTAATAGTGGTTTGGGCTCGTATAATATACATAGCATTAAATAACATTAGGTAATTACTTTGTTTTGCCAAGGAACTGCACCCTCATTATTGAAAAATTCCATATACTTTTCCCTAACTGTTTTCGCAACTTGCGAGGCATTGCGCGATTGTGTACTCTGCAAATTTACATATGTATCCCCAAGTCTCGAACCTCCTTCCGTAATGCCCCCCTCTTGCGAAACTTCGCTACACATGTACTGACTACAATTCTTTTGCCTTAAAAAATTGTGCAAATAGCAGCATGCCAATACAATAGTATGTTATTTACCTTTTCAACGCTAACATTAAGAGGCCGTTGAGAAACACCAAATCGAGATGCCAATATTCCAAAAACATTCTCAACTATTCTGCGTGCCCTACTAAGTCGGTAATTGAATATCCGCTGCTCGTTCGACAGGCCAACTTGAGCAAACGGCTTTAAGAAATTTTCAGTTAGCTGGAAAATGTCGTCGCCGACAATCACAAATGGTAAAATACGTTCACTGCCAGGCAGCGGTCCTGGTAGCGACAAGTTTAGCTTATTTGCGTAAAATAACATATTTAAAAAGGAGGCAGAAGTGTGGGAAGAGAAACTGAAAAACATGTCCCCAACCCAGGGCATCATTGCTACTAAGTTAATTAATGATATTATTTTCCGGGGGCAATTAAATTCCTTGTCCTTACAAACTAAAATAATTGATAAGGAGCCACCGGAAAAGTCCTTAAATAATTTGGAAACTGAAGATAATAGGAATATGGATATAAGTCAGTGCCCTATATCTTTTGATGGTGACGTTTTCACTGATTTAACACAAAGTCCATTCCACATAAGTGAAATTAAAAAGTAGTTTATTTCTTTTTATTACTATTTTTATAATATTAATTATAAGGTTAATTTTTAGGAGTTTTGTTTTATATAGTGTCGTTAGTGGACTGGCCGTTATTGAATTAGGAGCGTGAACCGAAAGAATTAAAAATTGCGAAAAAAAAGTAGTGGCTGGCCGTTTAACGCTTTTTTGAATATGGCAAAGCATTCTCATCAATGATATATTGTAAGATTTTATAATTCCTAATAAAATATCATTGGTGAGCAAGCTACTAATGACAAAAAAAATCATAACAAGCCCACTAATATAGATAATTGAAATTTCATTTAGAAGAACATTTATATATACTATTAAGAAAACAAAAACAAAGCACATGCAAATCATAAAGCTTTCTATAACCTTCTCATTCGCACATACATAACCCATTTAGGTCACAAGTAAGAGAGTTAAGCAAAGAGAGATGCTTTGCTTAAATTCACACGTACACGCGGCTGCGCGCAGCATGCTGCACGTGAATTACCCGCATAAGCAGCAGTTGTGAGCGACGCATCTCCACGGACGATTTTTTCGTGTTCTTCTTCTTAATTTTGTTTCAAACTTTGTTTTGTTTTTGCAATGCAATGCAATTATATTCAACACAAAATTGTTAAAAATTGTATTATAAAAGCAAAAAAAAATAAACATAATTTACAATTTATAATTTCTTCTGTTATATTTATTAATTCATTGTGGTCTTAGTTGCAGCAAAAAACTCACATACAAATATCTTTATTTTGAAACAAGCGAGCAAATTCATTACTCTCTTGCTCTATCTTTCTCTCTCTTCTGTCATTTTGAAACTTAAGTTAGAAGTTGTGAGCGAGCAAGTGCGGCTACCTCGTTAAGTATACCTTGGGCTGGGGTGTTTCCTAGTTTCAAGAAATTTTTCTATGTAAGTTTTTGTTGCCGGACGCTTCAACTATGAAACATTTGTTGAACACCACTATAGTGATTTTTACTACGTTTCATAGTTAAAGCCCGCATAGTAAAATTTACTATTTTCGTAGTGGATTCTCGTGGCATTTTTTTTAATGACGTTTTCCAAAATATTGCATCAAAAATTTTGATGGCACGCTCACACCCTCCTAAAACGTAAATGTGTGTATCTTCCGCATTTTTTGAGCTAGAGTCATCAAATTTGGTAGGAAGATAGATGGTTACATCTACCAAAGATCTGCATCAAAATATTAGATTCCACGCCCACCTCTGCCGCCCACTTTTTAAAATGGGTTATACAGCTATTTCTCACATTTTTTGAGCTGAAGTCACCAACTTTGTAAGCACACTCCTTATTATCCGTTCTTTTAGTTGTATTAGAGTATTCAGCCGTCGGTTGCGTCTGACTGCAACGTTTCACTTGTTTTTATACTCTGATCATTAAGTAGGTATACATAGAGGAGTCAAACGCAAAAAATCCAATAGCCTAATTGGTCCAATTTGCGGAGGAGCCACCCTTATTCGGCTGCTGAAAGCAGCGAGCCGAACGCAAATTTTGACTCGATACAGACGGAGTGTCAGCAATTTGCTGTGTATACGTCTGTATGTCAGCGACGTGATCGCCGTTAGGTGTATATATGTGTGTATGTATGTTTCTGTATGCTGTTTGCTCAGAGCTGCTGTATATTGTGGAAGGGGGATAGAAGCAGCAGAGTGCGAACAACAACAACACATGTGCATTTTTTCTGTATTTGGTGGCTCCGAGCTCAAATGAAGCAAAAATCATTAGGGCGAATGTATACCAACATACACATATATATGTGTGTGTGTATGTGCGCATGCATATTTTTTCAGTTTTTGGTGGCTCTCAAGTGATTTGGGATTTTGTTACTTTTCTAGCAAGGCATATCAATGTGTGTGTGCATGTGTATGTTCATGTGCAGCACATTTGAATGTATGCTTAGCAATTGCCTTGGCTTTTCTTGACCTGCATATGATTTTTAGGAATTTTATTAAAAGTAACGATAGCTATAAAAATAATGTCATTAAGATATAATTTTTTATTTATTTTTAAAATTCATCTTAATCATAAAGATGCATTGTCCATAGTTCATAATATGATTAATAATAATTTATATATTTTAATGCATATATGTATATAATTATATATTATATATTTATGTGTTCTCGTGACCCTAAAACATCATAACTAAATCTATATTAAATGCCGACAGCCAATATATAAAATTAAAATTTGGCGCGCATTTGAATCTGCCTACAAAACACAGGCAATTTCTGTTTTTGCATTTTCTGGTCATACATACTCTTTCGAGATATTAGCTATAAGACACCAGCAAACAGTTTTGCAACACAACTACATTGCGTTCGGCTCGCTGCTTTCAGCAGCCGAATGCTGGTGGCTCCTCCACAACGCATTTTTTCGGCAGTTGGGAAAACGCGATTTGACTCCTCTACGTATACCTACTTAATGCTCTGATACTGAGAGTAACGGGTATATTTATATTTATTTATAGAACGATTCTTAGTGCTACGGTATTGCTACTATAAATTAAATCACTAATCACAGGTATTTAAATGTAAAAGTAGTAGTCTAAATTATATATTTAAACAATTATTTATGATAAGAAACCAAATAACTATATATTGAAAATTATGCGTAAGTTGGACTATAATGTTGATTCCTGCGTAAAAATTAAGAGAGACGATTCTAAACTAATTTTAAAATGGTCAGCGCTATGTATGGATTTAATATAGAGAGAAAGATTGTCCTACAGTCGAACAGCAAAGATAAAGAGCTGCCTATTAGAACAAGCTAGTTTGGTTCTCAAGCAAACGAGGTTGTTCACACGTTGGGACGATGTGAACTTTATGTTGTCATACAAATACTCAGGTTCTTGTGTATATATAATTTTATGTAGAAAGAGGTTTCGAAAATTTATTACAGACGTTAGATCCATGTCAGACAGTCTATTAGCGTAGCCCGTCACGTGGTCTGCCCTTTTGAGGCCAAACACGTATCGGACTACATTATCGTACGCTACCCTCAACTTACTTAGGCTTGCAGCGTCGCATTTCCCAAAAATTTCAATGCCATATAAAAGCTTTGGCAATAATAAAGTTTTGGCGATCAACATTCTTATATAGGGGTAAGTATTTCTGGGGGCACGTTTTTCCTGTTCAAGGTGATACCTAAGCTCTCAACCTTCTCAACAAAACAAAGACCTGTGTTATCAATGCGCAGCTTAAGAAAATTGTCAGTTTCCAGGTCCTTTTTGTAAATTACAATACATTTGGACTTAGACGTGTTGATACACAAACCATTAACATTGGCCCATTGACAAACACGCAACAAGTCTACATTACATAACTGGACACATTTGTTAATTTTACATACATTTGGACATCATCAGCAAATGGATGTTACATTTAGACAAAACACTGGGTAAATCATTAAGAAATGGACCTAAAATAAAACCTTGAGGGACCTCACGGTAGACAACAAGGAAGTCAGACGGTTTTGAGGGAATAACAAGGGCTGGTCTGCGATTATTTAAGTATGAGGACAAAAGTTTAGTTGCTGTTTGGCAAAAATTATAAAAAGTGTTGAGCTTTGTTAGTAGAATATCGTGGCTTACCGTGTCAAATGTTTTGCTTAAGGCGAGAAGCGTCAACAATGAAACCTCACTGTTATCCATCTTTGACCACTTTGATTATCGCCATAGTACAACTCCGGCCAGTGCTAAAGCCTGATTGTTTATCATTTAACAGTCGATTTTCTGTGAGGAACTTGTTTGTTTGAGAGGCCAATAGATGTTCAAATATTTTAGATAAATAAGGCAATAGCGAGATTGGCCTAAACTCATGATTTAATTTTAGGATTGGCAACACCTTAGCAATTTTCCACTGGTCGGGAAAAGTGGACGTGGTGATAGCGATATTGAAAATGTGTGTTACATAGCCAATTATTGGATTTATTGCGTTAAACTTAATTTTACTTATAGACAGATACACATCACATTGATTGACACAAATAAAATCAAAACTATTACAACAATTATTAAGTGGTTGCGAGCACAAATGCGGATTGCACACTGACACTGGAACATTTAGGCCAACAAATTTGTTGTTGAGCTCATTTACATCAAGGTCTTCAATAACTACACCGCCAACTTTGCCGATTCTGATGTTATTAATATCCATCCACGTTTGTCTTGCGGATATTGCACTTTTGAGATAACTTACCGTCTGGTAGCTAGGAATTGCTTATGGAGTGCCTCGTTCCTATATCTTTTCCATCTCCGATTGAACCAGGATTTTATAGATGGCCTGACCAATTGGCTTTTAATTGGCACATATGTATTGTACATATACTCCATGTAGTATTGTACAAGATTTATTTGGGAGTCAACTGTAGGGAGAGAATATATGAGGTCTAGTTCAGCTGTACGATATTTTAAGATTGTAATAACTGGGTTAAATGTCATAGGTCAGGAATATTAGATCATGTTTGGAAAAGGCCGGGATGGAAATTTGGTCATAAAGTAGTATGCATTCTTCTTTGTAAAAGCTTAGTACGCAGGAGCTAGAAATATTTCTAGCTGTGTCAAACTCCATATAAAAAAAACACTAGAAATAATTTCTGGTCATAATTTCTAGAGACGTTTCTAATGAGTATACGCAGCAGCTAGAAATGTATACTCAAAAAATGTTGAGAGTTGCCACATCGATTACATTGAAGTGGATCGTGTGGATTGAACAGCTTGTTTTCTGCCAGAAAAAATAAGCAGAACATTATTTCTATGCGTCAATTGTGAAATGGAGGGAATTTTTAGCGGCAAAAAGAATAAAGTCGTGTAAAACAATTTTTACATGACGAAAAGAAAAAATTAATCAACGCAGTGAGGGAAAATAATTGCATTTGGGACCTTACACACGCAAAGTATCTTACATCTCTGCTAAAGCGTCCCTTTTCATTTCATTCTTGTAAATAGGGATTGACCCAACACAGCCGCTTTCGCGCCTTAGTTTTGTTTTTATACTTTGATACCGAAGGTCTCATAGTATATTGGTTTTGTGCAATGTCCGTCATGGTGTCCGTCTGTCTTTTCGACTCCCGTAAAGCTAGAGACTTGAAACTTTGCAATTATGTTTGTCTATAGCACTGAGCATAGAATACATAGAGACCTTAAATCGACTGTAATCTTATTGCCGTCAAAATGTTAAACTTCCGATCCAGGAAGAAGAAGAGTCGAAAACTTAACAGACAGAGCTGGCCGCGCAAAAGCGCAACGTCATTCTATTTCTTGCTCTGCTGTAAGCAACACAACCGACTTGGGCTGCAGCTCAAGTCGCGTGTATGTATGCGTGCATATGTGAGCGAGCAGTTAGTCACACGGACACATGACATGTATGTGTTAGTGCATTCTTGGCCGCTCTTCAATGATGAGAGAGCGAGAAAGCAGCATTTGCAGATGCTTTTGTTTCAGTTGCTGTTCGTTTGCAGCAGCCCGGCTAGTGTTTTTAGGGTAGAGAGCGCTCCATCGGAATGCAAGTAACGGTAAAAATACATTTGAGTATACATGCACTTGCGCTGGCTTCATTTTTTGGTGGGCTAGCTTTGCCGAGACTTTTGTGATTTTGTTTCGTTTGCTCAGCACAGCATATATGTGAGTGTGTGTGTACATGTATGCAAAGGCAGCACATTTTTATGTATGCGTCGCAATTGTCCTGTTAGTTTTGACCTGCCTCAACTTTTAGAATTTTCAGCAATTTTATAACAAGTTGAGGATACGAATAAAATTTATGTTATTATATTAATATTTTTTTTTTTATTAATTATTAAAATACATTTAAATCGTTAAGAGGTGCATAATTAATCATTTGTCTAATAATTATTTATATTTTATTTATATAATTATGTATTTTCGACCCTTGAAAGTAAATACATATTTGATGTCGATTGCCAATGTTCAAATTCCAAATTTGCGCGCATTTGTATCTGCCTCCAAAAACCTAAAAAAGACACTCTCTGTTCATACATACTCTTTCGAGATATTAACTATATGACACTAGCAAATAATTTTGCAACACAACTACTTTACAGTTGAGCATTTACATACAAAAGATGCACACACATTCCGAAAGAGTATTCAGAACTGTGCTTCTGTTGAGAACGTTGAATACTCTTTCGGAATGTGTGTGCATCTTTTGTATGCAAATGCTCAACTGTAAAGTAGTTGTGTTGCAAAATTATTTAGCAGAAAATAAGCTGTTCAATCCACACGATCCACTTCAATGTAATCGATGTGGCAACTCTCAACATTTTTTGAGTATACATTTCTAGCTGATGCGTATACTCATTAGAAACGTCTCTAGAAATTATGACCAGAAATTATTTCTAGTGTTTTTTTTATATGGAGTTTGACACAGCTAGAAATATTTCTGGCTCCTGCGTACTAAGCTTTTACAAAGAAGAATGCATACTACTTTATGACCAAATTTCCATCCCGGCCTTTTCCAAACATGATCTAATATTCCTGACCTATGACATTTAACCCAATTATTACAATCTTAAAATATCGTACAGCTGAACTAGACCTCATATATTCTCTCCCTACAGTTGACTCCCAAATAAATCTTGTACAATACTACATGGAGTATATGTACAATACATATGTGCCAATTAAAAGCCAATTGGTCAGGCCATCTATAAAATCCTTGTTCAATCGGAGATGGATAAGATATAGGAACGAGGCTCTCCATAAGCAATTCCTAGCTACCAGACGGTAAGTTATCTCAAAAGTGCAATATCCGCAAGACAAACGTGGATGGATATTAATAACATCGGAATCGGCAAAGTTGGCGGTGTAGTTATTGAAGACCTTGATGTAAATGAGCTCAACAACAAATTTGTTGGCCTAAATGTTCCAGTGTCAGTGTGCAATCCGCATTTGTGCTCGCAGCCACTTAATAATTGTTGTAATAGTTTTGATTTTATTTGTGTCAATCAATGTGATGTGTATCTGTCTATATATAATTGGCTATGTAACACACATTTTCAATACCGCTATCACCACGTCCACTTTTCCCGACCAATGGAAAATTGCTAAGGTGTTGCCAATCCTAAAATTAAATCATGAGCTTAGGCCAATCTCGCTATTGCCTTATTTATCTAAAATATTTGAACATCTATTGGCCTCTCAAACAAACAAGTTCCTCACAGAAAATCGACTGTTAAATGATAAACAATCAGGCTTTAGCATTGGCCGGAGTTGTACTATGGCGATAATCAAAGTGGTCAAAGATGGATAACAGTGAGGTTTCATTGTTGACGCTTCTCGCCTTAAACAAAACATTTGACACGGTAAGCCACGATATTCTACTAACAAATGAAAAATTAGGATGCCACGCCTGCCTCTGCCGCCCACCTTTTAAATTTTGGAGTTAAGTTATCTTCCACAGTTTTTGAGCTAAAGTCACCAAATTTGGTAACATGATAGCTGGCGATGTTTACCACATGGCCCACTCCCTTCGCCCCGGCATTCCCCCTTATCAACCGTTCTTTTACTGGTACCAAAGTATTCCGCAGTCGGTTGCGTCCGACTGCAACGTTTTTACTTGTTTATAATAAAAAATGCAGCCACTGCCGCTAATAACACAATATCATCAGTCATTTTTATGTTTCACAATTCAATTTAAAATGTAGGCAATTAAATGTAAGCACAAGTGTGCCCATATTACTCTTTTACCTTTTCGTTTAGCCATTTTTTTTGTTTTTTTTTTATTTTTCCGGTATTTTTAAGGAGCACACAGGGGACTTACGATACACACTAGAAATAATGTGTAAATTTCTATCAGAAATATTTCTAGCTCCTGCGTACTAAGCTAAAGTACTTAAAGTACTTAAGTTCTAAGCCAAGAGACTTCATGTCACCCAGAAGGTTTCGTTCAGTAAGTACATTACTATTAAAGTCCTCTGTCAGTATGATGTCAGTGTACATCATTGTCTGATTCGCGATTATATCTGTTATGGGAGAGTGGTCAATATATATGCGAGGTATGCAGCCAATGAGCATTTTTGTATTGCCTTTGAGGCTTAGAACTTATATAAATATGTATTCACAAAAATCATCAACTAAGCCCTCCTCGAGGGTGCCGGCTGGGCAATGGGTATCGTGATGCCTCGAAACAAACGAGGGGCACTTTGGTGTTATTTGCCTTACAGAGGAGTAATACGGTGTCTGTCCAAGGTGAACTCCACACCTCTCAATGACCTCAGTACGGCTATGGTGCGCCGCAAACCAAGGCGCTACATATTTCTCAAGGGCTTCGGTACTGGGAGAATATGGAGCAAGCCACGGCTCGAGGTTCTTGGCAGTAAGGCTAAAATCACTAACTTATACCATTAAGTAGGTATACATAGAGGAGTCAAACTCAAAAAATCCAATAGCCTAATTTGTCCAATTTGCGGAGGAGCCACCCTCATTCGGCTGCTGAAAGCAGCGAGCCGAACGCAAATTTTGACTCGATACAGACGGAGTGTCAGCAATTTGCTGTGTATACGTCTGTATGTCAGCGACAAGATCGCCTTTAGGTGTATATATGTGTGTGTGTATGTTTCTGTATGCTGTTTGCTCTCAGCGGCTGTATGTTGTGGAAGGGGGATAGCAGCAGCAGAGTGCGAACAACAACCACACATTTCGAAATATGTGTGCATATTTTGTATGTAAATGCGCAACTGCTTGGTAGTTTTGTAGCAAAATTGTTTGCTGGTGCCATATAGCTAATATCTCGAAAGAGTATGTATGACCAGAAAGTGCAAAAACAGAAATTGCCTGTGTTTTGTAGGCAGATACAAATGCGCGCCAAATTTTAATTTTAAATATTGGCTGTCGGTATTTATTATGTATTTAATTATGAATTTTAAGGGTCAAGAGTACATAAATTTATACATATATATATTAAAATATATAAATTATTATTTGACATGTTATGAGCTATGGAATATGCATTTTAAAAATAAATAAAAAATTATCATTTATTAACATTAATTCTATAGGTGTCCTTAACTCGTAATAAAATTGCTAAAAATCATAAAAATTGAGACAGGTCAAGAATAGCCAAGGCAATTGCAACGCATACATTCAAATGTGCTGCACATTAACATACACATGCACACATACATTGATATGCGTTGCTAGAAAACTAACAAAATCCCAAATCACTTGAGAGCCACCAAAAAATGAAAAAATATGCATGCGCACATACACTCATGGACAAAATAATAGGTGTGCATTTTTTTTTGTGTTTAACAGCTTATTTTGCATATATTTTTCCATCAATACAAAAAAAGGCAATGAGAATTTCATAACATATACTAATCATAATATAATAAAAAAATCATTGGCCTTAAAAGCTTTCAAATAAAATAAAAATTAAATAATTTTATAAAAAACTCCAATTTCAGCTGGCCACAATAATAGGTGTAATCATTAAATTTTGTTAATTACATAAAATTTTTGGCAGTTCTGGTCCCGTTTGGTATAAAGCTCTTATATCCCAGTTAATACAATGTGTATCCGCTATTATTTTGCAACACTTTAGCTATTCTTGTAGGCATAGATGAAATTAGCTTCCTACATGTTCCGATTGGAATACTCTTTGGATATTTTCCCTTAGTTGGGTTTTATTTTGGCAAACAGTTTTCCGACTTCTTTTTAAGCTCTCCCCAGAGGTTCTCAATGGGATTGAGGTATGGGGACTGACTTGGCCACTCCAGAACGTCCACCTTATGCTCTTGGAACCAATCCTTTACTAATCGGGATGAGTGCTTCGGAACGTTATCCTGCTGGAACTTTCATAAAAGTGGCATGTTATCTTCGGCATATGGTAGCATTACCGTCTCCAATAAATCTTTGTAAACAAATCTGTCTATAAAACCATCAATCAGATGTATCGGACCAACACCTTCCCTAGAAAAACGGCCCTATACCATGAGGCTGCCACCTCCGAGCTTTACGGTTTTTTGGGTGAACCTAATATGGAATTCTTTTCCTTTAGGCCGACGAACATTCCTTTTGGCATCATTTCCAAACTAATTTATCTTTGTCTCATCGCTCCAGAGTATATTTCGCCATTTTTTCTCATCCACTGGTCCGCGCCAGGTTTTGCGATCCAATGCAAATTTTTTCCTCATCTTTAAATTTGCAGATAGAAGCAAATGTCCTTTACGGGCAATCCTACCTGGTAGATTTGCATTTTCTAAACGTCGCCTGAGGGTTCGTGACGATATAGCGTTACCAATTTCACTGGTGATTGTCCTGGAAGGCAGGAACGAGTCGCGTTTAACCAATGTAACGATGTAATTGTCGGTCACTGATGAGGTTTTTCGGGGAACACCCCGAGTTTCTACCTTTGGTTTAGGTTTCAAAGCATTTGTGACGAAGTTTTCTGAACATTTCATGATCGTGGCAATATATTTGTACGATTTTCCTTCATTTGGTAGTCTTTGAACACGTATTCTCTCCTCCGCACTGCAGTGACGCCCACGACCCATCTGGTATAGTTTTATTTATAATTAAACTTGCATTTAGTTGCAGTTTCTTGATAACTTACTTTCTGCAAGCAAAAAGTTCTACTAACTTATTAAAACTTAGGCTGGCGAAAACCCTCAACTGAACCCTCCACGAGGGTGCCGGCTGGGCAATGGGCATCATGCTACCTCGAAACAAACGAGGGGCTAGTGGTGCCATTTGCCTTGCTGAAGGGCAGAGCGGCGTCCGGCCGAGGCAATCCGCAAACCACTCAAAGGCTTCGGCGATGCGAGGGTGCGGTGAGCTGAGGCAACAGTTATCACTGCCTGGCTGGGGGGAGCTTTACACCACTCAAAGGCCTCGGCACTACGAGGGTGTGGAGCGAACCTAGGTAAGGAAGGATGACTGGCGGAGGGGAACCCCAAACCACTCAAAGGCTTCGGCACTGCGAGGGCGAGGGGCGAACCAATGCAACGGATGTCGCCCTGCCCTAAAACAAACGAATGTACCGCATATCTACTCGCCTGTGAAGCAGTAGTATGATGCTTAGCTAAGGTGCGCTTTTCTGTCACTCAAAGGCCTCGGCACTGCGAGAGCAAAAAGCAAACTATGGTTCGAGGTCCTTGGCAGCAAGGCTAAAATGCTATGGGTAGACTCCCCAGACATAAAAATCACGATGGATAAGACGGACGGTCAAACACGGGTTGGGATGTCAACCCAAACGTCGGTGGGAAAGGGTGCTACCACCGGCGGGCACGGGGGGGAGAAATCCTCTCTGCGTGTCGCCAGCAACCCCTCCGCACTGGTTGGAGCAGGCCAGGACGGTTGCAAAGCTACTGCCAATCCCAACATCAACAAACCCAAAATGTGGCGCGATACCGCAGTCCGTGGAGACTCGAATTGCGAATCACATGGAGGGTCTCCTAAAGGAGGGTATGAGGGCCAAAGCCCATTATAAGGCCGCCCTAAAGATCCGGGCGCGACTCGCGGACTGCAAGCGAGAACTCACACAAGATGAGATCCGCAGCAAGAAGTGGGCCGACGAAAGGATCGAAGAGGGCAGGTCTCACTTCGAGAAAAAGGGGAACATGACGCCTGAGAACGCCAGTTTTGCCAACAAGGTGGAGGAGCAACTGGCGGTCAAACGCCAGCGCTCCGCTGAAGCCGAAAAAGCAGAGGTGCCAGCTAGCAAGCGGCCCTGCGAAAAGCCAGTGTCGCGAGCAAAGCCGACGGCCAGCGATGTAGCGAGGCGACATCTAGTCGTCGCGCTCATCGACCGGAGCGACCCAAACGGAAAAATGAAGCCCGAACAGTGGAAGAAGGTGGAGGCGCTGCTGTTCGATGCGCTTCTTAGTCGGATGGGCGAACCGGACTCGCTTCCCATCTCTTTTGATGGAGCGGGCTGGCTCTCAGGTGTAAAAATCCTTAGCTGCAAGGATGACCACACTCTGAAGTGGGTCACCGGCGTCGTGGCTGCCATGGACGCTCCATGGGGGGTGCCAAGCTGGAGGTAGTGGACAGAACTAGCATTCCGTCCGTGCCAAAGGCAAAAGTACTCTTCCCAAGGGTCGTCCCAGCGGACCAGGCGCTGCAGCTACTGAAGTGGCAGAACCCGGACGTGCCAACGATTGATTGGAAAGTGGTCCATGTTGCGAAACCCGATAGCAAGGGCCAGCAAATGGTCATTCAAATCAATAAGGAGGCCGACGATCTGCTATACGCACGACACGGGAAGATGGCGTGGGGCGTAGGGAGCGTGTACCTGCGTCTCAAAAAACGCCATCAGGACGACACTAATGAGAACACGCTGGCGATAGGTGAAGTGGAGAGGGACTTAGCGGAGGTCACCCACGCCACCAAGAGCCTGGAGATCGTGGACGACGAGGATGCAGACATCACCATAGTGGAGGTCGCATCCGTGGAGGACACCAAAGCCACCAATGGAGCTGAGGGTCATCCAGGTCAACCTACACAAAAGTAAGTTGGCCTCGGCGGAGCTCCTGATAACCCTGGAGACAGGGCCCGCCGACGTCGCACTCATCCAGGAACCTTGGATAGCGTCGGGAAACAAGGTTTCTGGACTAAGACACCCGAACTACAACGTATTCTATACAACAACATTGAGTAGAGCAAGGACCGCGATCCTGGTACGAAAGGGTATCTATGCTTACTTATTGTCTAATTACAGCACTGACGATCTCACGGTAATAGCGCTAGAAGGTAGCAAGGATGAGCCAATTCTGATGGCATCATGCTACATGGCGCACGACACCGACGCACCCCCTCAAGAGCTTGCTCGACTGGTGATGGAGACCGAGCCAAAAAAGCAGTCCCTCACCATCGGAGCGGATGCCAACGCACACCATACGGTATGGGGAAGCAGGGACATCAACGACAGAGGTGAGTCACTGCTTGATTTTATCATACAAACTAATCTCAAGATTGCGAACGAGGGGGAAGAACCAACATATGTTGGTCCTACCTCCTCTAACGTCTTGGATTTAACCCTCGCGTCGGTAACAAATACCGTGGTAAAAGATTGGAGAGTCCTTAGCAGACACTCCTTCTCAGACCACAAGTATATTCAATTCCGAGTTAACTTTGAAAGAACAGTGCAAAAGAAAGTGTACAGGAACCCGCGAAACACAGACTGGGAGCAGTTCGAGAAAGAGGTTGAAAGACCACCTAAGATAGCCTCACCTGATAAATTAGAGAAGTCCCTAGAGACACTCAATAAAAGTCTAGTGACGGCCTATCATAAGACGTGTAAACCATCCCAAGTGAAGAAGAGACACAAGCCCCCGTGGTGGACTCCAGAACTCAAGGGACAAAGGGAAGATGTACTAGATCTCTTTAAACTAGCGAAACAAGCAGAAGAAGAGCTAGTATGGAACGAATACAAAGTACGGCTCCGAGACTTCAAGAAAAAAGTAAGAGTAGCCAAAAGACTCGCATGGCAAAACTTCTGTTCAGGCATAGAAAAGACAGCTGACACCGCAAGGCTAAGAAAGCTGCTAGCTCGCCAACAGACAGTTCAAAGCCAACTAAAAACTGAAGACGGCAGATGGACAGAAAGCAGTGTAGATGCGGCAAATGTGCTCCTAGAGGCCCATTTCCCAAACTGCACAGAAGCTCACACAAACGCACAAATGATATCTCCAACCACCAGAGTGGAAATTCCCGAAGATATCATAACAACACGAAGGATACTGTGGGCTATAGACTCCTTTGAGAGCTACAAATCGCCAGGTCCAGACGGAATATTCCCAGCCATGCTGCAGAGGGTCAAACATACGATCTCCCCATGGCTGAAAGAAATATTTAGGGGATGTCTCAGTCATGGCTATGTGCCGGTGGCCTGGAGGACAGCACGGGTAATTTTTCTACCGAAAGCGGGGAAATGCAGCCACGTGCTGCCCAAAGACTACAGACCCATTAGCCTGACCTCATTCCTGTTAAAAACGCTAGAGAAACTGATAGACCTCCACATCAGAGAGAACACAGAGATGTCTCTAGAACGCAATCAACACGCGTACACAAAGGGTAAATCGGTGGAAACTGCGCTACACTCCCTTGTTGCAACCATAGAGAAGGCACTTCACCACAAAGAATACGCCCTAGGCGCATTTCTGGACATCTCAGGCGCATTTAACAATGTGTCGACGGAGGCAATTATGCACAGCCTTAGAGCTGTGAACCCAACTGAAGCAGTACAATCCTGGGATCAAAATCTACTGAGCAGCAGGAAAATACTAGCGGAGTGGGGAACCATAACCACTATCAGGGAAGCAAAATGCGGCACCCCCCAAGGAGGAGTGCTCTCTCCCCTACTGTGGAACTTGGCGGTAAACGACCTATTAAAGAAATTCAAACGGAAAGCACCAAAGATAACTGCATATGCGGACGACATAAGCATAATTATCACGGGCAAATGTCCAACGACAATAAGCCATGTCATGGACAACACACTAAAAGAGATACTAGCATGGGCAACGGAAGCCGGTCTAAGTATCAACGCAGACAAGACGGACCTCATTCTCTTTACCAAGAGATACAAGGTACCTCACTGGACGCCCCCCAAAATAAACGATAAACCGCTGATACCAAAGGAGAGTATTAAATATCTGGGAATAGTATTGGACAGCAAGCTGAGCTGGAAGCTCAATGTAGAAGAAAGGGTGAAGAAAGCCACCAATGCGCTCTACACATCTCAAAAAATGTTGGGCAGCACTTGGGGACTCTCGCCAAGACTAACACATTGGATTCTGATCTCAATTGTGCGCCCCATACTACTCTACGGAATACTGGTATGGTGGAAGGCCACGGAGAAATCCACTTACCTAAAACGATTGGAAAAAACCCAGCGACATGCATTAATGTGCATCACAGGGTCGCTGAGGACCACACCCACGAAAGCACTACAAGCTATATTGAATGTCAACCCAGTGGACATACAGGCACGCCTAGTAGCAAAAAAGACTGCTCAACGTCTTTGCACGATAGGCAACATGACAAAACATAACTACGGGCATAGTACAATTGGAATAGGGACTCGGGTCGAAACAGACTACATGATCCCAAAAAACAATTTCAACTCCACGCCCACGCTCTTAGGAAAAGATGATTGGCGCTCAGGAGCAGAGCAGACAGCAATCAACATATACACAGACGGTTCAAAAATGAATGAGGGGGTCGGCGCAGCAGTGTACTGCGCCGAACCGCCCATGAGCCTATCCTACAAACTACCAGACCACTGCAGTATATTCCAGGCGGAGATATTCGCAATAAGGAAAGCGGCGGAAACGGTCCTACAAACGAATACAACACTCAACGAAGTAAACATATTCGTGGACAGCCAGGCTGCAATAAAAGCCTTACAGTCGCATTACATAAGATCCCGAGATGTCCTGGCGAGCAGGGAGGCACTAGATGCGCTTAGCACGCTCAAAAACGTGCGCATCTATTGGATTCCCAGCCATCAGGGTTTCGAAGGAAATGAAAAAGCTGACTCTCTGGCTAAACAAGGAGCGACGGGACTCAACAGCCACATGGCAGAAACTCCGATCTCCTTGCGAACGCTACACTCGTACATGGAAACACAGGCACGGTATTCTGCAGCACAAAGGTGGACAAACACCTCTAATTGCAGGATCTCCAAAATAATGTGTAAAACGCACAGCGACAAGCTATCGCAATACATGCTGAAACTACAAAGGCATGATTGCCGCATGCTTACAGGACTCCTGACGGGCCACTGCCTTGTCGCAGCTCATGCGAAAAGGCTAGGCATGACAGACAACGATGAATGCAGGAAGTGCAAGGAACCAGGTGTCAAAGAAACACTAGAGCACCTACTTTGCAACTGCCCTGCACTGGCAGCAAAACGCTTACAACACCTCCAGGCTCCCTTCCTGGCATCCCTAGAGGAGGCCAGCAAGATGGAACCGAACAAGCTTCTAGCATTTGCCCGAAGCACACAAACGCCACAGGACCACACGTATAGATAGTCCCAACTTATCCGAACGCCGGCTTCACTAAGGACCCTCAGTGGTCTATGTGTGACACTTCCCCCGGGGAGGGTCAGCCGGTCTAACCTAACCTAACCTATTAAAACTTAAAGTTTTTCTAAACACACCTATTTTATTGACTAGCAAAATTTAGTGTCTCAGCAAATTGCCAATTGGTAAATTGGCCACTAAATTAAATCGGGAATTTATCAAATTCACACCAAAACATTGTAACCATATGTAAAAAATATTATGTTTATGTAGAAAACGTTGTTTACACATTTTATATCAATTACAGTGTTCACACCTATTATTTTGTCCATGAGTGTACATACACACATATATATGTGTATTTAGGTATACATTGCCCTAATGATTTTTGCTTCATTTGAGCTCGGAGCCAAATACAGAAAAAAGGCACATGTGTTGTTGTTGTTCGCACTCTGCTGCTGCTATACCCCTTCCACAATACACAGCCGCTCAGAGCAAACAGCATACAGAAACATACACACACACATATATACACCTAACGGTGATTATGTCGCTGACATACAGACGTATACACAGCAAATTGCTGGCACTCCGTCTGTACCGAGACAAGCGCCGGCGCATGAATGACTTGCACTTTTTTAGCTACGCAAATGGTCTGCTGGTGGCTCCTCCACAACGCATTTTTTTGGCAGTTGGGAAAACGCGATTTGACTCCTCTACGTATACCTACTTAATGCTTATACATAGAGGAGTCAAACGCCGAAAATCCAATAGCCTAATTAGCCAATTGAGATTGAAGCCAAAAGAAATTCGGCTGCTGAAAGCAGCGAGCCGATGACAAAGCGCCACTATTTTTACAGACCATTTGCGTAGTTCAAAAATATGAAATCAGTCTAGCGCCGGCTTCATTCGCTGCAGACGGAGTGCCAGCAATTTGCTTTGTATACGTCTGTATGTCAGCGAGATGATCGCCGTTAGGTGTATGTTTGCCTCTGTGTACTGTTCAGGGGATCGCAGCAGCAGATTCAGAACAACAACCACACATGTTCATATGTATACCAATAAAAAGATTCTGTTTCTTTATAAAACTTTTATTAACTCTACCGGGATAGTCATAGTCATATAAAATTATTTATAACAAGACTTATGGTCAGCGGCAGAGCCGGCGAATAGCTCGCGGACAGCGGCAGAACGCTGACTTGGTGCCTTGTGCCTGTTGAGTCTGCACTTCGCTGGCTGGCGGGTGTCAAGTGCAGCCGCATCCGGTCGAATATCCAAGTCGACATTCTTTCCCATGCATGCGCTGACCGCCTGTGCTGCGAGGTCAGCACTTTCGGTGTTGCGCGTGTTAACTTACCTACTGTCGTATATATATGTATGCATGTGCGTTTGCTTGTTTTCTGTATTTCTTGGCTCCGATCTGAAATGTTGCAAAAATCATTAGAGCGAATGTATACCAACATACACATATATATGTTATTTACTTATGTTTTTAAGGGTCGAAAATACATAATAACTGTATAATTAAAATATTAATCAATAATAAATAAATAATTTACTCGGCACCTTTAATGACTTACAAGTCTTTTAAAAATTTATAAAAAATTATCAATTAATATCATTAATTTTATAGCAGAGGCAGGTCAAGAATAGCCACCCTGCAGTGGCTCGCTGCCAATTCAAATCTGAGTGAATACAGGTTTTAATCAGACCTGAATTTGCAGTGAAGGTTTCAGCAAAGGCTGCAGCCAAGGCCGCAGTGGTCGAGGCAAGAGAGCATTTCGGAGAGCGAAATTAGGTGAGAGCGTGTTTAAGAGAGCAAAGGAGAGAAAAAGAACAGTTATATTAAATTTGAACACATCAAGTCAAAGAGCAGGCATTTTTCGTTCGTTTTAAGTCAAAGCTAACTGCATACGAAATATGTTCGGCAACAGCGCAATGGAGAAGGCATCCGCTAAGTAAATGGGAGGTGCAGGTTCGAATCCCGGCGCATGCTATCATATTTCGTATTCGGTGAGTTTTGATATAAACTAATCTTAATCTTTCTAGCAATTTTAATAATTTAAATTATAATTCTAACATTTCTAGTAGACGCATGCGAGTGTATTAAAATCAAAAGTGCCATACTTGGATTTTCAGGTATCCGAGATGTTAAAATGAAAATTTCATCAAAATTAATATGAACAATAATTATTCGATTATAATCGAATCTTATATTTTTGAATATTTTTATTATTTATTATTTACCATATTTATGTTTTAGATAAAATTATACCCGAAAATAGTTTAATTTAAATTTTATCTGAGTGCGCTTAGGAATCCCGCTTCGCTCCTCTTTTCATGCGCATGTGCATGCATGAACGCTTCGCTTCTCATTTCATGCGCATCTTGAACACGCTCTCACTTAATTTCTCTCTCCGAAATGCTCTCTTGCCTCGACCACTGCGGCCTTAGCTGCAGCCTTCGCTGAAACCTTCACTGCAAATTCAGGTCTGATTGAAACTTGCATACATTCAGATTTGAATTGGGAGCGATCGCTCCAAGTCGAGCTGCAGGGAATCGCATATGAATACATACATATATCTCCGTAGGTATACATATGCACATGTCTTGTTGTTGTTCGCACTCTGCTGCTGCCATGATGGCAGTGATGCCAGAATTACATGGGCTGAAATAGCTAGATTGGCTAAGAAAAATAGCTAGAAATAGCTTTAAAAAAAAAATTAACCGCTAAAAAACAACTAATTAAACTATATTAAGAATACGTATTTCTAATTTAAGATAATTTTATTATAATAATAACGAAAATTCGTCAACATTGACGACGTGCTCGACTGAATCATTGTATTTTTCTGATTCAGAAATCATTTTTAAATAGTGGCTTGGCAATGTATAGTTATAGCAACACATCCCACTTCTTTTAAGTCCATTTCTGTAAATTTAAAAGAATTTTAGAAAAACAAAGAATTGATACTGTTAATGTAACCAACCTTATGCCCAAAATAGCATTAATAGTTTTTAACTGCATTCTGTTTCCTAAATTCGTTTTAATTAGTTGCACTTGGCTAAAAACGCGTTCCACCTTAGCGCTCGACCAGGGCAAGCTCATTACTTTAACAGCAAAGTCTGCTAAGGGGGCGAAAGTGTTGACACCTCCGGCATCTTTGTATTGCAAAACTTCCGCCCAAAACTTTACTGTCTCATCTGTGTTTTCCCATTTTACAAAATGTATTTTTGAATATAATAGTCTTAATTCCTCAATGTTTTGCACATGAAAATATTCCAGAATGTCAATTATAGAAGGTTTATTTGTCCGCAACATGTTGTCGACGGAAAATACACTTAATTTTTTTAAAACATTTAAGTTGTCTGGCAATCTGAAAAGATACAAAAGTAAGCTCACTCTGCAATAGATCTATTTATTAACAATATTTTATAGTTATAGTTCTCTTAATTGTGTTATTAATTTAATCACAAAATTTGTGCAATTTCGGCGAATGTTCTCCTCACTGCTTTTCAAGGAAGCTTTATTTATTTTTGTTTCAAATTCATAACCTAAGTATAGGTCATATTTAACCACGCTTTCAAAATCATCAATTAAAATGTCTATTACAACATTAGGTGGTATGACCTTGTCTTTTAGGGAGTTAATGCTAAGTATTAAATTGCTAAACAATTTTGTTGAACTAACATTATTGCCCTGAAATAACTTATTGAGGGCTTGCATTTCTTTCAGGATGGGTTTTAAAAATGTAAGGTACAAAAAATTGTCATCATTGCAATACATTTCATTTAAAAGCTTTGCCTTGTGACAACTTGTGGCTGCGAGAGCAAAATGTAATTTCAGCTCGGTCCACTGATCTAAAATTCTTGTAACCGCTGCATGTGTGTGCATCTTTTGTATGTAAATGCTCAACTGTAAAGTAGTTGTGTTGCAAAATTATTTGCTAGTGTCATATAGTTAATATCTCGAAAGAGTATGTATGAACAGAGAGTGTCTTTTTTAGGTTTTTGGAGGCAGATACAAATGCGCGCAAATTTGGAATTTGAACATTGGCAATCGACATCAAATATGTATTTACTTTCAAGGGTCGAAAATACATAATTATATAAATAAAATATAGATAATTATTAGACAAATGATAAATTATGCACCTCTTAACGATTTAAATGTATTTTAGTAATTAATAAAAAAAATATATTAATATAATAACATAAATTTTATTCGTACCCTCAACTTGTTATAAAATTGCTGAAAATTCTAAAAGTTGAGGCAGGTCAAAACTAACAAGACAATTGCGACGCATACATAAAAATGTGCTGCCTTTGCATACATGTACACACACACACACACATATATGCTGTGCTGAGCAAACGAAACAAAATCACAAAAATCTCGGCAAAGCTAGCCAACCAAAAAATGAAGCCAGCGCAAGTGCATGTATACTCAAATGTATTTTTACCGTTACTTGCATTCCGATGGAGCGCTCTCTACCCTTAAAACACTAGCCGGGCTGCTGCAAACGAACAGCAACTGAAACAAAAGCATCTGCAAATGCAGCTTTCTCGCTCTCTCATCATTGAAGAGCGGCCAAGAATGCACTAACACATACATGTCATGTGTCCGTGTGACTAACTGCTCGCTCACATATGCACGCATACATACACGCGACTTGAGCTGCAGCCCAAGTCGGTTGTGTTGCTTACAGCAGAGCAAGAAATAGAATGACGTTGCGCTTTTGCGCGGCCAGCTCTGTCTGTTAAGTTTTCGAGTCTTCTTCTTCCTGGATCGGAAGTTTAACATTTTGACGGCAATAAGATTACAGTCGATTTAAGGTCTCTATGTATTCTATGCTCAGTGCTATAGACATAACAACATAATTGCAAAGTTTCAAGTCTCTAGCTTTACGGGAGTCGAAAAGACAGACGGACACCATGACGGACATTGCACAAAACCAATATACTATGAGACCTTCGGTATCAAAGTATAAAAACAAAAATAAGGCGCGAAAGCGGCTGTGTTGGGTCAATCCCTATTTACAAGAATGAAATGAAAAGGGACGCTTTAGCAGAGATGTAAGATACTTTGCGTGTGTAAGGTCCCAGAGGTGGAAACGTTATAAGACTGACCAAATATTCCAACTTTTTAAGACTGCTAGGCGTAATGTAAATGACTTGATCAGTAGTGCTAAGCGTAGACATTATGGTTTAAAGTTTGACAATATAAATTCCACGCAAAAATTATGGAAGGAGTTGAAGAACGTTGGAATTGGAAAGGCAAAATCTGTGATAAATGGCGACTTGGATGTAAATGTTCTTAATGGTAGTTTTGTAAATGTCAATGTTCGTCCAGCAACATGTAATCCGTACATAAACTCTGTGTCGTTAAATAATTGTACTAGCTGTTTTAACTTTGTTAGTGTTAGTCAATGTGATGTACTTGAGTCAATCTTTAAAATTAAGTCAAATGCGTGTGGATTAGATGATATTAACCCAAAGTTTGTAAAAATAATACTTCCACTAATTTTAGGTCATATAACGCACATTCTAAATTATGCAATAACCACGTCCACATTTCCTGAGATGTGGAAAATCGCTAAGATTACGCCCATCCCAAAAGGCAAGGATGAGTTTAGACCGATAGCTATATTGCCATTCTTGTCCAAAGTTTTTGAAAAATTATTGGCAAACCAAATTTCAACTTTTATGGACACCAACAACTTAATTAGCAACAAACAATCTGGGTTTAGGAAAAAGAAAAGTTGTACAACCGCAATTTTAAAAATTGTTGAGGACATAAGAAGTCATATGGACAATAGTGAAGTTACTCTATTAACACTTCTTGACTTTAGTAGGGCTTTTGACACGGTTAACCACGAAATTTTGACAACGAAGTTAAGCAGACTTTATAACTTCTCCACAACTGCAGTTAAGTTAATGGACTCATATTTAAGAAATAGAAAACAGGCTGTAGTTGTTCAGGACTCTACCTCCGACATTGTGGTAACAACACGTGGTGTTCCACAGGGATCAATTCTAGGTCCTCTACTTTTTACAATTTATGTTAATGATCTCCCAAGTGTTCTGTCCATGTGTGAAGCCCATATGTACGCTGATGATGTCCAATTATATGTAAGTCGTCCTGTTAGTCAGATTAACCAATGTATCATGCTATGTAATAATGATCTGTTACGTGTATGTAAATGGGCAAGTAGCAATGGCCTTCGTTTGAACCCGTCAAAGTGTAAATGTATCATAATGTATAAGAAAAAACTAAATGTTAACAATTTAAGTAAACTCTGTGTTGATAATGTAGATATTGCGTATGTGGAAAAGGCTGATAATCTAGGAATAACATTTAACAATACACTAACATGGAAAGACCAGGTCAATAAGGCTGTGGGTAAGACATATGGTGTTCTCCGGCAGCTTGTGCTAACACAGCCCTGGCTGCCGATTAATACAAGAATGACTATCGCGAAAGCTTTAGTTACACCAGTTTTGTTTTATGGTATTGAAATCTTTGCCAACTGTGATATGGCTAGTCAGCAGAAGATAAAAGTAGCTTTAAATAGTATAGCACGTTATGTTTTTGGACTCAAACGATATGACCATGTTACATGTTTTACAAATCGTATTTTTGACTTAGACTTAAAAAACTGGACTAGATATAAAACTTTAACTTTGCTCCATCAGATCATAATTACAAAAACGCCTGATTACTTATATGACAAATTACGCTTTGCGGTATCTTTAAGGACCTGCAATATTGTTTGTCCCAGAATTAAACTTGCATCCTCCGACAGGCACTTCTTTATATGGGTTGCTCGACTTTGGAATCAGTTGCCACTTGAGATTAAGACTATTAGAAGCACATCAAGTTTTCGAATCAGGCTAAAAAGCCATTTACAACAACTTAGCTAATGATGTTGATTTTTCTTCATTAGCAATAAAAATAAAAATAATAATGGCGATAACGATGACAATAACATTGTGAGTGAGGTTGCAGAGAGTAATGCCCATAATTATATACAATTTTTTATTTCCATTTTAATGTTTAGTACATAAGTAGTATTATTATTATTATTATTTTAATCATTGTATTAATCATATTTATAATTTCTGTTAAATTTTTATAGGATTATTTAAATGTGACTAGTGCACTAATTTATAAGTACTCCCACTTGTAGCACTAGGAATAAAATTCAATAAATTCAAATTCAAAATTCAAAAATGCAATTATTTTCCCTCACTGCGTTGATTAATTTTTTCTTTTCGTCATGTAAAAATTGTTTTACACGACTTTATTCTTTTTGCCGCTAAAAATTCCCTCCATTTCACAATTGACGCATAGAAATAATGTTCTGCTTATTTTTTCTAGCAGAAAATAAGCTGTTCAATCCACACGATCCACTTCAATGTAATCGATGTGGCAACTCTCAACATTTTTTGAGTATACATTTCTAGCTGCTGCGTATACTCATTAGAAACGTCTCTAGAAATTATGACCAGAAATTATTTCTAGTGTTTTTTTTATATGGAGTTTGACACAGCTAGAAATATTTCTAGCTCCTGCGTACTAAGCTTTTACAAAGAAGAATGCATACTACTTTATGACCAAATTTCCATCCCGGCCTTTTCCAAACATGATCTAATATTCCTGACCTATGACATTTAACCCAATTATTACAATCTTAAAATATCGTACAGCTGAACTAGACCTCATATATTCTCTCCCTACAGTTGACTCCCAAATAAATCTTGTACAATACTACATGGAGTATATGTACAATACATATGTGCCAATTAAAAGCCAATTGGTCAGGCCATCTATAAAATCCTGGTTCAATCGGAGATGGAAAAGATATAGGAACGAGGCACTCCATAAGCAATTCCTAGCTACCAGACGGTAAGTTATCTCAAAAGTGCAATATCCGCAAGACAAACGTGGATGGATATTAATAACATCGGAATCGGCAAAGTTGGCGGTGTAGTTATTGAAGACCTTGATGTAAATGAGCTCAACAACAAATTTGTTGGCCTAAATGTTCCAGTGTCAGTGTGCAATCCGCATTTGTGCTCGCAACCACTTAATAATTGTTGTAATAGTTTTGATTTTATTTGTGTCAATCAATGTGATGTGTATCTGTCTATATATAATTGGCTATGTAACACACATTTTCAATACCGCTATCACCACGTCCACTTTTCCCGACCAGTGGAAAATTGCTAAGGTGTTGCCAATCCTAAAATTAAATCATGAGTTTAGGCCAATCTCGCTATTGCCTTATTTATCTAAAATATTTGAACATCTATTGGCCTCTCAAACAAACAAGTTCCTCACAGAAAATCGACTGTTAAATGATAAACAATCAGGCTTTAGCATTGGCCGGAGTTGTACTATGGCGATAATCAAAGTGGTCAAAGATGGATAACAGTGAGGTTTCATTGTTGACGCTTCTCGCCTTAAGCAAAACATTTGACACGGTAAGCCACGATATTCTACTAACAAATAAAAAATTAGGATGCCACGCCTGCCTCTGCCGCCCACCTTTTAAATTTTGGAGTTAAGTTATCTTCCACAGTTTTTGAGCTAAAGTCACCAAATTTGGTAACATGATAGCTGGCGATGTTTACCACATGGCCCACTCCCTTCGCCCCGGCATTCCCCCTTATCAACCGTTCTTTTACTGGTACCAAAGTATTCCGCAGTCGGTTGCGTCCGACTGCAACGTTTTTACTTGTTTATAATAAAAAATGCAGCCACTGCCGCTAATAACACAATATCATCAGTCATTTTTATGTTTCACAATTCAATTTAAAATGTAGGCAATTAAATGTAAGCACAAGTGTGCCCATATTACTCTTTTACCTTTTCGTTTAGCCATTTTTTTTGTGTTTTTTGGATTTTTCCGGTATTTTTAAGGAGCACACAGGGGACTTACGATACACACTAGAAATAATGTGTAAATTTCTATCAGAAATATTTCTAGCTCCTGCGTACTAAGCTAAAGTACTTAAAGTACTTAAGTCAGTATGATGTCAGTGTACATCATTGTCTGATTCGCGATTATATCTGTTATGGGAGAGTGGTCAATATATATGCGAGGTATGCAGCCAATGAGCATTTTTGTATTGCCCTTGAGGCTTAGAACTTATATAAATATGTATTCACAAAAATCATCAACTAAGCCCTCCTCGAGGGTGCCGGCTGGGCAATGGGTATCGTGATGCCTCGAAACAAACGAGGGGCACTTTGGTGTTATTTGCCTTACAGAGGAGTAATACGGTGTCTGTCCAAGGTGAACTCCACACCTCTCAATGACCTCAGTACGGCTATGGTGCGCCGCAAACCAAGGCGCTACATATTTCTCAAAGGCTTCGGTACTGGGAGAATATGGAGCAAGCCACGGCTCGAGGTTCTTGGCATTAAGGCTAAAATCACTAACTTATACCATTAAGTAGGTATACATAGAGGAGTCAAACTCAAAAAATCCAATAGCCTAATTTGTCCAATTTGCGGAGGAGCCACCCTCATTCGGCTGCTGAAAGCAGCGAGCCGAACGCAAATTTTGACTCGATACAGACGGAGTGTCAGCAATTTGCTGTGTATACGTCTGTATGTCAGCGACAAGATCGCCTTTAGGTGTATATATGTGTGTGTGTATGTTTCTGTATGCTGTTTGCTCTCAGCGGCTGTATATTGTGGAAGGGGGATAGCAGCAGCAGAGTGCGAACAACAACCACACATTTCGAAATATGTGTGCATATTTTGTATGTAAATGCGCAACTGCTTGGTAGTTTTGTTGCAAAATTGTTTGCTGGTGTTATATAGCTAATATCTCGAAAGAGTATGTATGACCAGAAAGTGCAAAAACAGAAATTGCCTGTGTTTTGTAGGCAGATACAAATGCGCGCCAAATTTTAATTTTAAATATTGGCTGTCGGTATTTATTATGTATTTAATTATGAATTTTAAGGGTCAAAAGTACATAAATTTATACATATATATATTAAAATATATAAATTATTATTTGACATGTTATGAGCTATGGAATATGCATTTTAAAAATAAATAAAAAATTATCATTTATTAACATTAATTCTATAGGTGTCCTTAACTCGTAATAAAATTGCTAAAAATCATAAAAATTGAGACAGGTCAAGAATAGCCAAGGCAATTGCAACGCATACATTCAAATGTGCTGCACATGAACATACACATGCACACATACATTGATATGCGTTGCTAGAAAAGTAACAAAATCCCAAATCACTTGAGAGCCACCAAAAAATGAAAAAATATGCATGCGCACATACACTCATGGACAAAATAATAGGTGTGCATTTTTTTTTGTGTTTAACAGCTTATTTTGCATATATTTTTCCATCAATACAAAAAAAGGCAATGAGAATTTCATAACTTATACTAATCATAATATAATAAAAAAATCATTGGCCTTAAAAGCTTTCAAATAAAATAAAAATTAAATAATTTTATAAAAAACTCCAATTTCAGCTGGCCACAATAATAGGTGTAATCATTAAATTTTGTTAATTACATAAAATTTTTGGCAGTTTTGGTCCCGTTTGGTATAAAGCTGTTATATCCCAGTTAATACAATGTGTATCCGCTATTATTTTGCAACACTTTAGCTATTCTTGTAGGCATAGATGAAATTAGCTTCCTACATGTTCCGATTGGAATACTCTTTGGATATTTTCCCTTAGTTGGGTTTTATTTTGGCAAACAGTTTTCCGACTTCTTTTTTAAGCTCTCCCCAGAGGTTCTCAATGGGATTGAGGTATGGGGACTGACTTGGCCACTCCAGAACGTCCACCTTATGCTCTTGGAACCAATCCTTTACTAATCGGGATGAGTGCTTCGGAACGTTATCCTGCTGGAACTTTCATAAAAGTGGCATGTTATCTTCAACATATGGTAGCATTACCGTCTCCAATAAATCTTTGTAAACAAATCTGTCTATAAAACCATCAATCAGATGTATCGGACCAACACCTTCCCTAGAAAAACGGCCCTATACCATGAGGCTGCCACCTCCGAGCTTTACGGTTTTTTGGGTGAACCTAATATGGAATTCTTTTCCTTTAGGCCGACGAACATTCCTTTTGGCATCATTTCCAAACTAATTTATCTTTGTCTCATCGCTCCAGAGTATATTTCGCCATTTTTTCTCATCCACTGGTCCGCGCCAGGTTTTGCGATCCAATGCAAATTTTTTCCTCATCTTTAAATTTGCAGATAGAAGCAAATGTCCTTTACGGGCAATCCTACCTGGTAGATTTGCATTTTCTAAACGTCGCCTGAGGGTTCGTGACGATATAGCGTTACCAATTTCACTGGTGATTGTCCTGGAAGGCAGGAACGAGTCGCGTTTAACCAATGTAACGATGTAATTGTCGGTCACTGATGAGGTTTTTCGGGGAACACCCCGAGTTTCTACCTTTGGTTTAGGTTTCAAAGCATTTGTGACGAAGTTTTCTGAACATTTCATGATCGTGGCAATATATTTGTACGATTTTCCTTCATTTGGTTGTCTTTGAACACGTATTCTCTCCTCCGCACTGCAGTGACGCCCACGACCCATCTGGTATAGTTTTATTTATAATTAAACTTGCATTTAGTTGCAGTTTCTTGATAACTTACTTTCTGCAAGCAAAAAGTTCTAATAACTTATTAAAACTTAAAGTTTTTCTAAACACACCTATTTTATTGACTAGCAAAATTTAGTGTCTCAGCAAATTGCCACTTGGTAAATTGGCCACTAAATTAAATCGGGAATTTATCAAATTCACACCAAAACATTGTAACCATATGTAAAAAATATTATGTTTATGTAGAAAACGTTGTTTACACATTTTATATCAATTACAGTGTTCACACCTATTATTTTGTCCATGAGTGTACATACACACATATATATGTGTATTTAGGTATACATTGCCCTAATGATTTTTGCTTCATTTGAGCTCGGAGCCAAATACAGAAAAAAGGCACATGTGTTGTTGTTGTTCGCACTCTGCTGCTGCTATACCCCTTCCACAATACACAGCCGCTCAGAGCAAACAGCATACAGAAACATACACACACACATATATACACCTAACGGTGATTATGTCGCTGACATACAGACGTATACACAGCAAATTGCTGGCACTCCGTCTGTACCGAGACAAGCGCCGGCGCATGAATGACTTGCACTTTTTTAGCTACGCAAATGGTCTGCTGGTGGCTCCTCCACAACGCATTTTTTTTGGCAGTTGGGAAAACGCGATTTGACTCCTCTACGTATACCTACTTAATGCTTATACATAGAGGAGTCAAACGCCGAAAATCCAATAGCCTAATTAGCCAATTGAGATTGAAGCCAAAAGAAATTCGGCTGCTGAAAGCAGCGAGCCGATGACAAAGCGCCACTATTTTTACAGACCATTTGCGTAGTTCAAAAATATGAAATCAGTCTAGCGCCGGCTTCATTCGCTGCAGACGGAGTGCCAGCAATTTGCTTTGTATACGTCTGTATGTCAGCGAGATGATCGCCGTTAGGTGTATATATGTATGTATGTTTGCCTCTGTGTGCTGTTCAGGGGATCGCAGCAGCAGATTCAGAACAACAACCACACATGTTCATATGTATACCAATAAAAAGATTCTGTTTCTTTATGAAACTTTTATTAACTCTACCGGGATAGTCATAGTCATATAAAATTATTTATAACAAGACTTATGGTCAGCGGCAGAGCCGGCGAATAGCTCGCGGACAGCGGCAGAACTCTGACTTGGTGCCTTGTGCCTGTTGAGTCTGCACTTCGCTGGCTGGCGGGTGTCAAGTGCAGCCGCATCCGGTCGAATATCCAAGTCGACATTCTTTCCCATGCATGCGCTGACCGCCTGTGCTGCGAGGTCAGCACTTTCGGTGTTGCGCGTGTTAACTTACCTACTGTCGTATATATATGTATGCATGTGCGTTTGCTTGTTTTCTGTATTTCTTGGCTCCGATCTGAAATGTTGCAAAAATCATTAGAGCGAATGTATACCAACATACACATATATATGTTATTTACTTATGTTTTTAAGGGTCGAAAATACATAATAACTGTATAATTAAAATATTAATCAATAATAAATAAATAATTTACTCGGCACCTTTAATGACTTACAAGTCTTTTAAAAATTTATAAAAAATTATCAATTAATATCATTAATTTTATAGCAGAGGCAGGTCAAGAATAGCCACCCTGCAGTGGCTCGCTGCCAATTCAAATCTGAGTGAATACAGGTTTTAATCAGACCTGAATTTGCAGTGAAGGTTTCAGCAAAGGCTGCAGCCAAGGCCGCAGTGGTCGAGGCAAGAGAGCATTTCGGAGAGCGAAATTAGGTGAGAGCGTGTTCAAGAGAGCAAAGGAGAGAAAAAGAACAGTTATATTAAATTTGAACACATCAAGTCAAAGAGCAGGCATTTTTCGTTCGTTTTAAGTCAAAGCTAACTGCATACGAAATATGTTCGGCAACAGCGCAATGGAGAAGGCATCCGCTAAGTAAATGGGAGGTGCAGGTTCGAATCCCGGCGCAGGCTATCATATTTCGTATTCGGTGAGTTTTGATATAAACTAATCTTAATCTTTCTAGCAATTTTAATAATTTAAATTATAATTCTAACATTTCTAGTAGACGCATGCGAGTGTATTAAAATCAAAAGTGCCATACTTGGATTTTCAGGTATCCGAGATGTTAAAATGAAAATTTCATCAAAATTAATATGAACAATAATTATTCGATTATAATCGAATCTTATATTTTTGAATATTTTTATTATTTATTATTTACCATATTTATGTTTTAGATAAAATTATACCCGAAAATAGTTTAATTTAAATTTTATCTGAGTGCGCTTAGGAATCCCGCTTCGCTCCTCTTTTCATGCGCATGTGCATGCATGAACGCTTCGCTTCTCATTTCATGCGCATCTTGAACACGCTCTCACTTAATTTCTCTCTCCGAAATGCTCTCTTGCCTCGACCACTGCGGCCTTAGCTGCAGCCTTCGCTGAAACCTTCACTGCAAATTCAGGTCTGATTGAAACTTGCATACATTCAGATTTGAATTGGGAGCGATCGCTCCAAGTCGAGCTGCAGGGCATCGCATATGAATACATACATATATCTCCGTAGGTATACATATGCACATGTCTTGTTGTTGTTCGCACTCTGCTGCTGCCATGATGGAAGTGATGCCAGAATTACATGGGCTGAAATAGCTAGATTGGCTAAGAAAAATAGCTAGAAATAGCTTAAAAAATTGAAAAAAATATGTACCGCTAAAAAACAACTAATTAAACTATATTAAGAATACGTATTTCTAATTTAAGATAATTTTATTATAATAATAACGATAATTCGTCAACATTGACGACGTCCTCGACTGAATCATTGTATTTATCTGATTCAGAAATCATTTTTAAATAGTGGCTTGGCAATGTATAGTTATAGCAACTCATCCCACTTCTTTTAAGTCCATATCTGTAAATTTAAAAGAATTTTATAAAAATAAAGAATTCTTATTGTTAATGTAACCACCCTTATGCCCAAAATAGCATTAAGAGTTTTTAACTGCAGTCTGTTTCTTAAATTCGTTTTAATTAGTTGCACTAAAAACGCGTTCCACCTCAGCGTTCGACCAGGGCAAGCTCATTATTTTAACAGCAAAGTCTGCTAAGGGGGCGAAAGTGTTGACACCTCCGGCATCTTTGTATTGCAAAACTTTCGCCCAAAGCTTTGCTGTCTCATCTGTGTTTTCCCATTTTACAAAATATATTTTTGAATACAATAGTCTTAATTCCTCAATGTTTTGCACATGAAAATATTCCAGAATGTCAATTATAGAAGGTTTATTTGTCCGCAACATGTTGTCGACGGAAAATACACTTAATTTTTTTAAAACATTTAAGTTGTCTGGCAATCTGAAAAGATACAAAAGTAAGCTCACTCTACAATAGATCTATTTATTAACAATATTTTATAGTTATAGTTCTCTTAATTGTGTTATTAATTTAATCACAAAATTTGTGCAATTTCGGCGAATGTTCTCCTCACTGCTTTTCAAGGAAGCTTTATTTATTTTTGTTTCAAATTCATAACCTAAGTATAGGTCATATTTAACCACGCTTTCAAAATCATCAATTAAAATGTCTATTACAACATTAGGTGGTATGACCTTGTCTTTTAGGGAGTTAATGCTAAGTATTAAATTGCTAAACAATTTTGTTGAACTAACATTATTGCCCTGAAATAACTTATTGAGGGCTTGCATTTCTTTCAGGATGGGTTTTAAAAATGTAAGGTACAAAAAATTGTCATCATTGCAATACATTTCATTTAAAAGCTTTGCCTTGTGACAACTTGTGGCTGCGAGAGCAAAATGTAATTTCAGCTCGGTCCACTGATCTAAAATTCTTGTAACCGCTGCTTCTTTTGAAAGCCACCTGGTATCTGAAACTCTTGGGATCTTCAACGGAGTCTATAGAAACATATAATTATAAATATAGTTTAAATATCGAAACAAATACGTACATAACAGATAGTTTAAATAGTACAATCTAAAACATGGGTTAGCTAAAAATCTGTTGGATATTTGTACATTTACAAGGACAACCACAAGTACAAAATTTGAAATTGTATATACCTGGTCATTGTTCAAGCATTGGTATATTTTTTTGTAATTCATTTGCCGAACAGAACTTTTAGCAAACCACGAATATGTATCGCGCACGAGAAACTCTAAGGAGTCTGGTATATTTGTATCTAAGGAATGGTTCACTGCTAGTTGGACAGAGTGGCAGATACTGCGTATCTTTTCCTCCGTGCACTCGGAGTTAAGTTTCTCCAAAACCTTAACCCATTTAAGTTTTACATAAGGCGTAAGCACTGCAGCTGCAATCGCTGTATGTGACTCGGGAGTCATACCAAAAAATGCCTTAAATCTGTTTCTCAGCTTCTGCTCAATTTTTATGATCACAGAAGCAAAAGTCTGCAGTTTCTCATTTATTGACAGCTTTTGCAGCCTATTGCTTAACGTAATTTTCTTATTTAGCCTATACACGCATCGGCATTATGAATCGCGTGTATCCATAGCATTAGGAATAAAGAGAGAACACTTGCAATATATTGATATATCAATACGAGTTCTCTCTCTTTTATGTTAAATGTCTTAAGAGTTCTGCACAGAACATATGCGATTTGAGTGCATTCGACTTTGCCAAGATCGTCAAGCACTCAATTTCAAACGTTGCGCGTTGATTAATGCCATTTGAGTTTATTTATTTTACTTACGTTGAAAACAAAGCTGTTTTATCTTAAGGTAAAAGCCACATAAAACAATTCTTTACTTAAACTTCGTTGTTGGAATTAAATGGTTTTTTTTTAGTGAAAAATAGTCACAATTAGTCACAAATAGTCAAAAATAATCAAAAATAATCAAAATAATTAAAAATAATCAAATTGATTATATATGATTATTTTTTTTGCAAATTTGCGATAGTTTTAGATTATTTTTGATTTTTTGTAGTCGTAATCATTATATAATCATAAATTTCTACCAGCGAACTATATAGTCACTACGACTACTTTCCAAAAATAATTTAATTGATTAGTAATTGCAATCGCAATTTAACAGGTATGGTATAAACGCAAACACAAAAAAAAAAATAAAAAAGTACTGAAATCTAAATTAAAAATTATAATTTACATACCAACTATTTTTGTCGTACTAATGTCGGTTGACTCATCTAAAGCATACTGAATGAAGAGTCTCCTTATGTAGCTCCTCATTGAAATGTACAGCCAAAACATTTGTAATTACACTAGTGCATTTAGTGCGGCCCAGTCTAATTTCATTCTTTAAATTTCTGCACGCACAGTTGGGAGAGATGGTCAACGGGAGCTATAGAGGTATGCTCCACCACATATAATGATAATGCCGCTTCCTGCTCTGCTGTTTTAGTAGGCACCGCTGAATATTGGAGCTTGTTGTTTTGTTGGAAGCAACCTCTCATTGATATGTGCTTTTTAGTGCTTGCATGGGACTTGATATCATGCAATTTAGCTGCAATGCTACATTTGCAGTAGCTGCAATATGCCTTAGTTGTATCTGTAATATCTTTCCTTATCTAATCCTTAAACTCCTCATTTTGCAACCACGTGGCGCGAAAATGTTGGTTGTATATTACTTTGGGCATTTTTATATTAAAGTTAAACTTGTGTTATAGGTTTTCCCGCTTATTTTATGATTTCGATAGTTTATCTATCGATACAGCTGACAACATATGGATTTAGCTCATGATACTGACCAAATAATGTTATAGATGGGACATTTCTAGTACTGTTTTGGTTTCCACTAAACTGTGAACGAGAGTGACCCATGATTGTTAACATTATGTTATGCTCGCTCAAAATGTTAACTCATAGCAGAGAGACCCAAGTATGTTTCAGTTGGTATTCACTTTCAGCGGCTTTTAGTGGAAAGGGGGAAGCGGCGGCGGAAAGCAAGCAACGGTTAAAATACATTAGTATTTGTATACGTGCGCATTTGCTTCATAGTTTGGTGGGCTAGCAATGTTTGAGATTTTACACTTTTGTCATTTTCGATGCCCTGCATACGCATGTGTGTGTGCATGAATGTATATGCAGAATGTGTATATGTATGCGAGCAATTTGTTTTGGAATTTATTGACCTGCCTCAACATCTATGATTTAATTTCTAACAGGTGAAGGGAGGGCTTTTGGGATTGCAAATATTCTTTTTAAGCATCGCGCACACCAGAGCGAATAATCCGCAGCGGCAGCGGCACGAATATATAATTACATTGCGTCTTATGAACGCACGCACACCAAAGCGGGGCGAATTCGTTTTGACAGCGAATCTGCAGCGTTTTTTTCCGCTCAACATTGACAACCGTGCATGCAGCGTTTTTTCGCTTGCCGCCAAGAACGATAAAACTCAGATTGCGCAGAAACTGGTTCATGTTCTGCGCTGAATTTTTGCCATGTTTACATGTTAAATCACTATATTTTGGCTTTAAATACAATTTAATAATAATAATATAATAAGAGAAGCAGTTTTTAACTTATTATCATTTACTTTTATTAAAAAAAAAATGTATTAAAAATTCATCACATGTGACGTTTCGAACAGCTGTTTATGCGCAATGTCTTTCTTCATGGCTTCCCGCAATATTTGCTGACATACATATGTGCACTAATGTTAAACAATGGCAAAAGTGGAGCTGCTTATTGAATTAGTGAAAAAACATAAAATATTGTACGATTTAGCGGACAAAGACTATAAAAACATAAGAAAAAAGATAAGATATGGGACGAAATTGGATTGGAGCTGGAAGAAAAAACCGCGAATAAATTCGCCCCAGTGTGATCACACTTGCGATTTTGGCGCGAGAAATATCACGCGGTTTATTCGTGCCGCTGCCGCTGCGGATTATTCGCCTTGGTGTGCGCGATGCTTTATACATATTTTTTGTTTTTAGTAAAACTTAATAATATTTGGCTAGAAATAGCTTTAAAAAAAAAATTAACCGCTAAAAAAACAACTAATTAAACTATATTAAGAATACGTATTTCTAATTTAAGATAATTTTATTATAATAATAACGAAAATTCGTCAACATTGACGACGTGCTCGACTGAATCATTGTATTTTTCTGATTCAGAAATCATTTTTAAATAGTGGCTTGGCAATGTATAGTTATAGCAACACATCCCACTTCTTTTAAGTCCATTTCTGTAAATTTAAAAGAATTTTAGAAAAATAAAGAATTGATACTGTTAATGTAACCAACCTTATGCCCAAAATAGCATTAAGAGTTTTTAACTGCATTCTGTTTCTTAAATTCGTTTTAATTAGTTGCACTTGGCTAAAAACGCGTTCCACCTTAGCGCTCGACCAGGGCAAGCTCATTACTTTAACAGCAAAGTCTGCTAAGGGGGCGAAAGTGTTGACACCTCCGGCATCTTTGTATTGCAAAACTTCCGCCCAAAACTTTGCTGTCTCATCTGTGTTTTCCCATTTTACAAAATGTATTTTTGAATACAATAGTCTTAATTCCTCAATGTTTTGCACATGAAAATATTCCAGAATGTCAATTAAAGAAGGTTTATTTGTCCGCAACATGTTGTCGACGGAAAATACACTTAATTTTTTTAAAACATTTAAGTTGTCTGGCAATCTGAAAAGATACAAAAGTAAGCTCACTCTGCAATAGATCTATTTATTAACAATATTTTATAGTTATAGTTCTCTTAATTGTGTTATTAATTTAATCACAAAATTTGTGCAATTTCGGCGAATGTTCTCCTCACTGCTTTTCAAGGAAGCTTTATTTATTTTTGTTTCAAATTCATAACCTAAGTATAGGTCATATTTAACCACGCTTTCAAAATCATCAATTAAAATGTCTATTACAACATTAGGTGGTATGACCTTGTCTTTTAGGGAGTTAATGCTAATTGCCCTGAAATAACTTATTGAGGGCTTGCATTTCTTTCAGGATGGGTTTTAAAAATGTAAGGTACAAAAAATTGTCATCATTGCAAAACATTTCATTTAAAAGCTTTGCCTTGTGACAACTTGTGGCTGCGAGAGCAAAATGTAATTTCAGCTCGGTCCACTGATCTAAAATTCTTGTAACCGCTGCTTCTTTTGAAAGCCACCTGGTATCTGAAACTCTTGGGATCTTCAACGGAGTCTATAGAAACATATAATTATAAATATAGTTTAAAAATCAAAACAAATACGTACATAACAGATAGTTTAAATAGCACAATCTAAAACATGGGTTAGCTAAAACACTGTTGGATATTAGTACATTTACGAGGACAACCACAAGTACAAAATTTGAAATTGTATATACCTGGTCATTATTCAAGCATTGCTATATTTTTAGCGAACCACGAATATGTATCGCGCACGAGAAACTCTAAGGAGTCTGGTATATTTGTATCTAAGGAATGGTTCACTGCTAGTTGGACAGAGTGGCAGATACTGCGTATCTTTTCCTCCGTGCACTCGGAGTTAAGTTTCTCCAAAACCTTAACCCATTTAAGTTTTACATAAGGCGTAAGCACTGCAGCTGCAATCGCTGTATGTGACTCGGGAGTCATACCAAAAAATTATTTAGCCTATACACGCATCGGCATTATGAATCGCGTGTATCCATAGCATTAGGAATAAAGAGAGAATATATTGATATATCAATACGAGTTCTCTCTCTTTTATGTTAAATGTCTTAAGAGTTCTGCACAGAACATATGCGATTTGAGTGCATTCGACTTTGCCAAGATCGTCAAGCACTCAATTTCAAACGTTGCGCGTTGATTAATGCCATTTGAGTTTATTTATTTTACTTACGTTGAAAACAAAGCTGTTTTATCTTAAGGTAAAAGCCACATAAAACAATTCTTTACTTAAACTTCGTTGTTGGAATTAAATGGTTTTTTTTTAGTGAAAAATAGTCACAATTAGTCACAAATAGTCACAAATAGTCAAAAATAATCAAAAATAATCAAAATAATTAAAAATAATCAAATTGATTATATATGATTATTTTTGATTATTTTGCAAATTTTCGATAGTTTTAGATTATTTTTGATTTTTTGTAGTCGTAATCATTATATAATCATAAATTTCTACCAGCGAACTATATAGTCACTACGACTACTTTCCAAAAATAATTTAATTGATTAGTAATTGCAATCGCAATTTAACAGGTATGGTATAAACGCAAACACAAAAAAAAAAAAATAAAAAAGTACTGAAATCTAAATTAAAAATTATAATTTATATACCAACTATTTTTGTCGTACTAATGTCGGTTGACTCATCTAAAGCATACTGAATGAAGAGTCTCCTTATGTAGCTCCTCATTGAAATGTACAGCCAAAACATTTGTAATTACACTAGTGCATTTAGTGCGGCCCAGTCTAATTTCATTCTTTAAATTTCTGCACGCACAGTTGGGAGAGATTGTCAACGGGAGCTATAGAGGTATGCTCCGCCACATATGTATAATGATAATGCCGCTTCCTGCTCTGCTGTTTTAGTAGGCACCGCTATTGGAGCTTGTTGTTTTGTTGGAAGCAGCCTCGCATTGATGTGTGCTTTTTAGTGCTCGCATGGGACTTGATATCATGCAATTTAGCTGCAATGCTACATTTGCAGTAGTTGCATAATGCCTTAGTTGTATCTGTAATATCTTTCCTTATCCAATCCTTAAACTCCTCATTTTGCAACCACGTGTCGCGAAAATGTTGGTTGTATATTACTTTGGGCATTTTTATATTAAAGTTAAACTTGTGTTATAGGTTTTCCCTCTTATTTTATGATTTCGATAGTTTATCTATCGATACAGCTGACAACATATGGATTTAGCTCATGATACTGACCAAATAATGTTATAGATGGGACATATCTAGTACTGTTTTGGTTTCCACTAAACTGTGAACGAGAGTGACCCATGATTGTTAACATTATGTTATGCTCGCTCAAAATGTTAACTCATAGCAGAGAGACCCAAGTATGTTTCAGTTGGTATTCACTTTCAGCGGCTTTTAGTGGAAAGGGGGAAGCGGCGGCGGAAAGCAAGCAACGGTTAAAATACATTAGTATTTGTATACGTGTGCATTTGCTTCATACTTTGGTGGGCTAGCAATGTTTGAGATTTTACACTTTTGTCATTTACGATGCCCTGCATACGCATGTGTGTGTGCATGAATGTATATGCAGAATGTGTATATGTATGTATGCGAGCCATTTGTTTTGGAATTTATTGACCTGCCTCAACATCTATGATTTAATTTCTAACAGGTGAAGGGAGGGCTTTTGGGATTCCAAATATTCTTTTTATATATATTTTTGTTTAGTAAAATTTAAAATGTTTATCATTTCGTGCTATACTGTTTTTCTTTTTGGTTGCATTTGTTTTTTGTGAATTCCGTTTTGTTACTACGTATATGAAGTAGGCACACAAGCACACAAAATAACACAAAAAGCCCGCGAAAGTAGAATGGTTCGATACTTTCTTGCTGACTTGCGATTTTTTAAGCCGTGCCACAAATTATCTCCATTTTGCTAGTTATACTTACTAATATTTAGTATAATACTACTTAATAGTTTCAGTTAACTTAGTTTTAAAGTAATAAATTTAAAAACAAGCCAGTGATAAGTGAGTTATTTTAATTTAAACAGCAACGCCCACCAAACTGTATTTTGGCGGTAATTACTCATTGTGTGTGTATATAAATAGGGCTAGTGGCAGTAATTATTTAATAGCTGCATTTTTAAATAACATTTAAAAGTTTGCCTTCGTGTCCGCCTTAAACATATTGTTCCGCTTTAATCTGCATTCGAGTAGCTCCCTCCAGTTTATTGACAGGTTGGTCTGTGGGTGTATGTTTGTGTAATTACTATTATTATCATTATTATTTTTATTTATTATTATATTATATTTTTTGTTTATATTTGACTATGGCGCCTGTTTCTAAAATAGATACAAGACTTGCAAGTTACCATTGCATAATAAATTCATGCCGTAGAAGCTACAGAAATAGTTCAACAGATTTTCCTGTTAAATTGTTTTCATTACCATCCAATACATTTTTTTTTAATAAATGGGTACAGGCTTGCCATTTGGATGCCACTATAAATAGAAAATATTCACGTATATGCGACAAACATTTTGAGGCCAAATATTTAGGAAAACTTAGACAAAAACATGGAGCAATTCCAACATTAAACTTAAGTGAAAATAGTCTGTTGACTTCATTCAATGCAGTTGGATATGATAATTATGAATTTTCTGACAATATGCAAGACAATGCACCAATTGAACCATATTTTCACTATGATATTGAAAGACATGCCGTTGAAACTGTTCAAAATATATCAGAACAAAACAACCCCACTGAGATAGAGTCTTCAGAGTTTTGTAATAACTGTTAAAAAAAAAGAGCAAAACGACGTATTTTATAGAAAACAGTGGTTTAAGATATCGACTGAGCTAAATAAAAAAAAAAGGACTTAGACAAACTCAAAAAGAGATACAGGTTCCTACAAATATGCACATCACGCAGAAATAGGCGCTATAAGGTAAATAAAAATAAAAATGGGAAACGAAATGTGTTATCAATTATATCCCGTATGACCCATGTCTCTAAAGAGGCCAAAACTATTTGTATTATGCTCTTAAAAAAAAAATACTTATAGTACCGGAGAAAAAACTATTGCGCAAAATATAAATTTTTACTCTTCAAGAACTTATGAGTATTTACGAGACGTGCTTAATTTAAAACTGCCAGCACAGAAAACGTTAACACGATGGGCAGCAATGAAAAACATGAGACCATGATTTAACCCAGATTTGCTTCTTAATATCCAGAAAATTGTTAGCGAAATGAGCGCTAAGGGAAAAGAAGCCGTCTTACTGTATGACGAAATGAAGATTAAAAGGGGTCTTCAATATAATAGTACTTTAGACGAAATCCAAGGTTATGAAAATGATGGCCAAATTACGAAATGTCTTTTGGGGCAGCAAGTCTGTGTTTTTATGGTTAGAGGACTTTACGAAAATTGGAAGTACGTTTTAAGCTACACTATTTCTGCAAACGGTATAAAGCACGATGCTCTTTTAAATAAAGTGACGGCAAATATTGAGCAAGCCCAAGCTATAGGCCTAAATATTAGAGCAGCTATTTGCGACCAGGGCTCAAATAACAGAGCTGTTTTTAAAAGATTAGGGGTTAATAAAACTAACCCAAGCTTTAGAGTAAATGATAAAAAAAATCTACGCACTTTACGATGTTCCACATCTTATAAAATCCCTGCGCAACATCATTATGAAACGAAATCTTCATACGCCTGATGGCGTTGTTTCATGGAGAATAATAGAAGAGTTATTTGAAGTAGATTCCAAAAACTCAACACGACTCTGCCCAAAATTAACTACAAGACATATCCATCCAAACAACTTTGAGAAAATGAAAGTCAAATATGCCACCCAAATTTTTAGCCATAGTGTAACCGCTGCACTTCGAACAATGATTAATACTGGGGGCTTTGTAAATTGCAAAGAAAGTGCGGAATCAACGGCAGGATTTATTGAGATCAATAGACTATTTGACTGCCTTAACAGTTATGTTTTATATGTTAAAAATCCATATAGATGTGCGCTTAAGCAAGGCAATGTTGTCAGTAGAAAGCTTTTGGATATGCGAACTTACTTTGAGGCAGTCAAGTATCCACATGAAGTTTTTTGTATTGATGGAATAATTTTAACGATTAACGCTATTCTTTCCTTGGCACAAAATGTTTCGAGTGAAAGTAACGAAGCATTTTTCATAGCGACTTCAAAATTAAACCAGGATCCATTAGAAAATTTATTTTATTTAATTAGAGCTCGCGGCGTAACAAATAATAATCCCACTATGTACGAATTTAATACATATTATTATGTCGAAAATGCTTTCAATGAAAGTTCTAACGTCAACAGTAGTATCTGGAAACTGTGCTCCGGATGAAGATTCCATGCTTATTAATATCATTAATATTAATGAGTCAGGTCAATCAACATCGAAACTAGACAGTTTTGATGACGATGACTTGATTTTTCCTGACGAGGAGGCAGAGTTAGAACTTTCCATAGAAGCAACAGACTTTAATATTGAAGATGCAATCAATGAGAATGTATTAAGGTACTTTGCGGGATATTTATTACATAAGCTGTTGAGAAAGCACGACTGCAATGAGTGTGCTAACCTTTTGAAACCGTCCGAGGAAGTCCAATGTACCTCTGAGTGTTTAATACTCAATAGAAATTTTGGCTATGTTAATAGCAACCTAAAGCTTAAAGCACCGTCCGATTATTTCTTTAATTAAATCAAAATACATTTTGATATTTTCAAACGCTATTTCGAGACAAAGTCTCACAAGTTCCATTTAAAGCAAACAATTGTCCAAAAACGCATTATTATAACTTCTAAATTTGATACATATGCGCACTGGTTTAATAAGTCGGATAAATGCTATGAACATAGGTATAACCTGGTTAATGAGTTTGTTCTTATTTTGATTAGGAAAAACTGTAAATGGCTGACCGACAAACCTACAGCTATTAGGCATTCTAAATCAAATAAAAACAAACTTAAAATAATTAAGCAGTAAACATAAGTCCTTAAAATAAAAACAAAAAATAAAACAAAAAACCAAAAAAAAAATTAAAAAACAAAAAAATCAAAAAATATATTTATATTATAAATAAGTTTATGTATTTATTATTTTAAATCTTTACGTATTTAATACTTTTAGGAATAAGGTTGTTTTAGTGGGGAACATGGATATGACTACAACTTTTAAAATTAAGTCATATCAAGTCGACTCATAGGTCATATTTATATATGTATGATCCCATTACAATTGTAATGACCTCCTCGTGGTGTTCCCTGGGTACCGATTGTTTATTTATTCAATCGGAAGCTAATATGAGCGGCGAGTTTAAGCTTCATTATATATTTAGGAACTAAGTACATATTTTTAGTTGTATGGTATAAAAAACCATATTTGTAAAAAAAAAACTATACTTAAATAAAAATAGTCGGCCAAATATTATTAAGTTTTACTAAAAACAAAAAATATGTATAAAGCATCGCGCACACCAAGGCGAATAATCCGCAGCGGCAGCGGCACGAATAAACCGCGTGATATTTCTCGCGCCAAAATCGCAAGTGTGATCACACTGGGGCGAATTTATTCGCGGTTTTTTCTTCCAGCTCCAATCCAATTTCGTCCCATATCTTATCTTTTTTCTTATGTTTTTATAGTCTTTGTCCGCTAAATCGTACAATATTTTATGTTTTTTCACTAATTCAATAAGCAGCTCCACTTTTGCCATTGTTTAACATTAGTGCACATATGTATGTCAGCAAATATTGCGGGAAGCCATGAAGAAAGACATTGCGCATAAACAGCTGTTCGAAACGTCACATGTGATGAATTTTTAATACATTTTTTTTTTAATAAAAGTAAATGATAATAAGTTAAAAACTGCTTCTCTTATTATATTATTATTATTAAATTGTATTTAAAGCCAAAATATAGTGATTTAACATGTAAACATGGCAAAAATTCAGCGCAGAACATGAACCAGTTTCTGCGCAATCTGAGTTTTATCGTTCTTGGCGGCAAGCGAAAAAACGCTGCATGCACGGTTGTCAATGTTGAGCGGAAAAAAACGCTGCAGATTCGCTGTCAAAACGAATTCGCCCCGCTTTGGTGTGCGTGCGTTCATAAGACGCAATGTAATTATATATTCGTGCCGCTGCCGCTGCGGATTATTCACTCTGGTGTGCGCGATGCTTAAAAAGAATATTTGCAATCCCAAAAGCCCTCCCTTCACCTGTTAGAAATTAAATCATAGATGTTGAGGCAGGTCAATAAATTCCAAAACAAATTGCTCGCATACATATACACATTCTGCATATACATTCATGCACACACACATGCGTATGCAGGGCATCGAAAATGACAAAAGTGTAAAATCTCAAACATTGCTAGCCCACCAAACTATGAAGCAAATGCGCACGTATACAAATACTAATGTATTTTAACCGTTGCTTGCTTTCCGCCGACGCTTCCCCCTTTCCACTAAAAGCCGCTGAAAGTGAATACCAACTGAAACATACTTGGGTCTCTCTGCTATGAGTTAACATTTTGAGCGAGCATAACATAATGTTAACAAAAATATTATTTTGGAGATGGTTATAATCTTATTTTAGAAAATATAGTTTTAATTAAATTATATATAATTAGGTGACCCGACAAACTTTGTTTTGCCATGTATATTATATTATCTAGAAAAAATTTTTTCAGTTCAATAAAAATAACTATCTACTAAAAGTATGCGGGGAATTACTTATCAATTATGGCAGTTGAAAAAAAAATAAAGATTAATCTAATTGGGAATTGATTGCGTTTGAATTCAATTGACACATCTGTATTAGTCATAGGGATTTGTGGCAGCAACACATTTTCGCCTTGAAACTTTCTATTGAAAATTATGGCTTCAATAATGTTTCTCATTAGTTTTTTAATGAGTAATCGTGTGCCATTACACAGCCGCGGTGGGTTCAAGCTACGAAGCAGAATGATCGAAGATCCAACCTTCAATTGTAAATGGTGTAGTGGCATGCCTGGCAAATCCAATGAATTTAAAAACTCAATTGGATAATTCACAGTTTCGTTGGTATCGCAAACTGCATCGATAGATTTGTATGACACCAAGTCCCCAGGCGATAACTGTTGGATCTTTAAATTTAACCCATTGACGTTCACATTTTTTGCTGCCAAATCGCTCTTTCTGCCAGCCAATTATGATTTTCATATTGTGTGTGTACATCGGGAAATGTGTTATCGATGAGAGTATTTTGCGAGTTGATGATTGTGCAGAAGTCCGTCAATAGTTTTATGCATCCAGTATTTTCATGTACAGCAACTTTCCCATTGCCAATATCTAACAGTTGTTTAGGGAAAGTTTCGGCGGATGGACCCTGAAGCATTTTAACGCGCATGTTCACCGTCAGCTGTATTTTTCAACATTACGCCACAGTCGCAATGATTTTAAGCAAGCGTTGATTTCATCAGCGTACGTCGAACGTGGAATAACGGGAAGTGTTTGTCTAAAATCACCTAAAAGAAGTAACAAAGTGCCGCCAAACAGCTTATCGTTTTATTTTTTAAATCCTTTAATGTCCTATTCAATGCCTTAAGCGAATGTTTGTGTGCCATAGTGCATTCATCCCAAAAAACATTTTACATTGTTTCAGCACTGTGGCCATAGACGATTGTTTTTTTATGTTGCACACTGCATCTGGATTACTTTGAATGTTTAATGGTAGCTTAAATGCTGAATGAGCTATTCTGCCTCCATCTTATAAAGTTGATGCAATGCCAGAAGATGCAACGGCCAATGCGATGCCATTTTTTGATCGTATCTCGGCAAGAAGTAGCGAAATAAGGAACGTTTCGCCAGTTCCACCTGGTGCATATAAAAAAAAAGAATCCCTCTTGTCCCGCTGAAACTGCCAGCATTATGCGGTCGTAAATAACTTATTGTTCATCATTTATTATTATTGGACGTATATGTACTAAAAAAATCCAAAAAGGGTTATGAATAGCAGAGTGGCAAGCTTGAAGAGCAATGGGTAGAAAATTCTTTGTCCTTCTGATCGGCACAGCAAAACTAATTTTGCTGATTAATTCGGAGGAATCAATTTCACCATTTATTACTTTATGTAAAAAGACTACACCTAGCATTGTTCTGCGATCAGAAAGAGACGGAAGATTTATTAGTAAAAGTCTACTGTGGTAGGAAGGTAGGTTAATGTTAGTATCCCAGTTAAATTACCTGAGGGCAAAGATCAAAAATTGTTTTTGTACTGATTCTATTCTATCCTGGTGAATCCTGTATTTGAGATACCAGATACAAGAACCATATTCAAGAACAGGACGTACCAGAGACGTGTAAAATGTTTTGGTTATGTAGGGATCGTCAAATTCTGTCGACCAGCGCTTAATGAACCCCAAGGTACTAGAGGCTCGATTTGCAACTGAACAGATATGCTTGTGAAATTTAAGTTCCGGATCAAAAAGGATACCTAAGTCATCAACCCATTCAATGCGATCGAGTGGGCTTCCATCAAGAAAATAAATATTTGAAAAAGGAAGGCGTCTATGAAAAGACATGACTTTACATTTATTGCAATTAAGATTTAGTAAGTTAACACAACACCACTTTTGAAAATGATCAAAATCAGTTTGTAATTTTTTAGCAGACAACAGAGCAGTACCCGACATGCATAATTTTACATCGTCAGCATACATCAGCACTCGAGAGTGGTCAATAACAGATGGAAGATCATTGATGAAAAGTGTAAATAATAAAGGTCCAAGGTGACTTCCTTGCGGAACACTGGAAATGACATGAACCACCTCAGAGACAGCGCCATTAAAACATACTCTCTGTGTTCTATGAATTAAATATTCCCTTATCCACCGAATAAGATTGCTTAGAAAACCTAAAAGCTTAAGTTTATGAAGTAAAAGGTAGTGATTAACCGAGTCAAATGCCTTGCTGAAATTAGTGTAAATAACATCCGTTTGCATTTTATTTAGAAAGCCCTTAACAACTTTTTTTTTTTTTTTTTAAACTTTGCTATATATTTTTGGCTGTATCCCTTAACATAAAGCTAGGAAATGTCAAAAAGTTTACAGATCTTACTAACATTACTTATCTACCAGTTACTTTTTGGACTGATAGCTTGGAGTCGCGGTCCTCAACTCATCACTGGGTAGGAAGCTCATTACGATGAAGGCGGGATCGGCTGCACGTATTTGTGAGGCCTCTCGCGAGATTGTTTGGGTGCGATGTGAGCTTCCTCAAGTACCTTTCCTTGTGTTCCGCTATGACTTCCGTGACCGGTGGTACGTTTAAGTCCTTTTGTATGTTTTCGTTGCGAACATACCACGGTGCCCCGGTGATAGTTCTCAGGATCTGCGACTGGGCTCTTTGGACGATGTCGATGTTACTGCTGCACGCGTTACCCCATAGCTGGCAGCCATAGGTCCCGATTGGTTTCAAAACGGAGTTGTAGAGCAGAACCTTGTAGTCCAGACTTAGCGGAGAGCGAGCGTTGATAAGCCAATGGAGGCTATTGGCTTTGAGTTTAAGCTGTGTTCTCTTAGCTTAAATGTGCCTTCGCCATGTAAGTCTTCTGTCCAAGTGAACTCCCAAGTACGTTACTTCGTTTGCTTTCGGGAGTGGGGTGTTGTTTAGCGTGAGTGGTGGACAGTCTTGCCTGTTTAGGGTGAAAGTTACATGTTTACATTTTTGTTCGTTTACCTTAATACGCCAGTCGGATAGCCTGTTTTCTACGTTAACGATGTGACGAGCAAGTTGTGTTGTTGCTTGCAGTGTGCATCTGGAGCGGCTAAGAATAGCTGTATCGTCAGAAAAGGTTGATGTTGTTAGGCCTCTGCATGTTGGGATGTCTGATGTGTAGAGAACGTATAGTGTCGGCCCAAGTACGCTGCCCTGAGGAACGCCAGCTGCAATACGGTGTTCGTCGGATATTGCAGAATTACATCTCACTGCAAACTTCCTGTCGTAGAGGTACGACTGTAACAGTTTATGTGTGTTGACTGGGAGCGTTGTTTTGATCTTATACATCAGGCCTTCCAACCAGACTCTGTCGAATGCCTGAGACACATCCAAAAATATTGCTGTACAGTATTCTCGATTTTCGAACTCGCTTCGTATTTCTGATGTTATGCGGTTAACCTTCTCAATAGTTCCGTGTTTTTAACGAAAGCCGAATTGATGTGATGGGATTATGTTATGGAGATGCATGAATTGATTAATCCGAGTCATCAAACATTTTTCGAAAAGTTTTGATAGACACGATAAAAGGCTTATAGGTCTGTACGACGAGGAAACTGTCCGATCTTTACCCAGCTTTGGAATCATTATGATGATAGACTTTTTCCATCTCTCTGGAAAGTGGCCGAGTTTTGTGATTGCATTGAATAGGGAAGCTCAATAATCATCTTTGGAGTTATTAAGTCCCAGCCCGGGGTATTTTTTGGATTTAGATGCTGGTTGATAATTCTTGCGACTTCATTCGGGCGAAATACAATTGGCTCATGTTGACTCAGAGAGTCGTTTAGTAAGGTCGGAAGTGCGAAAGCGTTTGTAGCAGGATTTGGTTGGAAAACTTTATGCAGATGATCCGCAAATGTGTTGGCTCTATCTTCATCGCTCCGGGCCCAGCCGCCTGCATGGTTTCTTAAAGGCATCACTGTTTCTGTCCGTGGACTTAGAGTTGGGTGAGCTTTCCACAAAGAGTTTTTAGTGCCAGATGTTGATAGTTGCTCAATGTATCGGCGTTGGGCATATTCTTCTTCTCGCTTTAACGCTTTGGTGAGCTTACGTGTGGCTCTTCTTAGATTTTGCTTTGCTGACGGCGATCTGTGGGATTGCCAATGTCACTTGAGGCGCCGCTTTTCATGAACGAACTGTTCAATTAGGAGGCTTGTTGTCATTTGGGCGTGTACTGCATTTACTGGTGTTGGTGTTGAGATGCGAGCTGCTTCGACGAAGACCGACTCAAGTTTGTTTGCCATAGAATCGATGTCAGCTTCCACATTCAGATGCGGATTTAGTTCAATGTGTGAACTTATATATTTTTTGTATTTGAGCTAGTTTTTTGTGTGGTCAACTTACCGGGGCGATTTACAAACTCTAGGTGGCGAAGTAATTGTATAAGAACAGGCGAGTGGTCGGCTGAAAGATCCGAGAGGATTTCGGCGCTTATCAGGCTGCGGGGAATATTTTTGGTAACTGCAAAATCAATCAAGTCGGGTAGTTTCTTGGGGTCTGTGGGCAAGTAAGTTGGTGTGCCAGGAGAGACATGGCCGAGCCTGTTGTTTACTTTTACAAGTGCGTTGTGCAGCTGCTTTCCCTTTGGATTCACAAGGCGAGATCCCAAGTTTGTGTGCTTGGCATTGTAGTCTCCTGCTGCTATAAAGTGTTCTCCTAATGAGTTGAAAAATTCCATAAATTGGTCTTCAGATATGGTGAATCGAGGGGGGCAGTAGACGGCGGCTAGTGCAATTTGGTTACCCCTATCAAGATGTATTTTTAAAGATGTGGCCTGTAGATAGTTTCTGGCGAACACTTTGTGGTAGTGGTGCTTCAGCCGGCTTCTAATCAGAATACCAGTCCCGCCGTGTGCCTTACCATCGGGATGATTGGTTCCGTAGAATGTGTATCCGCTTATTGTAAAATTATATTTGTTTGTAAGGTGTGTTTCGGAGAGTAGCATAACGTCAATGTGCTTGTCGAGTAGAAATTGAGTTAACTCAAGTTTATGCTGTGAAACGCCATTAGCATTCCACGTAGATATACGTAGCGAAGCCATTGATTATTTTGACTGTTGTGATACAAGCATTTGTACCAAAATACTTTGATTTCGCATTAAATCTTGCATGGTTGTGCGCATAAATGACATAAACTCTGTCAAGCTCTGCTGCAGCGTACATATCATTGCTTCAAAGTTGCTTTGTTGTTGCTCTTGTGGCTTGTTGTCTTGTGCAGTATTTTGATCCGCATGCTTTGCTTGTGCGTACGGTGCATTAAAGGCAGAAGGCTCCAGTCCTGATCTTAAGGCGCTTGCATAAGTCGCGTTTTTGGATACGGGTACGGGACCAAGGGAGGACCAGGCTGCAGTCGAGAAGAAGACGTCTGGGTTGCTTTTGGATGAAATGTAGTTACGCTGTGCGCTTTGCGTGCGTGCTGTCTTCACGAGCTGGTAGATGCGAGACTTAAGTTCTTTGTAGATTGGGCAGCCTCTGTAGTTAGCTGTGTGATTGCCGCCGCAGTTGCCATACTGTTTTTGCTGGAGTCTCCTTTGCTTGCTGGGCAGGACGACGATTCATGAAGATCGCCGCAAACTACACATACCGGGCGCAGTGTGCAGTAAGTCCTTGTGTGGCCTTATTCTTGGCAGTTCATGCATTGTACCGGGCCGTTGCGTTTATGTGGCTCTTCAACGGTGATTCTGCGGTGCAATAGAAACTGAAGCTTGTAGATGGGGTGCGCCTCATATTTTTTAGTTATCTGCGTCTCAGGCTCAAGCTCGACTTTGAAAAGTGGTTGCGGCTGTCTGTTCTTGTTAAGAATGTTAAGAACTTTCTTAACGCGGAATCCTTTCTCATTTAGCGCCTCTTGGATTTCATTTGGCGTGACATCAGACTCTATGCCTTTAAGTACAACTTGCTGGCCCTTGCTGCTTTTTAGTTGGTACGTGTAAAAGTTTTTTTTTGCTTTCATTGAAGTATTTTGACAAAACTCTAAAGTTGTCTTCGGTCTTTGTTTGCACTTTAATCTCCTGGATGTTACTCCTCTTTAGGGGAATGATATGGAAATTATCTTGACCAATTAGCTCTACAACTTTGCTTACAAAAGCACTGGAGCTTTTCTCGCGAATGAATATTGGTAGTGGCTTTGGCTTTTTTTTCTCAACTCCAACAGATTCTGGGGACAGGTCGTCAGCATTATCTGCCAAAATGCCCTTAACAACTAGTGAAGTAAATTCTAGCAGGTAAGTGGTAGTAGATCTTTGTTTCATGAATCCATGCTGGCACGGTGAAATTAAAGATCTGCAAAAATGTTGTAATTGAAAAGTTATTAATTTCTCAAACATTTTTGGTATAGCAGACAATTTGGATATATATATATATATATATATATATATAAATCACCTAAAAGAAGTAACAAAGTGCCGCCAAACAGCTTATCGTTTTGTTTTTTTTTAAATCCTTTAATGTCCTATTCAATGCCTTAAGCGAATGTTTGTGTGCCATAGTGCATTCATCCCAAAAAAAATATTACATTGTTTCAGCACTGTGGCCATAGACGATTGTTTTTTTTATGTTGCACACTGCATCTGGATTACTTTGAATGTTTAATCATTAAGTAAGTACACATAGAGGAGTCAAACGCAAAAAATCGAATAGCCTAATTGGTCCAATTTACGGAGGAACCACCCTCATTCGGCTGCTGAAAGTATCGAGCCGAACGCAAATTTTGACTCGATACAGACGGAGTGCCAGCAATTTGCTGTGTATACGCAAAGACAATGTTATTCAACTAGACTGGACAAATCTCTCTTATACAAAAAATTATATGCGGCACGATTGGGTGCGAAAGCAAAACAAGGCCAAAGAAGAAGTAGGAAGCTAGCAAACGCCATTTGGCAGCTTTTGATATACACACATGTGCAAGCCCAAGCTGCCAAATGGCGTTTGCTAGCTTCCTACTTCTTCTTTGGCCTTTGTTTGCTTTCGCACCCAATCGTGCCGCATATAATTTTTCGTATAAGAGAGATTTGTCCAGTCTAGTTGAATAACATTGTCTTTGGTATACGTCTGTATGTCAGCGACGTGATCGCCGTTAGGTGTATATATGTGTGTATGTATGTTTCTGTATGCTGTTTGCTCTGAGCATGCAGTTGCTCATTTACATATAAAATATTCACACATATTCCGAAAGAGTATAAATGGTTCATGTGTCGGCAGCTGGAAGAAAATCTCAGGCTCGCGGCAACCGCGTGCCAACAAAAAACCATTTCTCTACTCAATAAACACAAGTTCCAGCGATCTCAACAGAAATACAGTTCTGAATACTCTTTCGGAATATGTGTGCATATTTTATATGTAAATGAGCAACTGCATGGTAGTTGTGTGGCTAAGTTGTTTGCTGGTGTCATATAGCTAATATCTCGAAAGAGTATGTATGACCAGAAAGTGCAAAAACAGAAATTGCCTGTGTTTTGTAGGCAGATACAAATGCGCGCCAAATTTGAATTTTAAATATTGGCTGTCGGCATTTATTTTGTATTAAATTATGAATTTTAAGGGTCAAGAGTACATAATTATATACATATATATATATTAAAATATATAAATTTATATTTGACATATTATGAACTATGGACAATGCATCTTAATGATTAAGATGAATTTAAAAAATAAATAAAAAATTATCATTTAATAACATTAATTTTATAGTTATCCTTACTTTTAATAAAATTGCTAAAAAATCATAAAAATTGAGACAGGTCAAGAATAGCCAAGGCAATTGCTACGCATACATTCAAATGTGCTGTACATGAACATACACATGCACACACACACACATTGATATGCGTTGCTAGAAAAGTAACAAAATCCCAAATCACTTGAGAGCCACCAAGAACTGAAAAAATATGCATGCGCACATACACACACACATATACATATATGTGTATTTAGGTATACATTCGCCGTAATGATTTTTGCTTGTTGAGCTCGGAGCCACCAAATACAGAAAAAATTCACATGTGTTGTTGTTGTTCGCACTCTGCTGCTGCTATCCCCCTTCCACAAAATACAGCAGCTCAGAGCAAACAGCATACAGAAACAAACATACACACATATATACACCTAACGGCGATCTTGTCGCTGACAAACAGACGTATACACAGCAAATTGCTGGCCCTCCGTCTGTACCGAGACAAGCGCCGGCGCAGGAATGACTTGCACTTTTTTAGCTACGCAAATGGTCTGCAAAATTTGCGTTCGGCTCACTGCTTTCAGCAGCCGAATGATGGTGGTTCCTCCACAACGCATTTTTTCGGCAGGTGGGAAAACGCGATTTGACTCCTCTACGTATGCATACTTAATGGTTTAATGGTAGCTTAAATGCTGCATGAGCTATTCTGCCTCCATCTTATAAAGTTGCTGCAATGCCAGAAGATGCAACGGCCAATGCGATGCCATTTTTTGATCGTATCTCGGCAAGAAGTAGCGAAATAAGGAACGTTTCGCCAGCTCCACCTGGTGCATACAAAAAAAAAGAATCCCTCTTGTCCCGCTGAAACTGCCAGCATTATGCGGTCGTAATTAACTTATTGTTCATCATTTATTATGATTGGACGTATATGTACTAAAAAAAAAAGACACTACATTCAAGTGGCCCAACGATACCAAGCACCGGCTTGTTAACGCGCGGACCCAAGCAAAAAGCAACCAACCTCCCGCCCAACCGACCGAGCGGCACACCGCATAGCGTACGGTTACATAGATCGCAAAAACGTAGACAAATGACATAAGACTAACTTTTTAAGAGAACTACTAGAAGTGGCACCGTTTATTAAGTGGGAAAATTCATCATTGTTTGAACATACAATCCAAAAAGGGTTATGAATAGCAGAGTGGCAAGCTTGAAGAGCAATGGGTAGAAAATTCTTTGTCCTTCTGATCGGCACAGCAAAACTAATTTTGCTGATTAATTCGGAGGAATCAATTTCACCATTTATTACTTTATGTAAAAAGACTACACCTAGCATTGTTCTGCGATCAGAAAGAGAAGGAAGATTTATTAGTAAAAGTCTACTGTGGTAGGAAGGTAGGTTAATGTTAGTATCCCAGTTAAATTACCTGAGGGCAAAGATCAAAAATTGTTTTTGTACTGATTCTATTCTATCCTGGTGAATCCTGTATTTGAGATACCAGATACAAGAACCATATTCAAGAACAGGACGTACCAGAGACGTGTAAAATGTTTTGGTTATGTAGGGATCGTCAAATTCTGTCGACCAGCGCTTAATGAACCCCAAGGTACTAGAGGCTCGATTTGCAACTGAACAGATATGCTTGTGAAATTTAAGTTCCGGATCAAAAAGGATACCTAAGTCATCAACCCATTCAATGCGATCGAGTGGGCTTCCATCAAGAAAATATATATTTGAAAAAGGAAGGCGTCTATAAAAAGACATGACTTTACATTTATTGCAATTAAGATTTAGTAAGTTAACACGACACCACTTTTGAAAATTATCAAAATCAGTTTGTAATTTTTTAGCAGACAACAGAGCAGTACCCGACATGCATAATTTTACATCGTCAGCATACATCAGCACTCGAGAGTGGTCAATAACAGATGGAAGATCATTGATGAAAAGTGTAAATAATAAAGGTCCAAGGTGACTTCCTTGCGGAACACTGGAAATGACATGAACCACCTCAGAGACAGCGGACTTTATGCAGATGATCCGCAAATGTGTTGGCTCTGTCTTCATCGCTCCGGGCCCAGCCGCCTGCATGGTTTCTTAAAGGCATCACTGTTTCTGTCCGTGGACTTAAAGTTGGGTGAGCTTTCCACAAAGAGTTTTTAGTGCCAGATGTTGATAGTTGCTCAATGTATCGGCGTTGGGCATATTCTTCTTCTCGCTTTAACGCTTTGGTGAGCTTACGTGTGGCTCTTCTTAGATTTTGCTTTGCTGACGGCGATCTGTGGGATTGCCAATGTCACCTGAGGCGCCGCTTTTCATGAACGAACTGTTCAATTAGGAGGCTTGTTGTCATTTGGGCGTGTACTGCATTTACTGGTGTTGGTGTTGAGATGCGAGCTGCTTCGACGAAGACTGACTCAAGTTTGTTTGCCATAGAATCGATGTCAGCTTCCATATTCAGATGCGGATTTAGTTCAATGTGTGAACTTATATATTTTTTGTATTTGAGCCAGTTAGTTTTTTGTGTGGTCAACTTACCGGAGCGATTTACAAACTCTGGGTGGCGAAGTAATTGTATAAGAACAGGCGAGTGGTCGGATGAAAGATCCGAGAGGCTTTCGGCGCTTATCAGGCTGCGAGGAATATTTTTGGTAACTGCAAAATCAATCAAGTCGGGTAGTTTCTTGGGGTCTGTGGGCCAGTAAGATGGTGTGCCAGGAGAGACATGGCCGAGCCTGTTGTTTACTTTTACAAGTGCGTTGTACAGCTGCTTTCCCTTTGGATTCACAAGGCGAGATCCCAAGTTTGTGTGCTTGGCATTGTAGTCTCCTGCTGCTATAAAGTGTTCTCCTAATGAGTTGAAAAATTCCATAAATTGGTCTTCAGATATGGTGAATCGAGGGGGGCAGTAGACGGCGGCTAGTGCAATTTGGTTACCACTATCAAGATGTAATTTTAAAGATGTGGCCTGTAGGTAGTTTCTGGCGAACACTTTGTGGTAGTGGTGCTTCAGCCGGCTTCTAATCAAAATACCAGTCCCGCCGTGTGCCTTACCATCGGGATGATTGGTTCCGTAGAATGTGTATCCGCTTATTGTAAAATTATATTTGTTTGTAAGGTGTGTTTCGGAGAGTAGCATAACGTCGATGTGCTTGTCAAGTAGGAATTGAGCTAACTCAAGTTTATGCTGTGAAACGCCGTTAGCATTCCACGTAGATATACGTAGCGAAGCCATTGATTATTTTGACTGTTGTGATACAAGCATTTGTACCAAAACACTTTGATTTCGCATTAAATCTTGCATGGTTGTGAGCATAAATGACATAAACTCTGTCAAGCTCTGCTGCAGCGTACATATCATTGCTTCAAAGTTGCTTTGTTGTTGCTCTTGTGGCTTGTTGTCTTGTGCAGTATTTTGATCCGCATGCTTTGCTTGTGCGTACGGTGCATTAAAGGCAGAAGGCTCCAGTCCTGATCTTAAGGCGCTTGCATAAGTCGCGTTTTTGGATACGGGTACGGGACCAAGGGAGGACCTGGCTGCAGTCGAGAAGAAGACGTCTGGGTTGCTTTTGGATGGAATGTAGTTAGGCTGTGCGCTTTGCGTGCGTGCTGTCTTCACGAGCTGGTAGATGCGAGACTTAAGTTCTTTGTAGATTGGGCAGCCTCTGTAGTTAGCTGTGTGATTGCCGCCGCAGTTGCCACACTTTTTTTTGCTGGAGTCTCCTTTGCTTGCTGGGCAGCACGACGATTCATGAAGATCGCCGCAAACTACACATACCGGGCGCAGTGTGCAGTAAGTCCTTGTGTAGCCGTATTCTTGGCAGTTCATGCATTGTACCGGGCCGTTGCGTTTATGTGGCTCTTCAACGGTGATTCTGCGGTGCAATAGAAACTGAAGCTTGCGGCTTTATTAGCCTAAGCTCTGACGTTCTCTGACGTAAGCGTTCTCTCTCTCTCTTGTGTCCGTCATATTGCGCTCATTACACGTGTACCCAACTTTTCTTTGCTTAAGCATATTATTTTGCACATTATTAAACTTTTATAATTATTTTACATAATTCTTTTAACATGTTTGTCTGCTGCAGCAAAAAATGCAAAATTGTTGGTGGATCCACACAAGACTTTATTTTATGTAGGGCGTGTGATAACATGATTCACATGAAATGTGCTAGTTTCAATGCCAAAATCAGGGACAGCTTAGCAGCTGATTCTGGTCTTAAGTGGTATTGCCACACCTGCAATGAGATAGAGAAGGAACAGAAGGAAAGACTTCGGGCTCTTGTCCGCTTACAGTCCCGCTGGTTTTGCCCCCCAAGCCTCTTCTGCCGGCTACTGCCTCTACCCCTGCTGCCACATCCAAGCCTCCCCTAGCGGCTATTGTTAGTACCCCTACGCCTGCTGCCAGCCCGTTAATGGTATATAACTCACCGGCAGCTAACCCGGTGTTACCTAAAACTAATGTTCTTCCCGTAGATCCCTGTGGATCAACCGATAGTCAGCCTACTGATTCTACGTTAGGTGCAACTCTTAAGCCCATTAGGGTTGTACCTGAGAGTAAATTTATTTTTGTTTCTAGGCTCGCTTCCGATAATTCTGCGGAAGATGTAAGCGCCTATATAAAAGGTAAAATTGATTCCCCGCGAATTGTTGTCGACAAATTTAAATTCAAGCTCGCCCGCGATACATCGTCCTTTAAGCTGAGTGTTCCGCCGGAACTTTTCTCAACGATTTGTTCTGAAAAGTTTTGGCCGCCACACATCATAGTGAAGGAGTATGTCAGTAGGCGAAGTAATAATAATAACAATGTTAGGATCAGTAGTGCTCCGCCTGTTGCATCCACTTTAGTAGCAAAAAACTAACACAGTTGATAACCTCCCTCTTACTGGGTTATCAGAATGTAAGAGGACTTTGTAGTAAATTTAGTACTTTGTACCTTAATAGTCATTCTTTTCCCTTTCATGTCGCTGCCTTCACCGAAACGTGGTTAAGACAAGACATACTTAATTCGGAAATATTATCAAACAGATTCTGCATCTATAGAAAGGACCGTACTCTGCGCCGAGGTGGCGGGGTGCTTATTGCTGTTGATGTGGACTTTCCCTCTGAGACAGTAATTTTAGGTGGTTCTATGGATATAGAGTTTGTTGCTGTAAAGTTAAATATTACTGGTGTTGGTATTTACATTTCTTGTTCCTATATACCACCTTTATCTGACAACTCTGTCTACAATGAACATTTGTCAGCAAAACTTTCCATTTATTCTATGCTTTCTGATCGTGATATTCTTGTAGTTCTTGGCGATTTTAATATTACTGATGCTACTTGGATTTCAAGTCCGGACTCAAGCGTGTTGACCCCCATGGTGCAGACTGATTTTCTGGTTTTTTTATTTGAAGTGTCATTGGGTCAGATCAATGGCATTCCAAATTCTCTTGGTAAAATGCTTGATTTGGTATTTGTTTCGGATCCATCTACTCTATCTGTGTCAAGATCCCTTCCCATATCCACTCCTGAAGACTCATACCACCCGACGTTGGAGGTGTTGATCACTTTGCCTGCCTGTGCCGTACGCCAGTGTAGTGAACCATTAAGACGGGTACGTCAATTTCGAAAAACCGATTTTGTTAAACTTACCCGGCTCTTAGCACTGGTTGACTGGTCGTCCCTCTATGGTTCTGATGACTTGGATACGGCAATCAGTATTTTTTATAGAACCTTAGACAATTTATTCGACATGTGTGTCCCTTTTGGTAGGCCAAGTAGGAAAAACAAACCTGTCTCTTAAAGCTTTTGCATAAATTGTTGAGTTTGTCTAATGAGAAATGTTCAATTCCTAATATCTGGAAAGAATCATTTATTATTTCGCTCCATAAAAAGGAGACAAGTCTAATGTTCAAAATTATAGGGGTATATCCAAATTGTCTGCTATACCAAAAATGTTTGAGAAATTAATAACTTCTCAGTTACAACATTTTTGCGTATCTTTAATTTCACCGTGCCAGCATGGATTCATGAAACAAAGATCTACTACCACTAACCTGTTAGAATTTACTTCACTAGTTGTTAAGGGCTTTTTAAATAAAATGCAAACGGATGTTATTTACACTGATTTCAGCAAGGCTTTTAGGTTTTCTAAGCAATCTTATTCGGTGGATAAGGGAATATTTAATTCATAGAACACAGAGAGTATGTTTTAATGGCGCTGTCTCTGAGGTGGTTCATGTCATTTCCAGTGTTCCGCAAGGAAGTCACCTTTGACCTTTATTATTTACACTTTTCATCAATGACCTTCCATCTGTTATTGACCACTCTCGAGTGCTGATGTATGCTGACGATGTAAAATTATGCATGTCGGGTACTGCTCTGTTGTCTGCTAAAAATTACAAACTGATTTAGATAACTTTCAAAAGTGGTGTCGTGTTAACTTACTAAATCTTAATTGCAATAAATGTAAAGTCATGTCTTTTTATAGACACCTTCCTTCTTCAATTTATCTTTTGAAAACAAGTCGGGCAATTCGGATCAGGCTTTGCCGATTTATTTGCCGAATTTTTTCAAACAACATTCAGTTCAATTGATAATCAGGTTGATCTGCCTTATCCGTATCAGGTTGATGCCTCTAATTGCATTTTTGAACCAAGTATCACGGAGGTTTCATTACTACGTGATCTGCAGGGTATTAAGCCTGTATTTTCCCCGGGACCTGACGGCGTACCAAGCTGTGTGCTTAAGTACTGTGGTACTGAGGGTCTCTTAAAGCCTTTGCATAAATTGTTGAGTTTGTCTAATGAGAAATGTTCATTTCCTAATATCTGGAAAGAATCATTTATTATTTCGCTCCATAAAAAGGAGACAAGTTTAATGTTCAAAATTATAGGGGTATATCCAAATTGTCTGCTATACCAAAAATGTTTGAGAAATTAATAACTTCTCAGTAACAACATTTTTGCGTATCGTTAATTTCACCGTGCCAGCATGGATTCATGAAACAAAGATCTACTACAACTAACCTGTTAGAATTAACTTCACTAGTTGTTAAGGTTGTTGTTTTTAAAAGTGGTGTCGTGTTAACTTACTAAATCTTAATTGCAATAAATGTAAAGTCATGTCTTTTTATAGACGGCTTTCTTTTTCAAATATTTATTTTCTTGATGGAAGCCCACTCGATCGCATTGAATGGGTTGATGACTTAGGTATCCTTTTTGATCCGAAACTTAAATATCACAAGCATATCTACTCAGTTGCAAATCGAGCCTCTAGTACCTTGGGGTTCATTAAGCGCTGGTCGAAAGAATTTGACGATCCCTACATTACCAAAACATTTGTTACGTCTCTGGTACGTCTTATTCTTGAATATGGATCTTGTATCTGGTATCCCAAATACAGGATTCACCAGGATAGAATAGAATCAGTATAAAAACCATTTTTGCTCTTTGCCCTTAGGAGATTTAACTGGGATACTAACATTAACCTACCTTCCTACCACAGTAGACTTTTACTAATAAATCTTCCTTCTCTTGCTGATCGCAGAACAATGCTTAGTGTGGTCTTTTTACACAAGCTAATAAATGGTGAAATTGATTCCTCGTAATTAATTAGCCAAATTAGTTTTGCTGTTCCGATCAGAAGGACAAGGAATTTTGTACCCATTGTAACTATGCTATTCATAGCCCTTTTCGGATTTTATGTTCAAACTATAACGAATTTTCCCACTTAATTAACGGTGCCACTTCTATTAGTTCTCTTAAAAAGTTAGTCTTATGTCATTTGTCTACGTTTTTGCGATCTTCGTAGCCGTACGCTATGCGGTGTGCCCCTCGGTCGGTTGGGCGGGAGGTTGGTTGCTTTTTGCTTGGGTCCGCGCGTTTAAAAGCCGGTGCTTGGTATCGTTGGGCCACTTGAATGTACTGTTTTTTTTAGTATAATAATATGAGTATTGATTTACGTACCATGCAGCGTTTGTTGTTGTTGGGCCCGCACTGCTACTTTTTGTTGGTGTCAGTGATTTAAAAAAACAACAACCACAAAACAAAACTTGGGTCGTTTAGAAAAATGTTGCACACCAGAATATGTTATGGGGGTAATTTTACCTACTTGCTTATTATATAATAGCCTATTTCCATTGCTCCGTTTCCGTAAATTTTAACAGTAACTGACGAAAGCTGTTTCCATTGCTCTGTTAACTGAACCTCCGTAAATAAATCAGCTGTTCGGTTTGTTTTGCTTTGTATTTTCTGCAAAAAAGTGAGAAAAACTAAACGAAATTGTACATTGCAATTAAGTAACAGCGTGTTGCCAACATTTATGGCTTATTTTTAATGCCTACAAGCATTTTTGCTTGCATTGCACAAGCAGTACAAGTCCATTTTCCTATATACGTGGGAGTTATTCTGATCTGCCCTAAGTGCAACAAAATTATCCACCCACAGTTTTAAAAGCAATCCTTTGAACCTTGGCACCCAGTTCAATTGTTTCCTACAATAATTCATCAAAAAACAAAACTTTTAATTCAATTTTGTATATTATTAAATTTGCGCCTACTTATTCACAATTTCTGCAATTCACAATCATCTGTTTTGCGACTGTTACATTAAAAGTGCCCATTAACAGCGATGTTTTATCGAACAAGTGTTCAAATGAACCAGTTCCTCTTCAGTTATTCTTCAGTTAATATTTACGGTCAGTTTTACTTCAGTTAATTCCTTATGGGAAAATACATGCAAACTGAACATCAGTTACTGTTAACTAACATAACTGAGAATAACTGAGCAGTGGAAATACGCTATAACTTAGACAAAACGTAACACATAAACACGTACATAGAAGCACAAGAAATTTTGCTTTTGATCTACCATTTGCCATTGTTTTGATATAATTTTAGAGCTGACATTTGTAACTTTGGTTGGTGTTGCAAATGCACATATGCAAGTACAAACATATGTGAGTACATTGTTGTACATATATATTAACAAATGCAAGTGCAAATATAAATGCATGCATGCATTGTTTACTTCGATGCTAAAAGAAACCAACAAATGTTCAACGAGTATATTCCTTGCAAAAACAAACACAGTAGCAAATATAAACGAAACAAAATTTAATTTTAAATATATGCAAAGTTGCATACATATGTACGAACATACATAAAATTGTATTTGTTTTTTCTATTTCGAGCCCTTTGCGCGAAAATAAATAGTCTCGAACACCTTTGTATAGGGGTGGATTTGCCTACTTGCTGCATATACAATTACATTATTGATATACAATTTCGAACAAGCAAAGGGCGTTCACATAAGTTTGTAAGTATTTGTATCTATGCATGCCTGCGTCGTACGGTTGAATCACGCTCCCAAACCCAAAGAGCTGCTTAAAACATAACAGAGCGCTCTTATGACCGGCTCTAGATATTAAATAATTTAAAATTTCGCTCCGATCATGCGCCTTTGTTGTTGCCCATTTACGTTCACTCTCTTTTTTATGCGCGCGCTTTGCATGTCAATCATAAAATTTAATAACCCGACCTCCTCCGCACACACTAAATCAAAGCTAAAGGCAGGTACACGTGATTCATGATGCAGATGATCGCGAGTAGGTGTGAGTTTACACTATGTAATTCACTTAACTGCAGCCTCTTAGATATGTTTTGCTTAGATTCAGTGCGTCTGAAGAAGGTACAGATACTAAGCTTTTTGTTTGACATGCAGAGCGCGCGCATACATAAGAGAGTGAGCCGAAATGGGCAACAATAAAGGCACATGATGGGATCGAGATTTAACATGAAGAGCGATGCACGCGTGTGTGCAAGCTTTAAGCCGCTTCTTTGGGTTGGGGACCAACAGCGCGACTCACACGTATGACGCAAACATGCATAGATTCGCTCAATTCTATGAATGTATTCATGATGCAGGTGCTGAATATGCCGACTGTCACTACAGCACGAGAATGAGCGACTCTAAAAACAAGTAAGATCGCTATAGTAGAGAAGTCCCGACTAAAAGATACCCTGAGCCCGTGTATTAAAATGACTTGCAGCACTGCAGATTTTCTTGACTTAACTTTAATATAAAATATCTCCGGTGATTCTTAACAGATTTGGACCAAATTTTCACAGAAGTTATAAGGCTATCGATAGTTTCAACTCCTTTTTATACATTTTCTATATTCAAGATTTTTCGTTATCGATTGCAGGTGTATATCGGAAACCCGAATACTTATCGATAGTTTGAAATAAACTTGATCTGCCTATGGCTTAGGAGAAGTTATGTTCCAAATTTTAAGTCTCTAGCTTTTATAGTCTTTGAGATCGACGTGTTCATACATGCGGACGGACAGACGGACGGAAAGACGGTCATGGCTATATCGACTCGGATGTTGATGGTGATCAAGAATATAAATACTTTATGGGGTCGGAGATGCTTACTTCTGCCTGTTAAATACATTTGCATAAAACAATTACACCCTATTTTACCCATTTCATGGGTTCGGGGTATAAATAACACAGTTGATTACCTCCCTCTTAGGCCCAATTTCTTAATGTCCAGTTAAACTTGGAATAAATTAACTTCAGAATAACTTTTATGCCCGAGCTATTTGGTTTTCTCAAAGCCAAATTAACCTATCATCGGTATATCACTATCGCAGAATAGTGCTGCCAACCTTAATGGGGATTCAGCTGTTCTTTTGGTTTTGTTTTTGCCTGTGACTCCTTAACTGCTACATGTTGCACATCAAAATGTATATATAATAACTTCCTATGAGCCCTGTTGTAAACGGCAACGAGGGAAAACCATTTTAGTTGTTGAGGAGCATGTGTTTGAGGACCTTGAAGACTCAAATAAGCATTTTGAAAATTTGCTTCATAAAAAAAGAAATAAACAATGCAAGTGGGTCAGCTTGGGTCAGCTGTTCGTCTTACGATGATTGTATTGATATTTATATATCGTTACTTAGCATGGGTATAAGTAGTAACCGGACCTCCATGCATCTGATAAGTGAGTGCTAACCGAACATTGAGAAACTCAAATTCGACTAAGCTTAGAATAAGTTGACTAACCGGACATTGAGAAATTGGGCCTTACTAGGTTATCAGAATTTTAGAGAACTTTGTAGTCGACATGTTTTTGTTTATTTATCTATTTTTTTGCCAGTGATTTTCTAATTGTTTCTTGCTCCATCAGAATTTTATTGCATAATATCACGACACCACTAAAAAAAACTATTTTAATAATTTTGGCGATATATGTTTTTAGAGCGCTCATCCAATACATTTGCTGCAGAGACTGGAGCACTGTGGCTTCCATTCCAGACAGCAGCTGGCACTGTGACAACACTTTACAAAGGTAAGTGTTAATCTTTCTTTACTGAAAGTAATAAAATGTGACAATCTTACTTAGTATCGCGTGTTAAAATCAAAATCTCGTTAATATTTAAAAACTTGAGTTTTTAGAATCTTGTGATGGTCTCAAACGCACCAGCGACGCTGCCATTCAATGTGGCTACCAAAGACGCACTCGTGAATTGGCTGATTGGGCACGCACACGATAGACCTTGCCAACAATGGACTGGCCATGATGCCACCCATAACGCCCGGTGGACAGCCAACGCATTCACTAAATACTGCCAGCGGTCAGGCAGCAATATCGGACGCCACAAGCGGCATCCGAGATGATTTGCATACTAAAAGTATGATGCTTACTTACTTCTCAAAAAGAAGGCCTTAGTTTTGCGTCCACGGTAATTAAATTATATTTTTTTTATCGAATTTTATTGAATTTTAAAGCTTTGTATGCATAAATACTTGTGGTGGTCTCAAATTCCTAGGTATATAACGTACTGGAGCAGAAACACCTGCCGTAAAGTGCGCTTATATAAACAAATACAATAAGTATTCAATTTAAGCTTAATGCAATCCTATGCCATCACAAACCACTTTTGCTAATCGATTTGGGTAGCACCGTCCTTACAGAAAAAATTTGTTTATAATTGTAAAGCGATGAGTCGCCGCAGTCACTTCAAGGGTAGTCTAGCCCGAATTATGAACTTTTTTGACAGTTGAAAAAAGGCACTCAAAAATCGGTTGAATTTTTTTTTAAATAATTTATTTTTCCATTTTCAGTGCATAATACAAAATTATATACCAATTGGCAAAGTTGGGCAAGCATTTCATTTAAATTATTTTCTTTGGATTAGTAAATAACGGTAGCTTTAATGTTTAACCTAGTGAACCTATGCCCATTTTTAGCACATGAAATAAGCCACCACAGTAATTTACATCAGCAGAAATTACGCCTCTGACTAATAATGGTGCTAGTGCAACTAAAAATCACTACTTTCGTGACTTAAGTTGTAATATGTTAGTTTTTGACTTTCGAACAAAACTCGAAAAATTAGTTGGTTCGTCTGCAATTTCCTTAAAAAAAAAATTAAATCTCTTCGGAAGATGTCACCAGCTATCTATCAACCAAATTTGGTGACAGTAGCTTAAAATCTGTCAAAGATATAGGCGATTCTGATGCAGTTTTTTTAAGATCGTGATCCACGTATCTTGGCACCAAATTTGGTGGCTCCAGCCGATTGTATCAAATTCGATAACGAAACTACTGGCAATAAAACAGCCACAACACTTTGTGAATTCCGGCTCATTCCGCTACTTTTTTAAATTTTGCGACAGACTGACGCACAAACTGATGGTCTAATCACACAAAAACAAGGTACATGCGTTGCGTCGCCAGCTAGACGCCCAAGCCGATATTTGCATGCAGCTCGAACTTCGGGCACAAAGTCATAGAAAAAGGTTCTGCATGTACACTCATAAAAACAGTGTAGATCAGCTTCTAAAGGTGGCTATACTGCACAGCGAAAAAAAAATTGTTCATACAAAATCGTCGCAGTGGGAATTATTTATTTTTTGGCTGCGTGCGTGAGTTCTGGGTATCCAGCAACGTAGCAAAAAATACTAAACTGCTTATCAATAGTATCGATTAAATACTGTATGTACACAGTGGTGCTGAGCGCAGGAAATACCAAATCATATATTTTGTTGTGCCCAGGGCAGCAGCCAACCACATTTGGGCTACCGGTGTCGCCATGTTCTTCGCTTTTATGGTTTTTTATGCAGTATTATATGTTGATAGACAAGAAACAAACTACTTCCACTTTTTAATTATGTTTTTTTTTTTACTAACATATATATTTTAAACTAAAATTTACATAACTTAGTGTGACCTAGTACTTTTAAGCTATTTAAGTCAAAATGCCATATTTTTACCACAAATTATTGGACTATGGTCGCACTTTAAAAACTTGCGCATAGTGCATACACAAATTAGCAAATCATGCTCACGCACATTAAATTGTCTTATTTTATAACTCTTGGTTTTGTGCATTGTCCGCCAAGCTGTCGGAGTAAATGAAAATTAAATGTGCTCTGCTCTTTTCTTGCTCTCGGGTTTCGGCTACCGCATCATCTACGCATAGCGGCGCATCTCTGTTTTTATACTTTGATACTGAATATCGGTTTCTATTTGAAGCACGGGTTAATTTAAGTCTTGAGAAATTCAGTATATTATCTCCGCTGAACGAAATGAATCGGTTTGAGCAACGTTGGATTATATTGGAAATTTATTTCCAAAACAAAGACAATTGGGCAGAAATTGCACGAAGAATTGGACGTAGTTCATTTTCATCTTGGTGGCTACGTCAAGAAGCAAAACTGCCACGAGGTCTTAGAGAAGCCAATGCATCCATTGCGAGTGACTGTTTGGTGCGGATTGTGGAGCGGAGGGCGGAGCAACCGTTACGGTCAATGCAGACACCTATCGCACCATGATAACCGATTTTTTTGTGCCCGCTCTTGATGGTATTGATGTGGACAATGTTTGGTCTCAGCAGGATGGTGCAACTTGTCACACATCTCATGAAACAATCGACTTATTGCGCGAAACGTTCGATGGTCGATTAATCAGCCGAAATGGTGATGTCAGTTGGCCGCCAAGAAGCTGCGACTGGACACCGTTGGACTATTTCCTGTGGGGCGTTAAAGACAAGTGTTATGTCCACCATCCATAAACAATTGACCATTTGAAGGCCAACATTCGTGATGCCATTGACGAGATACGTCCCCAAACACTCGAAAAAGTGGTCGAAAATTGGTCCGACCGAATGGGCTACTGTGAGGCCAGCCGCGGCAGCCATTTGAATGAAATAATATTCCAATTCTAAGCGGAACAATTGTACTTAAAAACCAAAATATAAATTTGGCAAAATCCCAAAAAGTTTTTGTTTTATTGCATTTTTGAATCGAAACTTTTAAATGGCTTGTGCAATGTCCGTCATGGTGTCTGTCCGTCCGTCCGTAAGATCGCAACTTTTTTAGACACCCGTTAAGCTAGAGACTTGAAACTTTGCAATTATGTTTACCGGGTCAGATAAAGTGTTAAGATAGGGCTGCCACGCCTAGTAGGAGGCTGAGAAATCGATAACATAAAACCGATAATACCAAATTGGAACCACAGGTTCCTTCAGCAGGGACTACCCCTTCTGAGGCCCTGAAGATGCCTACAGGGATATATGATACTTTGACGCCTCCTACTGACACTCCCAAGAGGGTGTGTCAGGGGGAGCGCCCGAGTACATCGAGAGCAGCAGCGGCAGCAGCAGAGAGGAAGCCCGCCCCTCCGGTGCCCACCACGACTCGCCCGTCGTATGCGACGATGGCAAAGAGCGTCAAGGTGGCCGTGTTACCTGTGGAATATACACAGGTAACGCTCAGCCACGGGGACTTGTCCGCACTGGAGGAGGCCATCTTGGAGGAGATTACCCTAACAGGATGGGACACCGCAATTGCTTTCGCGGGAATTCATTTCAGGGTAGGGCACCTGGTGATAGAGTGTACGGATGAACACTGAGCGGATTGGCTGAGGACTATGGCGTCGAGGCTGCAAACGTGAAAGCGAGTTCCACTAGACTGTAAGGTGGGTGGTGACATTCCGTCACCACACAATATCACCATATTTTGTCACAGAAGCGCGGATCGGTCTACTGACTTCTTACTGACTTTGCTGAGGAATCAGAATAAGATCGAGACCGAAGCGTGGAAAATCATCTCGAGGAGATCGGAAGGTGGAGGTGCGCTGATGGTCATCGGCATTGACGAAGCCTCCAAGGACGAGATTGTGTCAAGAGGCCACCAACTAGCATTCCGCTTCGCGACTATCCCCGTTAGCGGTTTGAAGAAGGCGAGCGCTGGACCGGCAACGGCGAAGGTGGTACCCACCCCTCCCGCCCCAGCACCGGCACCAGAAACAGCGGAGGTGGTACCCACCCTCGAACCGCTACCGAACCATTCGAGGACTTGGCCGACGACGAGGATCTGGCGGACACGACGCTCGGTCCGGAGATGCTGGAGGAAGGCATGGCTGAGTGGCCGCAGATGTCGTCCCAAGAGCTAGCGGAGGACATGGAGAGTGAGTGTGTAGCTGACGTCCCGATGACGGGCAGCGGCGGGGAGGGCAACTCTGGCCCAAACGGAGCGGCGGAGATATGATGGTGACGCCACATGTCACCACCACAGGGCTAGCCCAGATAAACCTCCACCGGGCTAAGGCGGCCTCGGCCGTCCTAGCCAGGATGTTTATCAACCAACATTTTGGGCTAGCCCTCGTACAGGAGCCATGGGTGAACGATGGCATCAAAGGCCTGTACACCGCCAATTCGAAGGTAATCTGGGATCAAAGGGATCCTATACCCAGAGCTTGCATTATGGTTAGAAAAGGTATTAATTTTACTATTCTTTCCGAACTCCTAACTAGGGACTGCGTGCCTATTGCCGTGAAGGACAATGGAAGCGCCCCCCCTATGGTTGTGGCATCAGCCTACTTCGCTGGTGAGGTGGCATGCCCACCGCCGGAAGTGGAACAACTGGTGGACCACTGTAGAACCGAGAGGCTGCCCATTATAATCGGCTGCGATGCCAACGCACACCACACAATATGGGGCAGCGATGACATCAACACACGGGGTGAGTGCCTTACAGACTTTATTTTTAAATATAACCCAGAAATTGGAAACGTCGGAACAACACCGACATTCGTAACTAGAATTATAGAGGAGGTACTGGACATTACTATGACCAGTCGGGCTCTCTTGCCATATCTCAGACATTGGCATGTCTCCTCAGAAGAATCAATGTCTGATCACAGGATCATCCTATTCAAACTTCAGGATAATACGGATAGTAGCGTATCAACTCGTAATCCCAGGAAGACAGACTGGGAAAAATTTAGGTCGACCCTAGAGCTTAGCCTAGCTACCGAAAAAACTGGACTACCCAAACATTCCGGTGAACTAGATAGAGTTGTACGCAGTCTTAATAGTAGCATAAAGAATGCATTCGAGGAAAGCTGCCCATTAGGGAAAACGCGTAAAGAGAAGGATGCCCATGGTGGAATGACAGTCTAGAGAGACTACGTCTAACCACCCGTCGCCTCTTTAATAAAGCTAAGAGAAACAAATTATGGGTTGAATACCGTGAAAGCCTCACCTTGTACAGTAAGAAAATAAGAATGGCCAAACGCAGGAACTATAGAGACTTCTGCGAAAGCATAAGCACAACAGAAGGTGCCCAGCTCCAGAGAGCACTGTCCAAACGGGCACCGGAGGCAAACCTAGCCCTGAAGCGTAGGGACAACACCTTTACGACCAGCAACATGGAAAAGTTAGAGCTTCTGTTTGAGACGCACTTTCCAGGAAATATACCCTGCCATTCATGCGAAACACTAGAGACAGAAAATCAACACAGACCGACGGCTCTTGACTGGGCAAGCGCCAAGTCAGTAGTCACGATGAAGTAGAGCTAGGGTGGTCTTCATCCCCAAACATGGAAGACTGATATCACCAGCCCACAGTCCTTCAGACCCATTAGCTTAAAATCGTTTTTGCTGAAAACGTTAGAGAAGCTGGTGGACAACAACATTAGGAGTACTCTGCTAACACAGAGTACGCTGCAAGCTACCCAGCATGCATAAAGAGCAGGCCGTTCTACGGATACGGCACTTTACGAACTGCACCGCACCCTGCGGTCGGCAGTAATAAACAAAGAAGATGCGATTTGCGCATTTTTACATATTGAGGGCGCCTTTGACAACACGTCACACGATGCTGTCAGGGCTGCCTTAAATAGAAGAGGCTTAGATAACACAACTAGTAGATTGATTTCATCCTTACTAAGATCCAGGCAGGCTACGGCATCTATATAAGATAGTATCGCAACAATTAACACCACAAGAGGTTGGTCACAAGGGGGGGTTCTCTCACCACTCTTATGAAGTATCTTAGTAGATGAGCTAATAAGTAGACTTGCCAGTAGGGGTATTCAATGTCAAGGCTATGCTGATGACATTGTGATAATAGCACAGGGCAGGTATGAAGAAACTCTCTGTGACATTATCCAACTGGGACTTAGGATCACGAATGACTGGTGTATGGAGGTTGGTCTCAACCTAAATCCTACAAAAACCATCATCGTTCCGTTCACCAGAAGATACAAGTTACAGAGAATGAGGGACATTAGGCTCGCAGGTAGTCCAATAGAAACAAGCAAGGAAGTCAAATACCTTGGGGTCACATTAGACAGTAAATTAAATTTTGGAACCCATATTCGATTTTAACGTGCTGCAGAGCACTTTACACATGTCGTAAAATAGCCGGAAAATCATGGGGCACCTCACCAAAAATAATGAGATGGCTATACCTAATGGTAGTAAGGCCCATGCTCACATACGGAGCCATTGCATGGGGGGACAAGGCACAGCAAATAACTGTGCGGACGCAATTATATAAATTGCAAAGAATGGCCTGTGTAGGAATCACGGGAGTGATGAGGACCTGTTCCACATCGGCTCTAGAGGTCCTGCTGGAGATCACACCACTCCATCATACAATTAGGCTACAACACAAAGCAACCCTATTAAGAATGTCGGTTGAAGGAGTTGGCAGAGGACACATTTTTAGCCAACTTGATGCAGATAGGTTCTCAGGCGAACTCCCCCTACTGACCCAACCAAGGGACGAAATGAAAGCCGAACATATGTTTGAGCGAAAATTTCAAGTCCACCTTTGTAATAAGAAGGAGTGGACATCTCTTGAAGAGGTCCACCGAATGAAATCACACACCATAAAATGGTACACCGATGGATCCCTGACAAACCAAGGCTCCGGTTAACAGGAGGCCCTCGGTTAACATATCATGCGCCCTTAGGCAAGCACACCAGCATCTTCCAAGCTGAGGTATTTGCTATAGGAAGGTGTGTGGACTTTAATCTGAAACGGAACTATCGGAACAGGGATATAGCTATCCTATCCGATAGTCAAGCAGCAATTAAGGCACTTAGTAGGACTAAAATCTGGTCAAAAGTAGTTCGTGAGGTACGAACCAAGCTAGACAGTCTGGGATCACACAATAGGCTAGCCCTTATATGGGTCCATGGACACGTTGACATAGCAGGGAACGAAGAGGCGGACAAACAAGCAAGAATATGGGCGGCACCTACTGTGAAGTAGGTAGAAGCACAATACGACAGGAACTTAGAAATGAAGAGAGACATCTGCGGGAAATGAGCTGGGCAAGGACTCCAGGAGTCAGGCAAGCCAAGCGTCTTTTAGGTAGCTACAATCTAAAACAATTCAAGCAGGTTACAACCTTGGGGGAAAATAGACTTAGGATACTCACCTGTCTTTTGACAGGACATTGTAGACTAAGGTGTCACCTAGCCAAACTTGGAATAGCCAGTAGCATGCAGGTTCTGTGACATGGAAGAGGAATCCTCCGTGCACATTATAGCGAATTGCATGGCCATAACGAGAAAAAGAAGCAGTTTTCTGGGAAAATATTGTAATATACTGTACCAAATATACATGCATATATGTACATCTAATACACACTGTACTCAGTGTCTTTTCATATCTTTTAATATCAAACACATTGTAGCACTTTGCTGCAATGTTTACGTAAACCAAAGTCCCAAGCATAACTCAACTGCAAAACTAATATGATCACACAAGTATGCAACTGGCAATAGAATTGCCATGTCAGCATGTCTCGCATGCGCGACGGTCGCTTCTTTATATATTTATGGTATATAACATTCTCTCTCGCGCTCTCGCTAATATCAGCGTTGAGAATATAAGAAATACATAATAAGCCAACGTCTCTGCCAGCGTTTACTGGCAGCGAAGTTGCGCAGCTTAGGCTAAGAACCAAAAATGTAAAAGCTAAAGATTCATTCAATAAAGAGAACGCAAACCATATGGATGGGTTTATTTAAATGAAAACTACAACATATTACAACACGTCATCCAACTTAGCGACTTGGAGACCATCGATCCAGCAAAAATACTATAAGCCAAGAAGGGGGCACAATAGATCTCTCAGGTCGCAGTGCAATCACCCCCAACATAATAATAATAATGTATTGACATTCCCCAAAAAAAATTCATCAAAATTTTGGATGCCACGCAGACTCCTTCTGCCCCTATCCTCCCTGCTCCTTGAAATTGGAAACGCCTACAGTTATCACATTTTTTGGCTAGAGCCACAAAACTTTGTGTCAAGTGAAGTTTTCCATGTTTTTTGATGCCACACCCACACCTGCCGCCCCCACCCCCGGTTATGTCTGTATATTACACATATTTTGAACTAGAGTCACCAAGTTTGGTAGGAAGATAGATGGTGACATCTACAAAAGATCAAAGAGATTTTCCTTATAGAATCGGAATCGGATAAAACTTTAAAAGTTTTTGAGCTAGAGCCACAAAACTTGGATGGAATATGAATGGTGACATTTAAAAAGATTTGATTCAAAAATTTGAATGCCACACCCACCTCTGCCGCCCACCTCTGAAATTTTGAGTTGTTTAATTATCTTCCACAGTTTTTGGCTAAGGTCACCAAATTTGGTTACATAATAGCTAGCGATGTTTACCACCTGGCCCACCCCTTTCGCCCCCGCATTTCCCCTTTGCAATAAGACACTTTTCCATCCATTCTTTTACTAGTATCAAAGTATTCAGCAGTCGGTGGCGTCCGACTGCAACGTTTTCACTTGTTCAAAGCTATTATTTTGGAACTGGTGATCACTGTAACTCAAAAACCGCTTGGTAGATTTTTATGACATTTTTACAGCTTTTTGAAAACATAAAAAGCGAGCGCCAGATCGAGGGATATTTTTTTTAAAATTTAGATTTTTATAACAAACAAAATTTTCCCGAGGCCACCATTTTGTTATTTTAATATAAAATCAGGCACTTGTTTTTTATGTTTTCAAAAAGCTGTAGAAATTTCTACCGGGTTTTCAAGTTTCACTGATACCTTTAAACCAGTGGTGTCCAAACTCACACAATGAAAGCGTTGCGCTTGAGTGCGAAGCAGCGAAACACGAATGCAGCATAGCGAATGACTGCGCGTTTGACTTCAGCCGAACACATGAGTCGTGAGAGCAAATGCAGCCGAACACGCGCATCGTACGAGAACAAGCTGCCGAGCGTTCTATTTATAGAATACACATATTCTCTCTCTCTATATATGTGTCGGCTGCAACGCCGGCAGAATTTTTCTTGCCAACCACGAGTGGCTGCCTTCTTCAATTTTGGACATCACTGCTTTAAACCTTTAAATATATTTCTAAAAAATCTGTCAAGTTGAAACCTTATTTAATGATGCTATGTTTTTACTTTTATAAAAGAAAATAATTTACTAGGAAAAAAATCATATCAAAATGTCATTAATCTGACTTCACCTAACCTCTTAACTAATAGTTCATTTTCGGACTGTTAATTTGAGATCGAGGCCCTTAAACCAGCGTTTGAAAATGCTACGCTTCTACGTAGTATTTCATTTTGCTCTCGCTTTCGCTCTCACTTTGATTTCTTCTGTAGCAGAGCCATAGCCTAACAACGAAAAAGTTTATGCTCTGTTCTGTTTGTAGTTTTGTCGCTTCATTTGTTATAGCAATAGCAATAGCGAAAAATAAAATGAAGTGCTCTGCTTTGCCGTAGCGGTAGGTGAAAAATGAGAGCGAGATGAGAGCAGAGCAAATGAAATTTTTTCACTTAATACGGCTCTTGTGTGCTTTTGTTTTTGTTTCTTGTTTTTGCTAGAATTCAATATAAATGGTAGTTTTCCCACCCACATTAGAAGGACGGCACTCGCCGTTTTCAAAACTACATAATCTCGCGCCATATTATGACTTTTGAAACGACAAAAGATAGCGAATAAAGAAACGTCATAATCTCACCGAAAAATTAGACTGGCGAGATTATATCGTTACTCCGGTAAGTTTATTAGTCTGCTTAAAAAAAAACTTGTTTGCCAACTCTACTTTAATCTCTTGTTCAATTTAGATATTTTAGTCGGCAGGCAAGCGAGGATCCCTTCCCTGCATCAGAAATGCTGGGGAAAGCCCAGTTAAATCGGCACTGTTGAAATTGCCATCCTAAAATATATGAAACAACCATCGTTTGTATGGGTGATTCGCTCTTTCTTTGGGATTTTCCTGCGGACAGTACGGGTTAAACATTATGCTAAGCGAACGTAAGAACGCTTTAAAAATTCGATCAGCAATATGTACGCTGCTATCGCATACGAATTTCCCGAATCGACACAATACGCGCTCGTGAAATGCTTTATGCATCAAATCAAAATTTTATGTAAGCCAAAAAATTTTGAATTAACCTAATTTTAACCGACTTCCAAAAGGGAGGACGTTATATGTTTGTCCAGGCATGAACATAGCACAAATACATGAATGTAATTAAGATTGTAATCATATGTTGAGAATGCAACATATAAATAAGAGACGCTGAACTTTACAAACTCAGCGATAGGATAAGTATATACTAAGGCCAACGCTGAGTCTTACAAACCTAGTAATAGATAAACCACATTTAAGGGATGAATTTATGCATGAGACTAGAGATGGGCATGGACTGTAATTTTTCGGCCCGACCCAACACGACACGAAAGTAGAAATTTCCAACACGCACAATCACGCACGCTTGAACATTTTCAAAACCCGACCCAACACGGTCCAACACGAAATTTTTTACACCTGTTTTTTTTATATTATAAACAAAAAAAATGTTTATTTATATTTATTTAAACATAGTTTTCTTTTATTTTACATATTTTTTTATAAAAATAAAATTTTATCAAAATTGGAACTTGATAGTCGAGTACGACGCTCGCTTAATATTTGCCCGGATGTCGAAAACACTCTTTCGCTCGTAGCCGAGCTTGCTGGAACGCTTAATATTTTTCGGGCTAGTAACTGAAGACCTTTCATATTATTTAAATTCCTCCAAAACTCAAGAGCATTTTCAGTAAGCATACATTCTGTGGCATAGTAACGTTCTAATTCTATTTCTGCTTCTGGTTTTTCTAATTTTATTTGTTTGCTTTGTTGGCTATCTAAAAATTCAGCAAATACATGAGAAGGCGGTGTTTGAGATTTAGGTGGGGACTTATAGACCTCAGAGACAGACTCAGTGCAGTCAATTAGCATAGCGTTAACAGTTGCCAGCACTTGATCTTTTTTATCTAGACTTAAAATACTTAAATTTTTAAACGGATGATTTAAAAACAGTCCTAGGTAATGGACTGTTGAGGGCTGAAAGCGTTTTTCTAACGAGTTTAAAGTCTTACATTTTATTTCTGATAAATCATCAGAATCCATGATGGTATGTTGACAATGTTTTTTAAGTTTCTCGTACCAAAGTACATAAATATGTAGTGTTGGCTCTTTATCCGCACTTAACTGCTCTGAGCATTCTTTAAAGGGCTTTAAAAAACTTAAGAGTAAACCGATCACATGAAAATCAATTTCAGCCTCTCTTTTGAGCTCATTGTCTTGCAGAAGTAAGTTTTCTATTTCATGTTGCATCTCGTTTGCTGTATATATTTAGAATTCCAACGTGTTTTAATATCTTGCTTCAATGTTTTCGACAATTAATTATTTAGCTCTGAATGTTTGAAATATTTTACCAGCTTCTTACAATTTTTATTAAACTAGACTGGAACCTCAACACGGAAGATCGTGTCAAGAAGGCATCGGTCGCCCTATACACCTGCAGGAAGTCCATTGGACTGAAATGGGGAATGGCACCCTACATCACGCTGTGGCTGTACACGGCAATTGTTCGGCCCATCTTACTATACGGAGTATCAGTTTGGTGGCCAACTTTGTCAAAGAAAACAGCAGTTCATAAGCTCGGCAAAGTACAGCGTGCCGCAGGACTGACAACAACAGGAGCCCTCAGAACGACCCCAACTGAGGCTCTTGACAACATTCTTAACCTTCTACCAATAGACCAAATGGGGAAATTGGTGGCAACTCTCTCTGCCCTACGCATGAGAGAAACAAACCAGTGGTCCGAACAGACTTATCCCCCCAAACACGGACTACTGCTGTCCTCAGGAATTCCCTAAGGTAATTCAAGGTAATAATCCCCCCAAAAGCCGATTGGTGCATAGGCACGCCAGGGCCGACAAACTCTATAAAAATTTTCACCGATGGCTCAAAGCTAGACGACCGGGTAGGGGGAGGTGTCTTTTGCGAAGAGCTATCCATTAGTAAATCCTTCAGCCTTCCTGATCACTGCAGTGTTTTCCAAGCTGAAATCATTGCAATACAGGAGGCACTCCTCTGCCTCTCCGAACTTGAGTGCTCTGCAGATAGAATCTGCATATTCTCTGATAGCCAGGCGGCTATCATATCTCTTAAATCGATATCATCCAACTCGATATCTGTCACAAACTGCCGCAAATCTCTGCAAGAGATGGCAGAGCAGTTCGAGCTTTACCTAATTTGGATGCCTGGCCATAAGGGCATCGAGGGCAATTGTAAGGCAGACAAGCTGGCAAGGCATGGCACTACTATGCCTCTCCTCACGGATAAGGAGGGCTTGGGTATTCCCATGGCCAGCTGTGAGCTCGGAGTTCGATCACACTTCGAACTCGAAGCTAACAACAGGTGGCAGATAACCACCTCTACGGGCAGGATTGCTAGGCAAACCTGGCCAACGCGCTGTAAGAAGCGCTCTTCGGTCCTAATCCATCTAAACAGATTAGGCTGTGCTGCCGTAATTAGGGCCATTACGGGACACTGGCTAGTGGGAACTCATGCAGCGAGACTTCTAGCACCTTTTAACGATTTCTGCAGAAGTTGTCGTGACGAGGAAGAGGAGGAAACGGTTTCCCACCTTTTCTGCGACTGTCCGGCACTCTGTAAGACCAGAAATCACCATCTCGGTTCTTTTTTCCTATCGGACCTCTCTCAACTAGCGGATATTACCCTGAAAAATATCTTATCTTTCATTAGAGCCTCGGGCTGGGACCACGCCCTCGACAACGGTGTTACACACTCTGCGTCTGGGTAGACGGCAGGACAAAGTTCAAGACGCGGCACCACAATGGGCCAATATCTGGCCTATGTGAGCGGGGGGATGCTTAACAAATCCCTTACTACCGCCCCCACCTAACCTAACCTAACAATTTTCAAGAAGAGATTGAATGTTATCAACAGGATTTTTTTCTAAAACGTCATCCATTACTAAATTAAGGTTCTGACATGCACATGACAGACGTTTATAGGAACTAAAAGCGGAAACTACGTTGGCTCCATTGTCAGTCACTATGACGGAGCTTTTAAGTTCTAAATTATATTCATTAAGAATTGAAGTAAGTTGAGATAGAATATTAGCTGCCGTTTTTTTTTCCAAACTCAAATTCTTTTATGCCACGAATTGCTACTTTTTACTCAAATAATTCGGTATAGGAATCCGTCCACATTTCAGTTGTGTATGATAGCTCTTGATTTTCCAGGGACTGTAGAAGTTTAGATTTTATTTCCTTATATTGCTGATCCAAAACATCCCTTGTCATAGTTCTCCTAGAGACAATCAGGTCTTTAGCGGATTGTCTGCCAAAATCTGCTCCGATATTAATCAGCTCCTGTGCATATTCGCGAAACCCAGCACCTTTAAATAAATGTAAATTTTAGCAGTCTTGCTTAAATGCATACACGCTATGTTTGCTAACTTTATGTGACATATTTTTAGCGATGCAAAATGATTTGGTTTGATGAATTGACTCTTACCTTCTGTAACATTTAATGGCAGCAGATCTTTTGCCACAAACGCTATTTGCTTTTTTGCCAAATTTGCCAATACATGTTTTGGTATTTGTTTTTTAGCGTAGCTCTCCAATGTTTTTTGGTTTGGTGGCTGCACCGCAGAGCATTTATGCCGAATTAGTGCTCCAGTGCTATTTTTTGCCAATTATGTAAAGACCATTGTGCACTTTTAGCAGCATGTACCTTTATGATTTTATATTCTGCATGCACTGGTGTTAGTGAAGGTCCCGTTAGGGCATACATTGTACTTGGTAGCTGAGTAAAAACGAAACCACGACTCTGTAATAGAAATGTTAATGTTACTATAATGTTAATGTTACTCGTAACTCTATGTATGCATCGCGCTTAGGAAAAATTAATATTATCTATTTCTTGGGGGAATAAAATTAATTTTGTGTTTTTTCGTGCCGATTTTGCGCTGAACGAACACGCACGCCCATGGACAAAATGCTAATTTTCAACACGCACTCGCGGGCGCCCATCGTGTCACGATGTGACACCAAAAAAAACCCGGCCCATGCCCATCACTACATGAGACAGGGTATAAGAATCCTGGATCAGAAGAATAAACACTAGTATGAAACTGAACACCAACCAGTTAATGTATATGAATGGCCCTTCGATCCAACCTACAACGTTTTTGTGACAAGTGTAAAAGTGCTAAATTGTTTAAATAATTTTCTTTGGCTTACCAATCCAAGCTGTGATAGAGGCACAGCACGATCAACCAGGCGATCAAAACAAAAAAAAAATGTGTAACATCAGGACCTATAAAAAGTCCCTGATAAAGGTCAAAGTTGTCGTCCACGCCATGGACACCGGTCAACCAGCATCTAGATAAAACAAGGAAATGCAACCGGAAACATCCAAGGCAAAACATATTCAGCAGAAAGAAATGCTTTCACGATGAAGTTTTAGCCCAATAGATGTGATGGTAACCTTGTGGTAAGAAGAGCTCTAACAGTAAGGCAGCACATTAAAGAAGTGTATGCCAAGCTTGAGCTCAGCAACCAGGAAGAAATACTTGACTATATAGACAATTTGCTTTTCCTGTGAAACAAAGTCCAGTCGACGCTCACGGACTTAGAGGCAAGATATGAAAAATGTGCCTTCGACATCGACGGGATCGATGACAAAGAAACTAAACAGAAATTCTTCAGGTGACTTGACACAACATAAAAGAAGAAGCTACCGAAAGTGGATCTTCCTAACTTTAATGGAAGTCCCAAAGAGTGGACTACGTTCTTAAATCTGTTCTGCCAGGTGATTCACAACAGAAAGGGTATCAGCGACACAAGGAAGCTGAACTAGCTTTGGCCACTTGTTAATTGGATCGTCGGTTAGCAACAATTATATGCAAGCGCTACGAAAATAAGCTCAAAATATAAACAGCTAATGGCTCTTATTGATGAAGGCTTGCAAAAACCTTTAATATCTGAAGAAGCCGCACAACAGTTAAAACTGCACCGAATCAAAAGAAAAGTGGAAGTTCAAGGAACTTGTGTTGTGCGCTCAAAGCTTGAATATAGTTCTTTTATCTGGAGTCCTTACGCTGCAATTCATATAAACCGATTCGAAAGAGAGCAGAAATTTTTTTAAAAATTTGCATTGCTCCCTCTTGGGTGTTGTGACCGCTGCCTAGCTATATTGATAGATGTCGCCTTGTGCGGCAATCAACTTTAGAGGATAGGCGCACAATACCCTCATTATCCTTCTTAAGCGATGTCATTGCTGGTAGGATCGAATGTCCTGATATCCTTTTTTTTAGTTAAGTTTTTCACCCCATCGAGGTCTCTGAGGGTTGTCAATACCTTTTTTGTAAGCGCTCACAGTACTAACAATGCTCTAAATGACCCTATTTCTAGGACTTTAAAAGTTTATCCCTAAGTAAAATTGATATTGGTGCATCATGTTTTTTTTTTATTTATTTTTCGAAAATTTTACTTGCCAGATTTTTTATTAATATATTTTTTTTAAATAGGTAGTTGATATTAAGATTTAACACCCACCATGTTTTTTTTTGTCTTTTTTTATTAATAGAAAATATTTTTTTTAAGAAATCTTTATGTAAAGTTGATATTTGTGCAAAAATTTAAATATTACAAAAATTAAGGGGATAAAGTAATTGAATGAACATAAATGAATGTATTAATATAAAATAGATTCGCCTCTTTCTTGTGCAACCAATTGCAAGCGGCGGGGCATCGAATTTACCAAGTAATGTAAAGTGTTTGCGTCAATAGTTGCTCATTTCCCGACAATGGCCGCTTTTAGTTCCTTTAAGGACTCGAATTGCCTTCCACCCTCATAAATCTTTGCTACAAGGATGTCCTAAAGGTCCTCAATTGGATTTAAATCCGGACTTATTGCTGGACACTGTAATAACTGGATACCATTGAAACAGAAAAACGACATCGTATGCCTTGCAATGGGTATAGGAACGTTATACTGTTGAAATGTCCAGTCGTCGCCATGGAACTCCTCCGCAAATGGTATAAGTTCTCCTTCAAGGAGATCCGGGGGCTATAGAAGAAAGCTAAATCATTCGTAAATTACAAATATTAAACAAATAATAATTTATACGCACGAAAGGAAATCTTTATTCATTTATATTTGTAATTTTTTTTTCTGAGCATATATAAAATGCATTGCTGCCAAATTGAGCCAAGCAACACCGAATTGCGAATTCAGAATCATCGATATGAATTCGACATGAGTAAGTTGGCTATCATTGTACACTGAGGAGTGCGAAATTCGATGAAGCACTTATTAATAATAGTTATTAAATCATGATTTAAACTAATGGACTAAAAAAATTTTCTAAGATAAATAATTTAAACGGAATTAATATTAAAGTGGTGTGATGTATTGGGGTAACAGCGTAACAGTGTTAAAAAGACGCCACTGCAACTTAGAAATCGGCTAAAGAAAAACTAAAAAATAGTGAAAAGTTTATAGAACATATAAACGATGTTGTACGTGAGTTGAAGGTGAAGGCCACGAAGAAAAAAGCAACAATGCTTAGTTATTTTACACCGGTAAGTTTACCGTTTAAATGTAATAATGACATAAGTTTTATAATAAGTAATCCAAACCTGGTCATAATTATTATATATTTCTAGCTACCTATGAAAACATCAAGCACGCCAGCAACAGTGAGGCCCAATGTTCCCTCGACTTCGCGTGCTCTTAAAAAAAAAACAGGTGCATCTGATTGTATATGTTGTATATTAATTATGTTATTTTTTTTATCGCATGTGTCAATAATACCTATTCTTTATTTATTTTCTCTTGGTCTAAAGGATTCGGATGTTGTAGCTTCATCCACATGTTCATCTCTTACGGAATCGATTGTCGCAGTCGCTGGACACAAATGCACTGCCGTCAAACGAAAGTTGACCGATACCCACGATGAGCAGAGTCAGAATACTGATGAGGAAACTGTGCAGACACCGTCTACGGAATCACACACGACTTTAGACATCACTAAATTTGTTGCAAGCAAACCGGCTCAGGAAACTCATATGAAGAAAATTGGTCTACTGCAACAGAGAATAAATGTTCTTACTCACGCAAGGGACACTGGTATAGCCAAAGATGATGTTCACGAAGAAATAAAAAAGCTACGCAAAGAGTTGCAAGAAGAAGAGAAATGTTTAATAAAAAAAAGAGACTCTGCTAATCGTGCAAAAAAATTTCGAGCCAAAGAAAAACTGGAGAAAGCTGAACGTCAGCGAAACAATCCTGCTGCAGCACAACCTCGAACAGGCCCTGGACGGCCCCCTTTAGTTGACTCGCAACCTGCTCTCCTAGAGACAATAATAAATATTGCCATTCATGGCAGCGCTGCTGATGAACGCCGCCGAACAGAGATGATTAGGAGTTGTCTCACTCTGTCTGACCTGCATGATAGGCTTTTGTCAATGGGATTCCAAATTTCTAGAAGCGGCACTTGTCTTCATTTACTCCCAAGCGTGTCTAACACACAAGAGAGAAGAAGACACGTACGTACCGTAACCGTTAAGTTGGCAAAACCACATACCGATTTGCACAAAAAGCACAAGGACGGAGAGTTTTGCACTGCTACAATCAGGTCATTGGAATCTCTTGCGTCTCTTTTGGGACCGCAGCCAGTATTTGTTCTATCACAAGACGATAAGGCACGCGTACCAATAGGTTTACCAGCACTGAAAAGTCAGAGCCCTCTTTAAATGCATATGGAGTACAGAATACTTTTACCTGATCATGACTGGCTCGTGGCAGAGCGGCACAAGCTTATCCCTTCTGTATACGCCGGCGTCAACGTGGATCCTAACAGTTTCGGTAAGGAAGAAGCTGTTGGGTACAGCGGTCCGACACACATATCCATAAGGAGCGGGAAACACACATCCTCCACAGCGAACAATCATGCTTATGACTTCGAATCACTTTTTTCAATACCGTCATTCAAACCCTTAATAATGACAGAATCGGACACCGTGAAGCCAGTGATCATCATCTTTTTAGATGGTGGGCCGGACGAAAACCCGCGTTATCGCAAAGTCAAGAACTTTGCGATTGAACATTTCAAAAAATACAACCTGGACGCCCTGTTTATAGCGACTAATGCTCCTGGGTGGAGCGCATATAACGGAGTTGAGCGTCGGATGGCTCCCCTCAGCAAACGACTAGCAGGCGTCATTGTGCCTCATGAACATTTTGGTTCTCATCTCGACGACAAAGGAATGACTACAGATGATGATTTGGAAAAACTCAATTTTCAGCATGCTGGGGAAACACTTGCAGAAGTGTGGGGGGAAATGAAAATTGATAGCTACGACGTTTCGGCGGAGTATAGACAGCCCGAAGATATCATGCAGGATCCAGCAGAGCCAAATCTGGCGTGGGATAGCGTTCACGTTCGTGAATCGCTATATTTTTTACAGATAATAAAATGCGCGGATGAATCCTGCTGTTTAACACCGAGAAGTGCATTGAAATCTATGTTTGCGGATACTTTCATGCCGCCACCTTGCCCAATAATTCAAACCCCAAGCAAGCTCGTAGTACCCAGTTTGCTAGACAATGGAACATCCAAGTTTTCGCCACTTCTTGTGAGGCTGTCCGTTAATAAAAGTACGGCCAAAGCGCCTTGCTGCCAGAAGGGCGAATGAGCTTCTCTGCATTGTGCGTCGCTATGAAACATCGTCTGAGGATGCTGACTGGATCGACGAAGACGAAGTTTTAAGAAAAACTGCGTTACAAGGGGAGGAGGGGGGTCAAAAATCTTCAAAAATTGCGTTACGTAATATTTGAACGCTCCCACAGCTGTTCAAGCAAGCTATCACGGCAGTCAAGCAACATGAGTTACTTGGCGGGCAAAGTATTAAATATTTATTTTGTATAGGAACTATAGGAGATAACCCCTAACATATTTTTATTTAACCATTTATTAAATATAACACTAGTGCCCTAAGGCCAACCTTGAAACCAATGGCAAAAATAGCAAGTACATTTTAGGCAATTTTCATTTTTGAAAGGTAGCCACGCTATTTGCTCCGAAAAATTTTACTGAAAAATGAAATCTCCCTAACTTCTGGCACACGGTTTTTTTTTAGAGATTTGAAAACCTGCTCGAGCCAAAATCTCTAGAGATTTCTGGCACATGTGCATAGGAATTTGAGTTTTTAGTTGCAAAGCGATCGTGGTTGGTTGTCTGACGGCAAGCACTAATTTTTACGCTTTGGATCTTGCACCTTTAAGCCTGTGAGATTAAAACTGTTAAGCCCTACACCATTCGCCTAAAGAAATAATTCGGAAAATAAACCGAACTTACTAATAAATGTAAATACTAAGGCAACAGTGCGTTTTCGGTGAACAGATCCTACGTAAAAATCGGTTTGCTGACCCAAGAGCTCGGCTATAGCTGACTTGCTGCGTTGTGCGGCAACAAAGTTGAACTTTAAATATAATAGCAAATAAATATTATATATTTTTAATAATTAATACTATAATAATAAACAAAATGGCGCTATAATTTTTTCGAAAACTATTATGGCTTAAAAGTAACAGCCGTTTTAAACTTTTTTATGCCTGTACGAAATGAGCTGTGAGTCACTGTAGCTGGTGACATCTCAAAAACATCTGCATTTTAAATTTCGATGCCACGCCCACCCATGCCACTCGCATTTTTACGTCGGAAATCTTCATTCTTCCACAGTTTTTGGGCTGGAGTCCCCAAACTTGGTTTCAATATTACAAGTGACATCTCCCAAAGATGTGCGTTAAATATTTGTAGGCCAGGCCCACTAATGTGCCCCCAGATGCCCGCAACAATGTAAAATCGGAAACACCTAGTCACCAAATTTGGTATAAAGATAGCTGGTGACATCTCCAAAAGATCTGCATTTAAAATTTGGATGCCCATTCATGCCTCCTCCATATCTTTGAGAGTTTTTAAGCTAAGTTAATTTATTTTGGTAGTAAGTTAACTGGCGATGTGCATCAAACCTTCTTTGAACGCAGCGACCCCGCCTGCCACGCCCGTTCTTTGTAATACCCGGGTTTTTTACAATTTCGACTGCAACGGTTTTCTCTTACTTACTTTGTGTTCATGGTGTTTGTAACAAGATGCTATCTTGCTTGTTGGATTTTTCCGACATTGTATTGGTATTCAATTATTATACTTTTTATGTCATTGAATACCAACTTGTTATACAAATTCATTCCTTCTGAAATTCTCGGACTTGCTACAAACAACTTTTTTAAACTACTGTAACGTTAATAAAAATATATTGAAATACAAAAATAATGACTTATTAAAAACAGTTGCAGTTAAACATGGCACGCTTCTCCAAAACATTGTGTAAGATTCCGAAGTAAAACTCCGTACATAGACCGATCTATTGGAAGCAATTCGTCAACAATGTTTTTCAATTGATATGGATCCTGTGCTAGATTATAAGCCTCAACAAAATTCTATAAAATGATAAAATTAAAGGGTTATGTATTTGACCTGTTATAATTAATCTTTATTACCTCAGTATCCCGAAACTCACAAAAGATGCGATCAAGGCCATATCGAAAATCTCGAATACAAGTGTATGTATTATTCCACGCATCTTGGCAATGGCAATCAGCATCTTGAGTACAATATGCTAAATGATCAGATCGCTGCCCTGGACACTGAGCATTGTAGGTATCGTCGTTTCCTTCGCCCCAATATTCAATGAGCACTGGGCGTTGCAGATTTTTATCCGGTGTCAGCTGATTCCTTAAGGAACGACCATCAATAAATTTGGGAACCGGCCTTCCTGCCCAGTCCAATATGGTAGGTGCGAGGTCCAGCAAACTGACTGTAATATCTGTTAAGAAGCCAGCTGGTACGTCTGGTCCAAAAATGAGTAGAGGAATTTTGATGTCAGTCTCATAGGGTTGTCTTTTATCAAAAGGCTGTGCAAATTGGCCCATATGATAACCATTATCCGAAGTGTAAATTATGTAAGTATTTTTAAGGCATTGAGTTTCATTAAGTACAGTCACCAAGGCTTCCATCATTTCGTCAACTGCTAGCAGTGTTTCCCACCGTCTTTGAAAATACTTGTCAATTGTTAAAACGGAATCAATTGGCAAACGTTGAGCAGATCCAACCAACCAATGCTTACCTGCAGTTAATAAATGGAAACATACAGGGACAACAAAAAAAAACAATTGCGAAGCTACTGACAGACCAAAAAACCAAACAATTAATTTTTCAACTTAAATTTAACTACATTTTTTTTTGAATGCTTAGAGTTTTCGCCTAAAAGTAGATATAAAAGCGTCACTTATACATTCTTTGTAAAAATCGTAACGTTTACCAAATCTAAATTTATAGCAAGTGAAAACGTTGCAGTCGGAAGCAACTGACTGCGGATTACTCTGGTACTAGTAAGAGGTCGGATGGTAAGGGGGGAATGCGGGGTGGTCCCGGTTGTGAACATCGCAAGGTATCTTGTTAACGAATTTGGTGTCTCTAGCTTAAAAACTGAGATAGATAACTGAAATTCCGATTTGAAATTTGTTTGGTGTAGATGTTTAAGGAATCTAATCGGCTATCTCGATACCAAGTTTTGTGACTCTAGCTCAAAAACTGTGAGATAACTAAAGTTTCTATTTAAAATTTTAATTGTGTTGATGTTTGGGGAATCTTATCGGCTATCGTGATACCAAGTTTGGTGACTCTAGCTAAAAAACTCTGAAAGATACACGCATTTCCGTTTTAAAAAGGGTAGGAGTGTGGGCGTAGATCTTTGGTAGATGTCACCATTTATCTTCCTAAAAAATTTGGTGACCGTAGCTTAAAAAATGTGGACGATACGGGCATTCTTTTTTAAAAAGGCGGGGGCTGGGGGGCAGCAGGTGTGGGCGTGGCATCAAAATGCAGTTTTTTAGAGAACGTCATTTCCTTTCTTGACACCAAATTTTGTGGCTCTAGCCAAAAAACTGTGAAAGCTTTAGGCGTTTCCAATTTCAAAGAACAGGATGGCTGGAGGCGGAAGGAGTGGGTGTGGCATTCATTATATTGATGCAGTTTTTTGGGGAACGTCATTACCCATCTTGACACCATATTTAGTGGCTCTAGCCCAAAAACTGTGAAAGCAATAGGCGTTTCCAAAATTTTAATGCTGTTTTTTGAGAGTCATGACTACCTCAAGCTGTATGAATGTGTGAAATATATGGTTTTTATTGGTTTTCAGTTATCAATTAAATCGATTTCCCAGCCTCTTAGTAGGCGTGGCACCCCAATGTGATACCTTCGGTATCAGAGCATTAAAATCAAGAGTTTAAATAATTTCCTCCCTATTACTATTATTTTAATCAATATTGGGTAAATAGGCCAAAATATTATTGTAATTGATTTGGATTGGACGTAATCAGAAAATACAAGTAAAAAGGCTCTAGTCGACTAATCTCGACTTGGGGATACCCTGAACCACAGACTTAACGCATTCCAAAACACGTTTCATGCTTTGCGAATTTTAGATTTTATTATTATCCATACCATGAGCATATCAGAAACGGGAGGAGGTATCGATAATTCGCAACAAACTTGAACTGTTTGTGGTATTAACGAACTTAAGTCCCAAATCTGAAGACGGACAGACAAGAGGTGGGCGCTGGCCGCACGAACACGAAGTCTTTCTTAAGTGGCCCTGCCCGACCCGGCACGACTTTTTTTCATGGAGGCCCGGCCCGGCCCGAAATTTATACATATGAATGTACACATAAAAATAGAAATCCTAACTGCTCCTATTTACATGGGAGGTCATAAGTATTTACACAACACTTAAAGTTAAATCTACTCATAGCCTAAACTTTCTTCATGTGAAGTATGGTACCAATGAAACAGTCATTTAAAACCCATTTAATACTTTAATACTTTCCTTAACCCATTAGGTACTCATTGAAAATTAAGATTTGTAAAAGTATAATTTTGAAACGTTTTTTGATGCAAATAGTTTTTCCAAACAATTCTTATTGTGACTGAACAATTTATTTTTTTCAAAAATCTCTTCGTTGGTATTTTTTATGATTTTTTGAAAATTGCTAGAAATGAATATTTTAACCACTTTTCATACACAACTATTTAGAAATTAAAAGCAAATAAAAATTGTTTTTTTTTTTCTTGTCGGGCTTTTTGGTTAGTTGATTAGGTTTTTCTATTTAAATAAAACAAAACACCAAAAAATATAACGATAAGTGTAAAACACTTGATCTAAAATGTTTTTGGCAGTCGAGTTTCTTTCAGAGCTGCAACTTATCTAAGAAATTAGCACAATGGAGATGCGAGAGCGCAAAAAAAGTCGCTCATATATAAGAAAACATCATTTGAAAGCCGAGACCCTTTGAAAAAGCCCCAATCCTAAACTTCACATACAACAATCATTAAGTAACAAAGGCATTAAATAAGCAAAATAAATCTTAATTGGTCAGTTTATGCTTGGAGTAATGAACAGTTGCGATTAATTGGTATGATTGGTAAAAGTAAGCGTTAGGAAAGCCCCAATTTCAACAATATATGCATTCCTCCTTACACCGGCTGACCAATAAGAAAAGTGTATATCTGCGAACGTACCTGGCCCAGGTGCATTAAAACTCGGTGTGCGCAGTGTATGCACTTGAGAAAAAAATCCATTATGACGTGGCGCTGGTATAAAAGGTGCGTGAGCGGCTGGAGTCGAAATCATTGCAAAAAATGGTTTTTGATTCTGCATTCTCGTAATATTGTGTATAAAGGTTACTGCTTTGTCCTTTAACAGATCCGTTAAATAAGTATCCATATAGCTAACATTCTGTTTATTTTCAAGCAGTGTGTAATTGTAGTATCGCGAGTTTCCATGTAGGCCGTAAAACTCATTCCAGCCAGGCGGAACATAAGCTCCTCTAAACTGGTTTAAATACTTGCCAGCAAAAAACGTTTGGTAGCCATGTTTTTGCAACAACACAGGTAGTGCGCGTGGTTCGGAAATTTCACGCCAGAGGTGTCCGTTGCAGCCACCGCTAATCGAGTTGTTAAAAGTCCTGTGGTTATGCGCATATTGGCCAGTTAAAATGCTTGCCCTTGCGGGACAGCAAATTGGGGTGCTGGTAAATGCATTTTTAAACTGTGTTCCCATCTTGCTTAACAGTTGAGTGGTTTTTTGTAGTGGAAACATACCGTGTAGCTCCACATCCTGATCATCAGTCAGTATTAAAAGAACATTTGACTGAGCTACTTGTTGCATTATACTTAACGTATAGTCAACATACAATAGAACAGTGAGTTTCACCAACACATGAACCTGTTTTGAAACAAGTAAAAAGGCTCTAGTCGAGATTTCCCGACTAGGAGATACCCTGAACCCCATACTTAACGCACACAGTAATTATTTATATTTATCTGTGACTAAACTTCAATCTTCGATATCTCTGGTGTTTCTTAACCGATTTCGATGCAATTTTTGCAGATTTTCATTGAAGGAGTTCACGCACCCGTCGCACATTTTCGACGCTAAGTGCGTGAAAAGATTTTTGCAGTGCAATGCGTCGCACATTTGCGAAGTCAGCTGTTCTTTGATTACATTTTGTTTACTTTAATTTTTGTATTTGCGGTGACTGCGCTTGTGCAGCCTGGATTTGAAAAAAATGGCATTTAAAAGTCTTGTGCTTCTGAACAAATGTTGCTTCCACTGTTATAAAAGAAATAATAGCTGGTATTTTTTTTTCAAACAAAAAAAGTTGGAATTACTATTGTTTTGGGCGCCCATTTTTTTTATTTTTTTTTTTTTGAACAATTTTCATATCTTTAGCACTAAAACGCACCAAATATATTGGAATACACTTAACATCGATAGCCAATATCGCTTTAATATCGTGCATTTCCTTTCTTTACATTTCGCAGATCTGCAAGACTTTTCATAACATAGACCTGGGTCACGCACTGTCAGACAATAGATTTCAGTGCAAGTTGTTGTTGAGAGTATATGCATTCGTCGCAAGCAGAAGTATTTTTCTTTGTGCTACGGTTACAAATTGATAAACACAAGAGTGGAGTGCTAAAAACACCAAAAACAAGAATTCACTAAAATTCACATATACAAATTATTTGAAATGAAGACACAAACTAACTACAGTTGACACTCTGTTATCGAACGCCCCGCATGACGATCATTTCGCATAACGAAAACATTTTTTTGGGAAAAAAAGTTTCGCTTAACGAACGAAGTTTCGCATAACGGCTACTGCCACAACAATTTCACCGTGGCAACCAACTTGCACTAGCTGCCGTCTACTGCCCTCCTCGATACACCACATCTGAAGACCAATTTATCGAGTTTTTCAACTCACTAGGAGAACACTTTATAGCAACAGGAGACTATAATGCCAAGCAAATACACTGGGGATCTCGTCTTCTGACTCCAAAAGGAAAGCAGCTGTACAACGCAACTGTAAAAGCAAACAACAGGCTCGGACACGTCTCTCCTGGCACACCAACGTACTAGCCCACGGACCCCGACTTGATTAATTCCCCGCAACCTGATAAGCGCCGAAAGCCTCTCGGAACTATTATCCGACCAATCGCCTGTTCTTATACAATTACTAAGACACCCAGAGTTTGTAAATCGTCCCTGTAAGTTGACCTCACAAAAAACTAACTGGCTCAAATACAAAAAACCTGTTAGTTCACACGTTGAAGTAAATCCGCATGTGAAAGTGGAAGCTGACATCGATTGCATAGCATACAAACTTGAGTCAGTCTTCGTCGAAACAGCCCACATCTCAACATCAAAACCAGTAAATGCAGTACACATCCAAAGGAAAAGAAGTCCTCAAATTGAACAGCTCGTTCTTGAAAATCTGCGCCTAAGACGAGAGTGGCAATCTCACAGATATCCGTCAGATATCCACAAGTAAACTCACCAAAGCGTTAAAGCGAGAATAAGAATTTGCCCAACTTTGGGAAGCTCACCCAATTCCTAGTCCACCGACAGAAACAGTGATGCCTTTGAGAAACCATGCAGGCGGCTGGGCCCGGAGCGATAAAGAGCCAACACGTTTGCGGTTCAACTGCAAAAAGTTTTCCAACCTAGTCCTGCTACAACAGCGTTCGCACTACTGACCGTACTTAACGACTCTCAGCTTCAACATGAGCCTATTGAATTTCGCCCGAGTGAAGTCACAAGAATTGTCAACAAGCAACTAAAATCAAAAAAAAAAAAATTCCCGGTCTGGGACTTAATAACCCCAAAGATGATTATTGAGCTTCTCGTCTGCATCACTGCCCAGTTTTCGATGCAATCACACAACTCGGCCACTTTCCAGAGAGATTGAAAAAGTATATAATCATAATGATTTCAGAGCTGGGAAAAGATCAGACAGTCCCCTAGTTGTATAGACCCATAAGAATTTTATCGCGTCTATCAAAACTCTTCTGAATCTCCAATGCAATATTTTTCGATGTGTCTCAGCCGTTTGACAGAGTCTGGTTGGAAGGGCTAATGTATAAGATCAAATCAACGCTGCCAGTCAACATACATAAACTGTTACAGGCGTACCTCTAAGAAAGTATGTTTGTAGTAAGATGCAACACTCCAATATCCGACGAACACCGCATTGAAGCTGGCGTTCTTCAGGGCAGCGTACTTGGGCCGACTCTATTCGTCCTCTACACAGCAGAAATCCCTACATGCAGAGGTCTAACAACATCAACCTATGCTGACGATACAGCTATTTTCAGCCGCTCCAGATGCCCACTGCAAGCAACATCACAGCTTGCTCGTCATATGGTTAGAGTGGAAAACTGGCTATCCGACTGGCGAATTAAGGTAAACGAACAAAAATGCAAACATGTAACTTTCACCCTAAACAGGCAAGATTGTCCACCACTCATGCTAAACAACACCCCACTACCGAAAGCAAACGAAGTTACGTACCTGGGAGTACACTTGGACAAAAGACAAACATGGCGCAGGCACATTGAAGCTAAGAGAACACAGCTTAAACTCAAAGCCAATAGCCTCCATTGGCTTATCAACGCTCGCTCTCCGCTAAGTCTGGACTACAAGGTTCTGCTCTACAACTCCGTTTTGAAACCAATCTGGACCTATGGCTGCCAGCTATGGGGTAACGCGTGCAGCAGTAACATCGACATCGTCCAAAGAGCCCAGTCGCACATCCTGAGAACTATGACCGGGGCACCGTGGTATGTTCGCAACGAAAACATACAAAAGGACTTAAACGTACCACCGGTCAGGGAAGTCATAGCGGAACACAAGGAAAGGTACTTGAGGAAGCTCACATCGCACCCAAACAATCTTACGAGAGGCCTCACAAAGTCGTGCAGCCGATTCCATCTTCGTCGTAATGACTTTCCCATCAAGCGATGCGTTGAATGGCCGCGGTCTCAAATTAATAGTCCAAAAATAAACTGTTAATTAAGTTATATTTGTAAGATTTGTAATCTTTATTGTTAGTTTCCTAGTTCTAAGGAAAGATTCAAAAAATTAAATAGCAAAATTAAAAAAAAAACAAGTTAGAAGGCTCTAGTCGAGTTTTCCCGACTAGGAGATACCCCGAACCCCATACTTAACGCGTACAGTCATTGTCTGTACGCATCTGTGACTAAACTCGATATCTCTGGTGTTTCTCAACCGATTTCGATGAAATTTTCAGAAAAGTTTTATCGTTACCCATTTTTTAACCCCCAATTTTTACATTTTCCGAATTTTTTTGTAATCGATTCCATGTGTATGTCGGAAACCAGAATAGTTATCGATAACTTGAAACAAACTTGACGCTCATGGTATAGGAGAACTTATATTCAAAATCTGAAGTCTCTAGCTCTTGTAGTCTCTGAGATCAACGCGTTTATACAGACAGACAGACGGACGGACAGACGGACATGACTATATCGACTCGGCTGTTGATGCTGATTAAGAATATATACACTTTATGGAGTCGGAGATGCTTCCTTCTGCCTGTTACATACTTTTGCACAAAACCATTATACCCCTTTTACCCATTTTATGGGTTAGGGGTATAAAAAAAATGTTGTGACGAGTGAGTTAACACCCTCATTATTTTGCATTGGACGCTCTAGTCTAGATTCCCCGACTAGGAGATACCCTGGAATTAAAGCGTACAGTCATTGTCGGTATGTACCTGTGACTAAACTTCAATCTTTGAAATTTCTGGTGCTTCTCAACCGATTTTTATTATTTTGTATTAAGTTTTTAAAACGTGTTTCACATTTTTCAAATTCAAGATTTTATTGTTTTCGATCACATGTGTATATCAAAAGCGGAAAAAGTTGTCGATTATCGGAAACAATCTTGCACTGCCTAGGACTTAAATGAGCTTTTGTACCAAATATAAAGTTTCTAGCTCTTAGCAATTTCATGGGTTCAGGGTACAAAAAGATGCGAAAAATGTCTAGTATGGTCACAAAAGCCCTGCCATCGCATTTAACTCCGGAATTTTAAGGTTTTGGTAACATGTGCTAGAAAATATTGCTTAACCCTCCGTCTTCCACATGGGTCCAGCCAGACCCATTTAATATGGTAAACGGAAGGTTTTCGAACATGTGGTAAACGGATGGTTAAGAGGGGTGAGGCTGGGTGCGCTAATGGTTTAGGCGTATGTGGTTGTCAGTAATTTACCCAGTTTGAATATTTTATTTCTAAAGTTTTCGAAAGTTTGCCATATGATGCTGATCAAGAATATATATATACTTAATGGCAGGGGTTCCCAAATACAGTTAAAGCAGCAAACAACCTGTATCAAAAACAAGTAAGAAGTCTCTAGTCGAGTTTTCCCGACTAGGAGATACCCCGAACCCCATACTTAACGCGAACAGTCATTGTCTGTATGCATCTGTGACCTAAACTTCAATCTGTGATATCTCTGGTGTTTGGCAGCTATATGATACAGTTGTCCGATTTGGCCGATTTTGACATACAATCTAGCCGCAACTAAAAGAAGACATTGCCCAAAGTTTCTAAAACTGAGGGCTTAGTTGACATACCAACAGACGAACATATCTATATAAACTCAGCTTGCGATGCTGATCAAGAATATATATACTTTTTGTGGTCGGAAACGCTTCTTTCTATGCGTTACACATTTCATCACAAAATTGATATACACTTTTGAAGTGTATAAGCCATAGCTCGCAAATAACCTGTGTTAGTCTTGCCTCAGTCGAAGTAGCAAAAGCTATATACTGCTTTGACTGTTTTCAACTGTTCAATATGAACTATTGCTTTTGCTTATGCTTCTGAAAAAAAAAGGAAGTCGCAGTCGAAGCAACAGCAGAAAACGAGCACTAACGAAAAGCGCAGCAGCAGAAACTATCGTAGTTTTATAATTTTTGATTTTGCTTTGCTTTTGCTTTCGGTCAGCAGCGCAAGTCGAAGCAGCAGCATGTGTTAAGCTTTTGCAAGTCGAAGCAGCAGCAAGTCGAAGCAGCAGCAAGTCGAAACAGCAGCCAGTCGAAGCAGCAGCAAGGCGCCAACGACGGTTGGTGTTTGCCGATCACTTCGTTCCTAAAGGGTTTGGCCTGCTTAGGAAATTCTTTGTTAGTCTCTTTTGGTACAGCTTCATTACCGCATGAGAAAATATTTTGAAAACATTGTAGATGAGGGCTTAGCTATATGTAAAACATGTAAAAATAAGCTTCAAAATAATAGATTATCTAATTTAAAAACACATTTCATCATTTTGCACAAAATTAATTTAAATGCCGTGAGTGTCGACCAGTTTGAATCATCGTGGTCAAATTCATCAATGAAAGACAATTCGAAAAAAGAAAATCAAAATAGAAGTGAATAAAAGCAGCTGTTGAGATCGGGTATCGGTTTGGTAACCGAAGACAGTATTCCTTTCAATGTTTTAAATTCACCAAATATGAGAAATATCAGAGATCCAATTTGTGAAGGTCTTAAAGCTGCAAACAGAAAAAAAAGCATCCAACTGAAAAAAAACACTTTGCAAACAGTAGCAAATATTATAAAAGTGGATATAACAAGTGAAGTAAAAAACAAATAATTATCTTTAACAAGTAGTAAGGCTCTTGTCGAGGTTTCCCGACTAGGAGATACCCCGAACCCTATACTTAACGCGAACAGTCATTGTCTGTATGCATCTGTGACCTAAACTTCAACCTTCGATATCTCTGGCTTTTCTCAACCGATTTCGATGAAATTCAGAAAAGTTTTATCGTTACCCATTTTTTCAACCTCCATTTTTACATTTTCCAAATTCCAGATTTTTTTGTAATCGATTCCATGTGTGATGTACAATGAAACCAGAAAAGTTATCGATAACTTGAAACAAACTTGTTCTGCTTATAGTATAGGAGAACTTCTATTAAAAATCTGAAGATTCTAGCTCTTGTAGTCTTTGAGATCGACGAGTTCATACAGACGGACAGACGGACGGACAGACGGACATGGCTATATCGACTCGGCTGTTGATGCTGATTAAGAATATATATACTTTATGGGGTCGGAGATGCTTCCTTCTGCCTGTTACATACTTATGCACAAAACCATTATGTATACCCTTTTTACCCATTTTATGGGTTCAGGGTATAAAAATAGACAGTGCTACGCTGCTGTCAAGAAACATTTTTGGCTTAAGTGCACAATTCATAAGTGCGGCTAAAATAAAATCGCTTATTTTGGGAACGAACGAGCTGAAAGGTGTTGGATCGAGCACAGCCAAAAATCTTGCAGCTGAAGTAATCAAAGTACTTAATAAATACAAAATCAATTTGAACCAAATCGTCTCTATTACATCTGATAACGGTGCAAACATGCTAAAAACAACAAATATATTATCTTTTGTTTCCGAAGAAAATATTGAACAGAACGGGGAGATGTGCACCAACGATGAATACATAAAAAATATTGATTTAATAGAAAAAGTGCCAAACGTACTAAAAGGCAAAAAACAAGTTTGTCGTTGTGCTGCACACACAACCCAACTGGTTGCTCTTGATGTGGTTAAGTCGTCGGACATGCTGCAATACCTATTAAATTGTTGAAATATGACAAAATATATTAGAAAAACATCAAATGGGTATCGCGAAATATTAGACCTGAAACAATTAAAAATGCCGCAACTAGATTGCCCAACTAGATGGGGATCCACATACAAAATGCTAAAAGATTTGTTAGTGGCCAAAGATGTTTTAATTAAAATTGAATATATTAAAAACAAATCCGAAGAAGAAAATTTTGAAATAGATGCGTAGTTTTGGGATTATTGAAAACTATCTTTTGTTTTTAGTCCATTGCAAAAAACAATACAAAAATTTCAAGAGGAACAGTTGCACTATGGCAATTTTTACGCCCAATGGCTAAAACTAAAAATTTGCACTGAAAAAATAGTAAGCGATTCAACTCAAGAATTGACAAAACAATTGGGCAAAAAATTGTGAGTTCCATAGAAACACGAACGAAAAAGTTATTATATAATAAATTCCTAATTTCGTGCTTGTTTTTGGATCCTCGTTTTTAACATACTACACTAACTGCACAACAAAGAATTTATGCAATAAATCATTTAAGAACTATTTGGGACAGAATATATAAATTAAATCCTACTCGTACTTTATGCACAACACCGAATTTAGGCTCATATTAGTTGCTAAACCACTTTTTTGATGAGGAAGATGAACTTTTGAATGCGTTCTTAGTTCAAGGAGTTCAAATGGAAGTTAACAGTACATTCGACGTGTATTCAAAGATTGAAAATTTGCAACTTCCCTTTCAAAGAATTGATGCAGACGTTCTATCGTTTTGGAAAGGAAAGCAGCACACCGACCAGGAGCTGTACGCAATAAGTAATGTTTGTTTTGGAGTACCACCAACTCAGGTAAATACAAATGCTTTATTAAATTTAAGTTCACAGCTTATTGAATTTCATTTGCAACAGGTGACGATTAAACGAGCATTTTCGACGCTACGAATGGTGCTTACCGACTACAGAAATAGATTAAGCCAGGATATACTTGAAAATATATTGCTGGTCAAATTGAATCCAAGCTTTCTGAATACAGCCATTGACACTTTGTCTCTTTTTCAAGATGACGAAGAGTCTGAATAACATGTTATTTTCACATATGATCTTATATTGAATTATTGAATAATAAGTTATATAAATTTTTAATTTTTTTAAATTTTATTTTAAATCCTTATTTTCGTAAACTATGTTAACTCTTCGATGAGTGAGAAGGTCCCTAGGGACCTTTTTGCATTTTCAAACTGAAATTACTCATATTTCGGCCAAAACAACCCCCCCATAAAGTTAGCATGTATTCCAAGAGAATTTTGCTGCGCATTAGTTTAGGAGTTATTGAGGTTTTATTGAAAATAGTACGCGGACGTGTGAGAAGGTCCGTAGGGACCCTGTACTGAATTTTCATGCAATGACTAATAAATGCATGTTCTTTGGGCATCATTATTCTTTTTTTTATTGTTTGAACACATTACTAATTTGTTCTTTCAATTAAAATTAAAATTAAGAATAATGGAGCAAAAAAAAATATTTAAAAATTTTCTTTTAGTATGTAGTATTTAGTTATAAACAATAAAAACACAAAAATAAAAAAATTATAAACAATTTTTTCATGAAAAAACCATAATTTTCAAAAAAGGTCCCTACCTTGTCACACGGCCGTGAAGTTCAGAATTGTCACTCATCGAAGTGCTAAAAATAATAATAAAATACATCAAGTACATGAAGTACACTTACACACTACTAAATTGACAAACAAACGGGGAGAAGCAAAGGGCAAATAGCAAAAGGAGAAAACAGTCGCTGGCGCCTTCTCGACTGCGATCGCCGTCGACTTTCTGCTGCTTCGACTGGCTGCAGTTTCGACTAGCTGCTGATTCGACTTGCAAAAGCTGAACACTTGCTGCTGCTTCGACTTGCGCTGCTGACCGAAAGCAACAGCAAAGCAAAATCAAAAATTATAAAACTACAGATCCTGCTGCTGCGCTCGTTTTCTACTACATACTACATTCGTTTTTTATACTTTGATACCGAAGGTCTCATAGTATATTGGTTTTGTGCAATGTCCGTCTACATGAACGCAACTTTTTTCGACCCCCGTAGAAGAGACTTGAAACTTTGCAATTATGTTTGTCTATAGGCGCGACAGATAAAGTGTTAAGATCAGTGTGCCACGCCTACAAGGAGGCTGGGAAATCGATAAATTCGATAACTGAAAACCGAGAAATCCAAATATTTCTAACATTCTTAAAGCTAGAGTTATCAAATTTTGCACGCAGATAGCTAGTCACGTCCCTCAAAAAATTGCATCAAAATTTTGGATGCCACGCCCCCTGATTCCGCCCCCATCCCCGCTTATCCTAGAAATTGAAAACGCCTATAGTTTTCACATATTTTGAGCTAGTGCCACCAAATTTTTTGTCAAGATAGGTAGTGAAGTTTTCCTACAAACTGCATCAAAAATTTGGATGCCACGCCCACACCTTCCGCCCCCCACAACACGCCGTTGTTAAAACGGTTATGCGTCTATCTTCCACATTTTTTGAACTAGAGTCACCAAATTCGGTAGAAAGATAGAAGGCAACATCTACCAAAGATATGCATCAAAATTTTGGATGCCACGCCCACCCAAGCCACCCACCGTATAAAATTGGAATCGCCTCTTTCTTTAACAGTTTTTGAGCTAGAGCCACCAAACTTGGTAGGAAGATAAATGGTTACAGTTAAAAACAATTGATTTAAAAATTTGGATGCCACACCCACATCTGCCGCCCACCTTTTACATTACGAAGTTCAGTTATCTTCCACAGTTTTTGAGCAAAAGTCACCAAATTTGGTAACATGATAGCTGGCGATGTTTACCACCCGGCCCACTCCCTTGCAAGCAGACTCCTTACCATCCGTTCTTTTACTGGTATCAAAGTATTCCGCAGTCGGTTGCGTCCGACTGCAACGTTTTTACTTGTTTCTTTTCTCTTTTGTTACACTTAGGCCAAATTTCTCAATGTCCGGTTAATCAACTTATTCTAAGTGTAGTCGAATTTGAATTTCTCAATGTTCGGTTAGCACTCACTTATGCGATGCATGGAGGTCCGGTTACTACTTATACCGATGCTAAGTAACGATATATAAATATCAATACAATCATCGTAAGGCGAACAGCTGACCCAAGCTTACACTTGCACTGTTTATTTTTTTTTTAATGAAGCAAATTTTCAAAATGCGTATTTGAGTCTTCAAGGTCCTCAAACACATGCTCCTCAACAACTAAAATGGTTTTCCCTCGTTGCCGTTTACAACAGGGCTCATAGGAAGTTATTATATATACATTTTGATGTGCAACATGTAGCAGTTAAGGAGTCACAGGCAAAAACAAAACCAAAAGAACAGCTGAATCCCCGTTAAGGTTGGCAGCACCATTCGGCGATAGTGATATACAGATGATAGGTTAATTTGGCTTTGAGAAAAGTATAGCTCGGGCATAAAAGTTATTCTGAAGTAAACTTATTCCAAGTTTAACTGGACATTGAGAAATTGGGCCTTAGAGTGCGAGTATTTGCTTGAGTGAAATGAAGCAAAACGTTTTTAAGCGATTGATGCATATTAATTTGCGACGCAAAAACATTTTGTGTATATTATCACTCAAAATATTCTTGAGTTGCATACTACTATGTCGTTCAATACTGTGAGGGTGCTCGTTTCATCGTTTCATGATTCATGGTTGAAGCGTCCGGCAATAACAACTTACATAGAAAAATTTCTTGAAACTCGAAACACCCCAGCCTACGTATACAAAAAGTGTTTCATGTTTTATGAAAGTAAAGATGGGAAGCGCTCGATATTTAAGCGATATTTGGTATCGATGAATCGCGATGTTCAGTATTTTTTAGTATGTTCGGTGTATTTTTGTGCAGAAAGGTATGAAAACATCTGATTAATGGCCGCCGCAAACCAAAGTAATTTAAACTGGTTTTGTTTGATAAAATAAATTAGTAATTATCTCGTTTATAACTGTAGAATCAACAACTATTTAGAAGCGCAAGACTCCCAAACATATATTTAAAGCTTTTAATTGGCATTTTTTCTTAATCCATTTTTCTTAATAACGCATTGAATCACAAAATGCCGTTCACTAGCTATGCGTTTCAAGCACGAAACATGAAACGATGAAACGGAGCTGTTGAACACCGCTTATGTATCAAGTGTTGCATTTGCAAAATAGTACAGTAAATAAATACATTTTGTGCAAAATGGGAAGGGAATTAAATAAAAAAGTGCACAAATTCTTTAAATTTAATGCACAAGAAAATAAATCAACATGTAATGTTTGCGGTTTGAAATTGGCTGGTATTAAGGGGGGTGGGGGTATGGTTTTAAAATTTTTTTTAAATTTATTTATATATTTTTTTCTGAATGTACAATATGTCGAGAATATTGTGTAAAAATTTTAAGTCAATCCGACTAAAACTAACGGAGTAACAGCGTTTTCACCCCATCGATGTATCTGACTGTTGTCAATACATTTTATGTTAGTGCTCACCGTACTAATTATGGTCTCAATGAGCCTATTTCCAGAACTTTAAGGATTTATTATTCGCTGCCTGTCGAGTTGCGCTGTGATTTCATTATGAATTTTAGGTCCATTAAGCATTTATTAAAGCAGTATTTTTTAAGATGATTTTTTGTATTGCTTATTGTGTTTTGTTAGTGTTAAGCAGTCATAAGTTAACGTGCCAGTACGGAGAACTTTTGTTGCTCTTTGGTGAAATTTGAAATAAATAAATAAATAAATGATAGTGTAGAAGCGTCCAGCGTGTCGCATACAAATCAATTTTGCCGAAAACGTATTTCTTGAAGTTCGTAAACATCATAACTCAAAATCTACTGAACCGATCCGTTTGAAAATTTGAATAATGTATGGTCGCTTGCCAATAAATTGTAATATATGGGCATTTCCACGGGTCGCGAACGTACGTTCGTACGCGTTTAATGCAAAAAAAAAATTTAAAAACAACATTTTCTGAAACTTTTTTTTTGCTTTCCGATAGCATTTTTTTTTTAGCTCTTTGCTTAGTGTAAATGATGGGGTTTATCGAGTTTTCATTTTCATAATAATTGCAAAAAACATGTGGTCGCGAACGTACGCAAAATATAAGTCGACTTTGGCTTAATATAGTAAAATGCAAGAATCTGCGAATTGGGATGCAATATTCTAATGCGATAGCTTTACTTTTAAAATGGATTCATGTAGCTTTCTATCGAGTCAATTCACAAGAAAATATATCCATTTGTTTTTTTTTTTTAATTGAATTAAGTACTGGTCGCGAACGTACGATTTTTCCATGTTTTTTTTCAAATCGGAAACTAATTTATCTCTTACAGTTTTTGAGCTAGAGTCACAAAATTTTGTAGGATGATAGATGGTGACATTAACAAAAAATTTGCATCAAAATGCCACGCCCACCGCTGCCGCCCAAATGTCAATGCATTATTTCTCTCATTACGAACATTTATCATAAAAAAATCGAGCAAAAAAACCGAAATTTGGCATTTTATCGACTTTGCATTCAAATATTTCAAAATTTTTTTAAATAAATGAAATGTTTATTAATTCTATTTAATTTAATCGATTCCCTGTACGTATATGGTAAAACAACAAACTTACAGAGACTTTAAATTTTTTGCCTTTCTGTGGAAATGCCCATATACGATTTATTTAATGATGTCAAGCTTAAACAACCACATTTGACTGCGCTCGCACAGGTAGTACTGGCTACACCGGCAACCCAGTTTTCTGTGGAGAACGCATTTTCAGCCCTAGTAAGTGCCCCGATTGCTTCGCTGAGCCGACAGTTTATAAAAATTTGAGCAATAGTAGAAGATATGAAAGAAATAAATTAGAAAATATTTAACAACATATTATAGCAAAGTATTATTCTCTTTTCCTAATTAACCTGAAATCTTTTTGATGCTTCTATGTGCTTATGCCTATTTTTATCAAGATATTTTTCAACTGAATGTTTTTATGCCTTTTGTTTTGTTTTTAACATTTTCAGTTTTACATTCACTTGACGTATCAAAATCTTGAGTTAAGAATTCCTCTAAAGGAATATAAACATCAAAATGTAAATTTATTAATGGACCTGTAAAACGCAATCTTTTTACAGGATGCAGAATATTTCCAAACGCTTGTAATAAATTTCCATTTTGAAAAACTTGAAAATTTACAGCATAAATTTCTGCTGCTGCTTGAAGCTCACATGCAGTACCATAAGCAGGCATGTCCAGCGTGAGCGAGGCTGGCATGTGTCAGTGTATTGGTGTGCTTTACACTGCGCAAACAAAATGTGACGTTATTATTGCACGCTATGAAAAATTATGATATAGTTTGAATATTAAATGGTTACCCAAACTTAGGTGTTAGCATTAAAGCTTGAAAAAGTTGTGAATAACATGCCCTGAACTTATGCCTTCATCTGTACGCGAAGGCGATAAGAAAATCATAATTTTTTTCTGCGTGTATCATAATTACGCAAATGCAAAATGCGGCGCAAAGCGACATCAACCTGCTTTGTTGACAGCGCGCTTGCGACTGAGCTCATTTTTACGCTCCCAACACTGACTTCGGCCGGTGTTCGGTTGGCGTCGGCTTGTGTCTGTGTGAAACGTTAAATTCACGATGGGTAAATGGGTACGCTGTGGACACCCCGGACCATAAGTACATGAATTTGACATAGCGCACTCATATTGTTCAGAAGAGCTATAACACTCTCCATTTAAGTTTAAGCTGAAGCAAGTAAAAGTTTACGAGTTGGTTACAATATGTTGGCGTATGGTGCCATGGAAGCCTTGCCTACCAAATATAAGGTAGGAAATATATCTAAAAAGGCAGGCTCCATAACCAATTATGGCAACAATTGAATGCGGCACCAAAAAACAGACTGCTTAGTTTTATTTGATTTTTAATTGCATTTAAGCAGCGTCTATATAATTATTATGTAATAAGCAAAATAGAAGACAACTATATTTAATGTTGCTTCAATTATTAAGTCTAAGATTGACTATTTTTTTTTTTGTTTAAAAAACAACAAAAGAAATTAAAATACGTTGATTGTTATTTAATAATTTAAATAACAGCAATTAAATATTTATTATATTTGAAATGAATGTATATATATATATATATAGTACGAAAATCAGAATGTTAAAAAACTCACTGATACAAAAATCAACTTTCTTTGTTCACATTAAATATAAACTAAAAGGCATAACCAATTCCCTTACAATTGTATGTAAAAACATAAAGTGGGAAAGAGCATTACAGTTATTCCTCTAAGCATCACACACCGAGCTCTTACATACAACGCTTGCACTTAAGAGCTAGGTGTGGGTGGTGCAAATTAGGCAATGCCATTCCCTTAACTGCAGCCTCTTAGTTATGCTTAGCTTAGCTTAGCTTAGTGAGTGCGGCTCCTCCGGGATATTAAGATTTATGTTTGACATGCAGAGCGCGCGCATAATCAAAAGAGTGAGCGTTAATGGGCAACAACAAAGGCGCATGAGAGTGACGAGCGCGCTGACCAAATTTTAAGCAGCTCTTTGGGAGCGCGACTCACACGTATGTTGCAGACTTGCATAGATTCGCTCAGCTGTGTATGCTGCTTGTAGTGAGTTCTTTGTTCTTCTCTCTGTTATCTTACTGTGTCTACAAAATATAAGAAAACTTTGTTTTGCAAGCAATCGATGCGCTAAATATTACATTATTTTAATACCCTGAACTCATGAAATGGGTAAAAAAAATGATATAATTGTTTTGTGCAAAAGTATGTAACAGGCATAAGAAAGCATCTCCGTACAGTTTGCTTTGTTTACATTTTTGCGTCTCGCACTATGGGTACGGTGCATGTTTCCTTTCAAGCTTGCCCCTTTCTCCCGTGAAATGAATATAAAGTTGAATAAGTATAGTTTATGGTTTTCTGTATTTTTTTGACATTGTGTGCGAAAAGCCTATAAAATTTCCACAGTATTGAGAGAGCAACAGCTGATCGATTTCGCTCTCTATTTCTTGCGCAGCCAAAATCGCGCACTTCTTTGTGTCACCTTCAACTAGACTGGACAAATCTCTTTTATACCAAAAATTATATGACGCACGATTGGGTGCGAAAGCAAACCAAGGCCAAAGAAGAAGTAGGAAGCTAGCAAACGCCGTTAAAAATATTAAATACAAAAACACGAAAACAAACACAAACTTAAAAGAAAATATAACAATTCGATGTGTATTTGCATGCATAATACTAAAAACCAAATCATAAGCAAGCATTTTTCCGCAGGACGACTGCTCACCTCCAAGCTGCAATGCATACTGAGAAAACTGAGTACGTCCGAAGAGAGCAGGGACGCGGAATAGAACACCTTGTTTTTGTTTTACCATGATCGGAGCGAGATTTTAAATTATTTGATATCTAGCGCCGGTCATAAGAGCGACGCGTGCTCTCTGTTAAGTTTTAAGCGGCTCTTTGGGTTTGGGACCAAGAGCGTGATTCACACGTACGACGCAGGCATGCATAGATACAAATACATACAAACTTATGTGAGCGCCCTTTGCTTGTTCGAAATTGTATATCAATAATGAGGGTGTTCACAAGTTATCGTAAAATTGTAAATCGGAAATTTACTACAAGCAAGCTAGTGAGCGAGCCCTTTGTGATTCACTGTAGTAATTGTTGTGTTAAAACCATAGCTCGCAAATAACAATTGAGCGTTTTTTTCTTTACGCGCAATATCAGAGCAGAAGCGAAAATGCTCAAAAAATTAGCTCTCACTCTGAGCAAGAGTCTATTTTTCTATTTTGCATCGGCTTTCGCTTGAGTGTTGTTGTTGAGTTTTTTGTGTTGATCTCTTTTAACGATTCTCTTTTCGGAAGCAATAAAATTGTCGTTCGCGAATTGAGACTCAGTAAGTGAGTAAATGACAGAATAAGTTACTGCAAAAACTCTTGGAAACACTCTTCAAGACAAGAAATGGAATTTATTTATAAAGAATATTTATTTCATTTTTACTTATTGTTAAGCATAATTACTAATAATGAATTTAAATTGTCTGCGCTTATAGAACTTCGACGTTCACTTAATATAAAATGTAGGGCTGAAAATGCGCGTTCCACGGAAACCTGGGTTGCCGGTGTAGCCAGTACAACCTGTGCGAGCGCAGTCAAATGTGGCTGTTTAAGTTTGACATAATTAAAAAAATCTAATATGTTACAATTTATCGGCAAGCGACCATACATTATGTCGAAGTTTTCAATGTCACTATAAATCTTAACAAGTTTTGCAGAAACAGGCTCTTCCTTGCTTTCTGACACTGTCTTAACTCCATCCATATAGATTTTGAGTGATAATATACACAAAATGTTTTTGCGTCGCAAATTAATATGCATCACTCGCTTAACAACGTTTTGCTTCATTTCACTCAAGCAATTACTCGCACTCTAAGTGTAACAAAAGAGAAAAGAAAAAACGATTGTAGTCCGAGCGCGAGCGAGCAAAGCGAACAGCCGATGATGCCGTTGCTCGCGAGTATTATTCGCAAATACTCAGTAAAGGGTCTTATTTAAAGACGACGCAAAACGCTCAACTGTTTTTTGCGAGCTATGGTTAAAACAGCTGTTTTGACAAGTGAAATTTGAGTGCCAAAAGTTTACTCGTGACAAAATAAAAACAAAACCAAAACAAAATTAAAATTCCAAGGCAAAGTGAGCGACAAGCGTTGATAAAGCGAAAAATAATTAAATTGGCAATTTACTTACTCATTTCACATGTTATTTGTTTGGTGTGACCGATATTTTTAAGACAAAAACCTCAAAATGACTCGATACCAAGTAGTTTTACTCGATTCTTTGAATAATTTTACAACACTTTAACTCATCACAACTTTACAATTTTACGACAGTTTTCTTAAACATACCCCAGGGCATTACAAATGTCGTAATTTTTCTCATGTGTTTTGTTGTTGCGTTGTAAACTTTTGGATTTAAAATTTTACGCTTTACAATTTTACAACAGCTGGTGAATACCCTCAATGTTAATGTGTTACGTTTTGTCTGAGATTTATAAGCAGTAAGTAGGCAAATCCACCCCTATACAAAGGTGTTCGAGATTATTTATTTTCGCGCAAAGGGCTCGATATAGAAAAACAATTACGATTACATGTATGTACATCAGGGACCGGCAGCGTCGTATGCACTGTGCATAGGAAAAATGTTTCGAGCAGCGCAGTCTGCAAACGCATAGCGCAGAAACTTCGTGTGCCCCAAGGCATACTTAACTTATGCACAATTGCTCGGCTGCCGCAGCGGCAGAGAAACAGGTTTCTAGCTATGCACGAACGACTGCAGCGGCAGAGAAATATGTTTCGTACTTTGGCGCATCGATGAATTAGTCTGCGTTCAGAAGTCAAGTGATGAAGACCACGCTGCGACTTATGATTTTTTACAGATCAAATAAAATCTTACAGAGAGAAAAATGTTTGACATTACATGGGATAGCTGAGATCGGTAAAATGATCATCCCAAATAAAATAACTATTAAACTCTTTTGTTTTCTCATGAGTGCCGACCCCTGATGTACAAACATATGTATGCAACTTTGCATATATTTAAAATTAAATTTTCTTTCGTTCCTATTTGTAAGTGTGTTTGTTTTTGCACGGAATATATTTGGTCAACATTTTTTGGTTTCTTTTAACTTGCTTCAGAAGTCGACAATGTATGCATGCATTTATATTTGCACTTGCATTTGTTAATATATATGTACAATGTACTTACATATGTATGTACTTACATATGTGCATTTGCAACACCAACCAAAGTTACAAATGTCAGCTCTAAAATTATATCAAAACAATGGAGAAGGCGTCACAGCGCATGTGTTTTGATTTTGAGAACTCGCTCGCGATCACACCCTCAGCTTGTGCAACAATCAGGCGCCAATAGTGGAAAGAGTCATGTGTTTGGTTTTCGGACCTAGGTGTATGGGAGGTACTCGAAGGAGTTGGCCAAAATAAAAATCCTTTATTAGTGCTCATTTACTACCTGCATGGAATATTTTGTGAAAATTGTGGGAGTGTCAACAATCAGGACTAACTCTTTTATATAAATAGATGAACGTCGAAGTTCGATCAGCGCAGACAATTTAAATGCATTGTTAGTAATTAAGCTTAACAATAAGTAAATAATAAATAAATATTCTTTATAAGAAAATGCTTTTTTTGTCAACTAGGCAAATTAATGTAAAGAGTGTTTGCAAGAGTTTTTGCAGTAACTTATTCTGTCATTTACTCACTTACTGAGTCTCAACTAGCGAACGACAATTTTTTTTGCTTCCGAAAAGAGAATCGTTTAATGAGATCAACACAAAAAACTCAACAACAACACTGAAGCGAAAGCTGATGCTAAATAGAAAAATAGACTCTTGCTCAGAGTGAGAACGAATTTTTTTAGCATTTTCGCTTCAGCTCTGATATTGAGCGTAGAGATAAAAACGCTCAACTGTTATTTGCTAGCTATGGTATAAACCGTAGATGTCAAAGCCCATAGCTCTTCGAGCTCATTTGTTTTTGTAGCAGCTCTTTGGTATAGGCGAGCAGTTTGTGTATACATAAACTGATCTGCCCATAAGCAATAGGAAATACAAGAACAATTTTGCGTATTCTTTTTTGTTCGTCTGTTCAGCAAATTAACGGGGTTTTCCTATTTTTGTTGTTGCGCTACGAAATTTTAAGGGATTTTGTTGTTGCTTTACAGACGAGACTGCACTAAAAAAAAAAGTGTTTGTGACAATCGCTTTACGCACAAAACTACATGAGTGACATGAGTGAAGGTAATTATTATTACTTTTTGTTGTCATTCAAATGCATATAACATTTTTTCAGTAATACCTGCTTCACTTCCCTGCAGTACGCTAGACCGGTACAAGACTAGCGATATGCCTAGAACTCAGTGATGAGTACTGGTGCTCGCCGCACACCAGCAATGCAATTTACCTAACGATTTTCCCTTCTGGATGTCCGCAAAACGTACCGAGCGGTACGGCGGTGCATTACCACTAGCTAGCGATTTCCCTGGTACCGAAGGAGTAGTGAAATCGTTTGTTCGCCCTAATCGGCTATTTGGCTAGGGCTAGTCGCTAGTTATTTCTCTAGTACACAATGTAAAAAAATAATTTTTTTCTTTTATACATTGTATGCTACGTGTTAAGTGTTGTTACATAAGTTTTTACCACGCGTTTTTTCTGTAGGTGCATCGCCTTATAGTGCATTTACACTGGCGCCGCTAAAAAAAAAGGCTTAGTGGTTAGCGGCGAAAGTTTACATTGGCAAAAAGTCTTTAGAATCAGCTGTATTTTTGCTTACTTTTGTTGGGATTGCTGAAGAAGAAGAAATTTGAAAAATTGATCAAAATTTAAATTTATTGATGCAGGCCACGCAAATTGGTGATAGTATTAATAATACTGCAATAATGCTCGAGCGCAATGGTTGTTATTTGGAGATAGATGTGCCAATGTTGAGTGAGGATTTGTTCAAGGAGAGCTTCATGATGGAAAGAAGCCTCTTAAAAGTTAGTCTATGCCTTGCCTCAAATGGAAAGAAAGACTCCAAGAGCGTGCATCCCACTAGATAAGCGAGTTGCCGTAGCTTTGTACAGCCTGGGCTCATGCGCTGAGTACAGAACCGTTGCCAGGTTGTTTGGCATATCGACTGCTTGCGTGTGCTATATTCAGAAGGAGTTTTGCAAACTTGTTTGGCAAATTTGTTGACCCAATCGAAAATTGAGGTTTCTTTGCAAAAATGCTTTCCAAGCTTTCCGACCAGCGCTTTTCTTTTTGGCCGCCATCCACTTGAAAATAAATTGTATAATTACAATATTAATAAAAATATTTCATATTTTCAATAATTTTCTACTTACTTGCACATTTATTTTGATTTTGAATCAGCTGATTCCTGTTGCCGCCATCAGTAATTTGACAAAAAGTATCGATTCATCGGTAAAAAAAGGTCTTTATTTGAGCCGGTAGAGTAGCGGCGCTCTAGCGCCGCGAGAAAAAGTCGCTAAATTCAAATTTAACGGACACATTTTGTATGGTAAAGGCTACAAATATCGAAGACCTTAAGGCGAAATGCTAAAGGCGTTGCTTATGCTAGTGCTAAATACACTATTACGCAGCTCCGGCTCCGGCGGCCCAACCAGGCATTTAGAGACTGCTTCTGAAATGTAACATAGTGATTAAATTTATTATCAATTATACTTCTAAATACTGTTAACTTTTACCTATTAACGAGTAATAGAAGCTTAATTTTTTAAACGAGTCCTTCCCTAAAACTCCATCGCCGTTGGATACGGCTAGCTAGTGTGTTAAAATATTTAAGTAAATTAAAGCTAAAGTACAGAAACACTATTACCACTTATGTTAATATATAATGATTCCGTTGATTAACACTTATTTTACTTCTATTATAATTTTATTAACATATGTACTTACTAGAATTTGATTAAACTGCACGCGCACTCGCATGAACGCTTTTCACTTCTGACTGCACACAAAAAAGTATTCGCGACCAAAAACAAGAGAGCACAATCGAAAACAAAAACTGACAAAATTCTGGGTACATCTAGTAAATTCACCGTTAACTTTGCCATTCGCTCTTCATCTTCTACAGTTGCTTTAGTCACTTCTATTCCCTTTGCTGTTTTTCGATTTCGTTGCCTAATGCCCTCTGCATTACTAGTACCTAACGATTTAGCAAGTTACTAGTGATGCACCATATGGCTAATTTTTTTGTTTTTCGTAATATTTGCCTATCGCCCTCTGCATCACTAGTACCTAACGAATTAGCTAGCTAGTCCTAATCATAGAACTAGAATTAGGTATGCCTTGACACCAGCCGTACTGCAGGGTTGTATTAGTGCATTTTCTGCATTTGTATTAGTGAAGCTCTTCCATAAGCATCGTTTTGACGTCTCTGGTATATTCTTTGCTAACTTACAGCAAGCCAACAACAAACACTGACGCCGGCTGTCACAACAACAAATTGTACAGCGAAGGTCGGAGAATGATAGATCATAAAAAAAAAAAAACTGTTCATGCATGTGGTTGCTGTCTTTGTCTTTTGCATAAGGCAGTATACATAATGGTTTTCCTATGATTTGGAGCAATTGCAACAATAAAGGACTGGGAGAATTGGGACTGGAAAAAGCTGCTTTATGGGGTCGGAGATTTTTCCTGTCTTTTACCAAATTACAACTTGACTGCTAAGTGCTTTTAAATACACTTGCACAAAAACTTTACATCCTTTTTACCCATTTCATGTCGTCAGGGTATAAAAAGTATCTTCATAATTCATAAGAAAATTCGACTTTCCTAAACCCTTTAAGCGTTACGCCATTTCATGTATGAATGTTTGTTGTTTCACGTGTATACATAAAGTGATATATGTGTGCATTTCCATATATAAAAGGCGGTTGGAAGTGGGGCGGAGGTTAAAGGTGTGACATTCAAATTATTGATGCAGATCTTTTGTCGCTAGCTATCTCCTAACCAAACCCTAGCTTTAAGATTGTTTAAGATATATGCATTACCATTTTAAGAAGGTGGGGATCCTGGGGCAAAAGCAGATCTTTGGCGGTAATCACCAGCTTTATTTCCATAAAATTATTTGACTTTTGCTGTTAAAATGTGTGTTATCGACTTCCCAGTCCACAATAGACGCAGCGCCCCAACCTTGAAACTTTGTTTAACGCACACCAAGATAGTTGCAAAGTTTCGAGTTTCTAAAGTTGATAACGGGCAGACAGCATGACAGACATTACAGAAAACCCAAGAATGATAGAGACCAGATTGCGACAGAAATTGATGGCTTGTTCTTTTCATAAAAACCTTGTTAACACGGTTTTTTTTTGCAGCTGCATTGCCCTCCGCAAACTGCTTTTCGGCCAGTATGTTCTTGTCTACTGCGGTTATGGCTTTCAAAAAATGAGTTAATTAGTAATATTAGATTTTTTAAGTTATAGTGTACTTGCGGTTTTTACGTAATAACGCCACAGCAGCATAAGTTGCGCTTATGTGCCAACAAAGAGCAATCTTTATGTTCACTTTGTCCTTTGCCTTATGCATACAACTAGTACGATTGTACAGCTCATTTTGTAAATAACACATTTAAAAAATTTTCGTCCGCGGAGAGCGTCGCTCAATAGGATTACATTGCGACTAAAATTTAGAGAGCGAGAGATTAATCTTAGCGCGCATATACGAACAAAGATCCATTTCCAGTTGCATTCTTTTGAATCGATTCGGAGTTATTCCAAAGAATCGATTCTTTACCAAATACAAGGATTCAATTTATATTAGCCAGACTGCAGGGTATTGACCTGCCTCAACTTTTGTGATTTCCAGCAATTTTATAGCAAGTTGAGGAAAGCTAATGTTATTATTTGTATATTTTTTTATTAATTGTTAAAATACATCTTAATCGTTAGAGGTGCAAAGTTGATCGTTTTTATAAGAAACAATTGTTAACATTGTCTTTCGTTGGTGACGATTGTGTTTCTGCGTGCTCCTAGAAATTTATAACTTTGTGAGTTTTTAAACTGTGTTTTATTTGGTATTATTGTGTTAAAAAATTTAAACAGTAATTGTGATTGTACTTTGTATGTATTTACTTGTGCATATTCTGATTTTTGTTTATTAAGGCCCAATTTCTCAATGTCCGGTTAGTCAACTTATTCTAAGTTTAGTCGAATTTGAATTTCTCAATGTTCGGTTAGCACTCACTTATGCGATGCATGGAGGTCCGGTTACTACTTATACCGATGCTAAGTAACGATATATAAATATCAATACAATCATCGTAAGACGAACAGCTGACCCAAGCTTGCAAGTGTCAGTTGCTTATTTTTTTTTTAATGAAGCAAATTTTCAAAATGCGTATTTGAGTCTTCAAGGTCCACAAACACATGCATGTCAACAACTAAAATGGTTTTCCCTCGTTGCCGTTTACAACAGGGCTCATAGAACGGTATTATATATACATTTTGATGTGCAACATGTAGCAGTTTAGGAGTCACATGCAAAAACAAAACCAAAAGAACAGCTGAATCCCCGTTAAGGTTGGCAGCACCATTCAGCAATAATGATATACCGATTATAGGTAAATTTGGCTTTGAGCAAACCAAATCAGTATAGCTCGGGCATAAAAGTTATTCTGAAGTAAACTTATTCCGAGTTTAACTGGACATTGAGAAATTGGGCCTTAATTGATTTAATTTGCAGTCAGACGACGCTGCAGTGCCTAAACACACGTAAATACATATATACATATATTTGCTTTCGCTTGTTCTGTGCTTTTGTCTACTAACATAAAATATTTACGCGCTCTTGCTTTCCTGCAACAGTCCTCTCACGCTCGTATACCACGCACTTGCGGTTTTATTAGCCTACTCTGTGACGTTCGTTAACGTAAGCGCTCTTCCTCTTGTGTCCGTTATATTGCGCTCATTGCACTTGTACCCTACTTTTCTTTGCTCAAGCATATTATTTTGCACACTATTAAACATTTCTAATTATTTTAAATTTTTCTTTAAACAGGTTTGTCTGCTGCAGTAAAAATTTCAAAATTGTTGGTGGATCCACCCAAGATTTTATTTTATGTAGGGCGTGTGATAACATGATTCACATGAAATGTGCCAGTTTCAATGCCAAAACCAGGGACAGTTTAGCAGCTGATTCTGGTCTTAACTTAACCATACCTGCAATGAGATAGAGAAGGAACAGTCTAAGTTCATGTGGCAGACCTTGAATTATTTCAAAGCTGTCCGAAATAATTTCGATACGCTTCGTGGCAGTATTAAAGAGTTGGAAGACCACATTAATACTGCTAAAACTTTGAATGACTCGCCGAAGCGCAAAAAGACTTCGGGCTCTTGTCCGCCTACAGTCACGCAGGTGTTGCCCTCCAAGCCTCTTCTGCCGGCTACTGCCTCTACCCCTGCTGCCAGCCCTTCAATAACATCCAAGACTCTCCTAGCGGCTATTGTAAGTACCCCTACACCTGCTGCCAGCCTTTTAATGGTATATAACGTTATACCCGTAGATCCCTGTGGATCAACAGATAGTTAGAATATTGATCCTAAGATGCAACTCTTAAGTCAATTAGGGTTGTACCTTAGAGTTAATTTGTTTTTGTTTCTAGGCTCGCTTCTGATAATTCTGCGGAAGATGTAAGCGCGTATATTATAAGTTAAATAAATTCCCCGCATATCGTTGTCGATAAGTTTTAATTCAAGCTTAGCCGTGATATATCTTCCTTTAAGCTGAGTGTTCCGCCAGAACTTTTCTCAACGATTTGTTCTGAAAAGTTTTGGCCGCCACACATCAGTGAAGGAGTATGTCAGTAGGCAAAATAATAATAATAATAATATAAGGATAAGTAGTGCTCTGCCTGTGCATCCACTTTAGTAGCAAAAAACTAGCACAGTTGATTACCTGCCTCTTACTGGGTTATCAGAATGTTAGAGGACTTTGTAGTAAACTTAGTACTTTGTATCTTAATAGTCTTTTTTCCCCCTTCATGTCGTTGCCTTCACCGAAACGTGGCTAAGACAAGACATACTTAATTCTGAAATATTATCAAACAGATTCTGCATCTATAGAAAGGACCGTACTCTGCGCCGAGGTGGCGGGGTGCTTATTGCTGTTGATGTGGACTTTCCCTCTGAGACAGTAATTTTAGGTGGTTCTATGGATATAGAGTTTGTTGCTGTAAAGTTAAATATTAATGGTGTTTATATTTACATCATAGTGAAGAAGTATGTCAGTAGGTGAATTAATAATAATAACAATGTTAGGATCAGTAGTGCTCCGCCTGTTGCATTCACTTTAGTAGCAAAAAACTAACTCAGTTGATTACCTCCCTCTTACTGGGTTGTCAGAATGTTAGAGGACTTTGTAGTAAACTTAGTACTTTGTACCTTAATAGTTATTATTTTCCCTTTCATGTCGTTGCCTTTTCTGAAAAGTGGTTAAGACAAGATATACTTAATTCTGTAATATTAACAAACAGATTCTGCATAGAAAGGACCGTACTCTGCGCCGAGGTGGTGGGGTGCCTATTGCTGTTGGTGTGGACTTTCCCTCTGAGACAGTAATTTTAGGTGGTTCTATGGATATAGAGTTTGTTGCTATAAAGTTAAATATTAATGGTGTTGGTATTTACATTTCTTGTTCCTATATACCGCCTTTATCTGACAACTCTGTTTACAGAGAGCATTGGTCAGCAATACTTTCCACTTCTTCTATGCTTACTGATCGCGATATTCTCGTGGTTCTTGGTGATTTTAATATTGCTAAGGCCACCTGGATTTCAAGTCCGGACTCAAGCGTCTTGACCCCCAAGGTGCAGAATGATTTTCTGATTGGATTGTTTGGTATGTCATTGAGTCAAAGCAATGGTATTCCGAATTCTTATAGAAGAATGCTTGATTTGGTGTTTGTTTTGGATCCATCCACTCTATCTGTGTCAAGATCCCTACCCATTTCAACTCCTGAAGACTTATACCACCCGACATTGGAGGTGTTGATCACTTTGCCTGCCTGTGCCTTACGCCAGTGTAGAGAACCATTCAGACGAGTACGCCATTTTCGGAAATCCGATTTTGTGAAACTTACCCGGCTCTTAGCACTGGCTGACTTGTCGTTACTCTATGGTTCTGAGTTGACAGCCCTTAAAAATCGAAAATCTAAGCTTTATAAGAGTTTCAGAAAATCTGGCTCTTCTGTTCATTACTCATCATACTTGATTGCGCGTTCCAGTTTTCAGTCATGAATAACTCATGTTATAAAAATTACCTAAGTCGGTGCAGACTACAGTTTCAGCAAGATCTTAAGAGGTTCTTTGACTTCGTTAATGCGAAGCGAAAGTCATCAACACTTCCATCACTGAGCATAGAATAACACTGAGACCTTAAATCGACTGTAAACCGTCAAAATGTTGAACATTAGCTCCAGGAAGAAGAAGAGTCGAAAACTTAACAGATAGAGCTGCCCGCGCCGCACAGTGACGTCATTCTATTGCTTGCTTTGCTGTAAGCACAGAACGGACTTGGGCTGCGTGCGTATGTGAGGGAGCAGTTAGTCACACGCACACATGACATGCATGTGTTTGTGCATTCTTGACCGCTCTTCAATGATGAGAGAGCGAGAAAGCTGCATTTGCAGATGCTTTTGTTTCACTTGCTGTTCGTTTGCAGCAGCCCAGCTAGTGTTTTTAGGGGAGGGAGCGCTCCAGCGGAATGCAAGTAATGGTTAAACATACATTTGTGTATACATGCACTTGCGCTGGCTTGCGCTTGCTTCATTTTTTGGTGGACTAGCTTTGCCGAGATTTTTGTTATTTTGTTTCGTTTGCTCAGCCCAGCATATACATGTGTGTGTGTGTACATGTATGCAAAGGCAGCAAATTTTTATGGATGCGTCGCAATTGTCTTGTTATTTTTGACCTGCCTCAACTTTTAGAATTTTCAGCAATTTTATAACAAGCTGAGGATACCAATAAAATTTATGTTATTATTTTTATATATTTTTTTGTTAATTATTAAAATAAATTTAAATCGATAAGAGGTGCATAATTGATAATTTGTCTAATAATTATTTATATTTTAATTATATAATTATTTTTTTGCGACCCTTGAAACTAAATACATTCTTGATGTCGATTGCCAATTCATTCATTATTTTTCTTCAAGGTTTGTGTTTGTTGGTGGCTTTTTTTTTTTAAAGATTTTTCTAACTTCTGTTACATGTTGTGTTTTTAGTTCCATGAGTATTTCATTTTCGGCTGTGCCGCGCAATTCGTTGCAGTAAGTGACTCCCTTTGTGGAATTTAGAGTTTTGTGTTCGGTGGCAGTGATTTCAATATTTGTCATTAGTTTTAGTCTTAGTAGTTTGAGGGCTTGTAATTTGTTTTTTGTTTTGATTAAGAGTGAGCCGTCTTTTGTTTTTTTGCATGTTTCAACTTCCCCATCGCAAGCGTAGTCTATTGTTTTCTTGATAACGAACATTGAAACGTTTTCAAAAGTGTTGTTGTCGTTTCTTTTTATTGTTATGTACTTGGGTTCGCCTAGGTCTGTGTTGTTGGATTTTAGTCCGTATGTTCTTATGTCCGGTGGTTCGTGCATGTTTGTTGTTGTTGGGCAGATGCCCGCGATAGTTGTTGATGCTGTTTTTGTTGTTGTGTTTTTTCGTTTGCGTTTAGTGTTTGAAGTTTGTTGAACTTAGTGTTGGTTTTGGTTTTGTTTGCTGTTTGTCGTGGTTTTAGGCTTTGCTGTAACACGTCATATCTTGAACAACTCCTTCGAGGACATGACTCATTCCACTGCTGGCGCCTGATTGTCGCACAAGCTGAGAATTGATCGCGAGCGAGATTACAAAAACAAAACAAATGCGAGCTATCCTAGTTTCAAGTTCTATTTTTACATTTTTTTTTCGAGATTTTTTCGTTATCGATTGCATGTGCATATCGGAAACCAGAATAGCTATCGATATTTTGAAATAAACTTGATCTGCCCATAGCTTAGGAGAAGTTATGTTCCAAATTTGAAATCTCTAGCTCTTATAGTCTGAATACTCTTTCGGAATGTGTGTGCATCTTTTGTATGTAAATGCTCAACTGTAAAGTAGTTGTGTTGCAAAATTATTTGCTAGTGTCATATAGTTAATATCTCGAAAGAGTATGTATGAACAGAGAGTGTCTTTTTTAGGTTTTTGGAGGCAGATACAAATGCGCGCAAATTTGGAATTTGAACATTGGCAATCGACATCAAATATGTATTTACTTTCAAGGGTCGAAAATACATAATTATATAAATAAAATATAAATAATTATTAGACAAATGATTAATTATGCACCTCTTAACGATTTAAATGTATTTTAATAATTAATAAAAAAAAAATATTAATATAATAACATAAATTTTATTCGTATCCTCAACTTGTTATAAAATTGCTGACAATTCTAAAAGTTGAGGCAGGTCAAAAATAACAAGACAATTGCGATGCATACATAAAAATTTGCTGCCTTTGCATACATGTACACACATACACATGTATATGCTGGGCTGAGCAAACGAAACAAAATAACAAAAATCTCGGCAAAGCTAGCCCACCAAAAAATGAAGCAAGCGCAAGTGCATGCAGCTTTCTCGCTCTCTCATCATTGAAGAGCGGCCAAGAATGCACAAACACATACATGTCATGTGTGCGTGTGAATGCCCGCTCGCTCACATACGCACGCATACAGACACGCGACTCAGCTCCAGAACAAATCCGTTGAGTTGCTTACAGCAGAGCAAGCAATAGAATGACGTCACTTTGCTGCGCGGCCAGCTCAGTCTGTTAACTTTTCGAATCTTCTTCTTCCTGGAGCCATCGTTCAAGATTTTGACGGCAATAAGTTTACAGTCGATTTAAGGCCTCTATGATATTCTATGCTCAGTGATACAACGCTTGCACTTAAGAGCTAGGTATGGGTGGTGCAAATTAGGCAATGCCATTCCCTTAACTGCAGCCTCTTAGTTATTCTTAGCTTAGCTTAGCTTAGTGCGTGCGGAGGAGGTAGGGATATGAAGATTTATGTTTGACAGTAGGAAGCATCTCCGAACCCATAAAGTATGTGTATTCTTGATCAGCCTCAACAGCCGAGACTATACAGCCATGTCCATATGTCCGTCTGTCCATCCGTATGTATGAACGCGTCGATCTCAGAGACTACAAGAGCTAGAGACTTCAGATTTTGAATATAAGTTCTCCTATACCATAAGCAGAACAAGTTTGTTTCAAATTATCGATAACTATTCTGGTTTCCGATATACACATGGAACCGATTACAAAAAAATCTCGAATTTGGAAAATGTAAAAATAAGGGTTGAAATAATGGGTAACGATAGAACTTTTCTGAAAATTTCATCGAAATCGGTTGAAAAACACCAGAGATATCGAAGATTGATGTTTAGTCACAGATGCATACCGACAATGACTGTATTTGTTAAGTATGTGGTTCGGGGTATCTCCTAGTCGGGAAATCTCAACTAGAGCCTTATTACTTGTTTAATATTTTGATTTACGTATTATATATATGTCGTGTCATTGCTGGTTAGAATGTTAAGGCAGTAACAGTGCTGTTGTTTTGCTGTTGTTACTATGTTGGGATTTCGAGACATACGAAATCCTAAGAAATATTTCATCACCTTTAACGTTGTCGTCTTTCATGCATTTTTAGTTTTGCAAGAACAGTTAGAACGCGACGATTCCGCGACATACGAAATACTAAGAAATATTTCATCATCTTTAACGTTGTCGCCTTTCATGCATTTTTGTGGTTTTGCAAGAACAGTTAGAACGCGGCGACATAATGAAGCCGAGTGTGGTTCGGTGCGAGGTAGAAGAGAAACCGAGAGTCAGTATGAATTAGAGTAGCCTGCCGTACGCACCGAAACTCACTGCGTTCAACAACAAAAATAGAAATGGAAAACGATCCTTCAATAACATCAGAAGTGGGATCGGCACCACATCCTGCATTCTCAGAGAATCAATGGCGCATAATCCTACAAATGCAAAATCAAAACATGCTGGAGCTTGTAAAAACTATGCAAGCATCAACATACGATCAGCAGCAGACACGTAGCATCACTTTGCCAAAATTTTTTCTTGATACTGCAGGCGCAGACGCCTCGAAATGGTGTATTACAGCAGACATTATTTTAACGGAGCAGCCTTTGGAAGGTAGCAAGCTGATCACGGCGTTAAGCGAGGCTTTGGAGGGCAGTGCTTCACAATGGCTAACTCAAATTTCATATCCCGGCATTAAGTGGAATGAATTCAAGGAACTATTTCTTCGCCGATATGAAAACAATGAGACGCCGTCAGCAATGTTTTTAAATGTGTTAAATAGTCGCCCAACTAACGGCGAGTGCCTTGCGGTTTATGCTAGCCGCTTAGTGACAACCTTAACTTCGAATTGGCAAAAGAAAAAAATTGAGGAAATAGCTGTATCAATTGTACTCGCGCATTTGGCAAACGTGGACAACCGCTTGCAGCGAATTGTTTTTACATCAAAGGTGCAAACTAGAAGCGAGTTACAATCTGAACTTAGTGCTTTCACCTTTCAAAAACACCGCAATGTCGACCGTGATGACGAATCTGGACCGGACTCCAAGAAGAAGAGATTGTCAACAATAGTATGTCATTTCTGTGGTAAACCGGGACATAAAATGGCTGAGTGTAGAATTAAAATGCGACAAAATGCCTATATGACACCTCAACAAGATAAGCCGACTGTTACCTGCTATAAGTGTGGCCTGCCTGGACACTTTGCAAACAAATGCGCCAGGGCCAGAGCCAACAGGAACTATGATGCAGCGAGGTGAGATTTACCCAATTTCTTTTGACTCCGGTGCAGAATGTTCAATTATAAAAGAGAAGATCAGCAGTAAGTTGTCTGGTAAGCGCATTAACAGTATCATCATGTTAAAAGGCATTGGCGATGCTGGTATTTACAGCACCTTACAGATTTTAAGCCAGGTTAATATAAATGGAAACGCACTTCAAATATTGTTTCATGTAGTGCAAGATAGGTATTTAAAAAGCGACATTGTTATTGGTCGTGAAGTTCTTAATCAGGGATTTAATGTCATTATATCACAGAATAAGTTTGAAATTGTAAAAACCAAATCTGTAAATATTTGTTCAGTAGATATGGAACCAGTTGACCTTACCAATCTTGATACCGAATTGTGCGAAACTGATAAAAACAAGTTAATAAAATTACTTAAGAATTATTCCGCTGCACTCATAAAGGGGACGCCATCTACACGCGTTAATACAGGAGAAATGAAAATTCGATTGATTGACCCTAGCAAAACTGTACAACGGCGACCCTATAGACTTAGCCCTGAAGAAAGAGGTATCGTTAGAGAAAAGTTGAATGAGCTGCTAAAATGTAATATTATTCGACCCAGCTGCTCCCCTTTTGCAAGTCCTATACTGCTTGTCAAAAAGAAAAATGGAACTGATCGCCTTTGTGTCGATTACAGGGAGTTGAATTCCAACACGATTGCAGACAAATATCCTTTGCCCTTAATAAATGACCAGATTGCTAGGTTGCGTGGCTCCAATTACTTCACCTGTCTTGACATGGCAAGTGGATTTCACCAAATTCCAATTCATACTGATTCCATCGAATATACTGCATTTGTGACTCCGGATGGCCAGTACGAATTCTTAACTATGCCGTTCGGACTCAAAAATGCGCCATCTGTTTTTCAACGGGCAGTTATGAGAGCTTTGGGTGACCTGGCCTATTCATACGTGATTGTCTATATGGACGATATTATGATTGTGTCACCTACAATTGAATCAGGCTTGGAAAGATTAAAAACAGTGCTAGACATCCTTACAGTAGCTGGATTTATTTTTAATGTCAACAAATGTAGTTTTCTCAAAACAGTCGTTCAGTATTTGGGATACGAGGTAAGGGCAGGAGAAATTCGACCAAACTTGCGAAAAATTACTGCATTGATATCTTTGCCACCGCCACAGACAGTTTTTGGTGTGCGACAGTTTATCGGTCTAGCATCCTATTTCCGCAAGTTTGTACCCGGCTTTTCCCAAGTTATGAAGCCATTGTACGCTCTAACATCAGGAAAGGAAAGTTTTGCTTGGAATGCTGAGCTAGAAAGTATTCGAAAGAAAATTGTGACTATCCTTACAAATGAACCAGTTTTAGTAATATTTGACCCCCAATATCCTATAGAACTGCACACTGACGCTAGCTCAATCGGATTTGGTGCCATGCTTTTGCATCGTATTAACAACAAACTTCACGTTGTAGAATATTTTAGCAAAACAACTTCCGCCGCTGAGTCTAGGTACCACTCCTATGAGCTGGAAACTTTAGCAGTAGTTGAATCAGTAAAACATTTTCGGCATTATTTGCTTGGAAGAGAATTTGTGATTTATACTGATTGCAACTCATTAAAGGCGTCACGCACTAAAATAGATCTTACTCCTAGAGTTCATCGTTGGTGGTCTTATTTACAATCCTTTAACTTCGAAATCCAATATAGAGAAGGGAAGCGTATGGCACACGTAGATTTTCTGTCCAGAAACCCAGTTCATTTAAAACCACAGTTGGTTTTGGATAAAATACCCGAAAAGCGAATAAACATAGCAGAAATATCAAATAATTGGCTGTTAGCCGAACAGCAACTGGATCCAGATATTGTCGACATTGTAAGCAAGCTGAATTCCAACGAGTTGCAAGACGATATAATCAAAACATATGATTTAAGAAAAGGGATGCTGTTTCGCAAAATACAGAAAAAAGGTAAAACACGGTGTTTGCCAGTTGTGCCCCGATCTTTCAGATGGTCAGTAGTGAATCAGGTACATGAGTCGGTCATGCATCTAGGGTGGCAAAAGACACTCGACAAGGTTTACCAGTATTACTGGTTTGACAAAATGAACAAATATGTCCGAAAATTTGTTAACAACTGTATAACATGTAGGACAGCCAAGTCACATTCTGGTAAAGTTCAAGCAGAGCTGCATCCTATCCCAAAGGTCAGCATTCCGTGGCACACTGTGCATGTGGACATTACTGGTAAATTGAGTGGCAAGAGTGATTTAAAGGAATATATTATTGTTCAAATTGACGGTTTCACAAAGTTCGTATACCTATATCACACTCTTAAGATAGATACAGAGAGCTGTATCAAGGCCATGAAGTCTTCCATTTCCTTGTTCGGTGTACCAACACGCATTATTGCTGACCAGGGTAGATGTTTTTCAAGCGCACAGTTCTCAGAATTTTGTTGTTCAAACAACATTAAACTTCATTTAATTGCGACTGGGGCAAGTCGGGCTAATGGGCAAGTTGAGCGCGTAATGAGCACGCTCAAAAATCTATTAACTGCAGTTGAATCAAGCCAAAGATCCTGGCAAGAAGCTCTTGGCGAGGTACAGCTAGCGTTAAACTGCACTACTAATCGGGCCACTGATGCAAGTCCCTTAGAGATGTTAATAGGAAAAGAAGCTCGACCTCTTGGATTAGTTCCTCCATTGGACACTGAGTTGGAAGTAGACTTAGACTCTACAAGGGCTCGAGCCAGTAGCACTATGAAATCCTTAGCCTCTTACAATAAAAATCGATTTGACAAATCCAAGGCCGCCGTTGTAAGACACAGTGTTGGTAACTATGTCCTTCTTAAAAACGAGGAGAGACACCAAACTAAACTAGACCCAAAATTTAAGGGACCGTTTTTGGTAGTTGAAGTCTTAGATGGTGATAGGTATATGTTGAAGTCGTTATCAAGCAAGCGACTATATAAATATTGTCATGAAGACATTAGAAAACTTCCAGAGGGAAATGTTCCCCAAGAGTTGGACATTGACAATGAAGATTCAAGCTCGCCAAAGGGTCAAGTGGAGACTGAAAGTGAACCGTCCAAGTGAGACGATGGTTATCCGTCCAAGTAGGACGATGGTTATCCGTCCAAGTAGGACGATGGTTATCCGTCCAAGTAGGACGATGGTTATCCGTCCAAGCAGGACGATGGTTATCCGTCCAAGTGAGACGATGGTTGAAGTAACGAATTAAGTTTAAAATGTTGGAAATGAAAATTTACGTATTGGCAAAAAGTTGTTTAAATATTGTAATTAGCATAAGTGAAACATTGAATTAAATTGAATAAATGTTAATAATTTGTCTGAAGGAAAAGTTGGATTGAATGTTTCATTAAATGTTGAGTACACGAGGACGTGTAAATGTCAGAATGGCCGTGTCGTGTCATTGCTGGTTAGAATGTTAAGGCAGTAACAGTGCTGTTGTTTTGCTGTTGTTACTATGTTGGGATTTCGAGACATACGAAATCCTAAGAAATATTTCATCATCTTTAACGTTGTCGTCTTTCATGCATTTTTAGTTTTGCAAGAACAGTTAGAACGCGACGATTCCGCGACATACGAAATACTAAGAAATATTTCATCATCTTTAACGTTGTCGCCTTTCATGCATTTTTGTGGTTTTGCAAGAACAGTTAGAACGCGGCGACATAATGAAGCCGAGTGTGGTTCGGTGCGAGGTAGAAGAGAAACCGAGAGTCAGTATGAATTAGAGTAGCCTGCCGTACGCACCGAAACTCACTGCGTTCAACAACAAAAATAGAAATGGAAAACGATCCTTCAATAACATATATATATATTTATATATATTTATATTTAATAAGTTATAAAAAATATTTAATTGCTATCAAATATTAAATATTTAAATAACGATCAACGTATTTTAATTTCTTTTGTTGTTTTTTTTAACACACAAGAAAAATAATTAATTTTTGCGATTTTAGACTTAATAATTGAAGCAACATTTTATATTGTTGTCTTCTATTTTGGCTATTATATAATAGTTATATAGACACTGCTTAAGTGCATTTAAAAATCAAATAAAGCTAAGCAGTGTGAATATTCTATTTAAATAATATAAGTTGGTAAATTCAATTTTAGTGAATTCTATCTTTACGTATAGACACTGCACTATGGCCCTTTTTCCCATTTCCTGACATTCTTATGGTTTTTTGAAATTGGTCCGATTTAAACAATTTTGATGGCAAACAGTTAAGAAAAGATCGTCCCTTAAGGTTACATACTCAGATTATTAAATTTCGAGTCTTTCGATATGTACCAGGGCTGTCAAAGCTGATGAAATAATCGAAAGCAATTGATTTGCACGCCCTGCTTAAGTTTTTATTAGTTTTGACAATTTGTGTGTGCCATAAACATAATATTCCGGTTTTTACAAAAAAAAAATGGTGATGACAATCAATGAGTGGGGCTTTTATCTTTCGTTTGGTATATATTTTTAGTTGGTAGCTGTTGTGGTGTCCTTGTTTTGTGTTTGTAAACAACATGTCCAAAAATTGCAGTTTTGACATGAAAAGTTGACTTAAGGTAGAGTTTTCTTTTTTTTTTGTCGAACTTAGTCTAGCAAGTGGTTATATACGTCTTTTAGAGTAATCAATTACGAACAATTTGACACCAAACTCAAAATGTAGTTTTTGAGATTCTCTTAGAAATTTGCATTTTAAGCACATAACCTCTAAATGAAAAATACAAAATTGTGCGAAAAACACAATTTGTCATTTAGGCCCAATTTTTCAATGTCCGGTTAGTCAACTTATTCTAAGTTTAGTCGAATTTGAGTTTCTCAATGTTCGGTTAGCACTTACTTATCCGATGCATGGAGGTCCGGCTACTACTTATACCGATGCTAAGTAACGATATATAAATATCAATACAATCATCGTAAGGCGAACAGCTGACCCAAGCTTGCAAGTGTCAGTTGCTTATTTTTGTTTATGAAGCAAATTTTCAAAATGCGTATTTGAGTCTTCAAGGTCCACAAACACATGCTCCTCAACAACTAAAATGGTTTTCCCTCCTTGCCGTTTACAACAGGGCTCATAGAAAGCTATTATAAATACATTTTGATGTGCAACATGCAGCAGTTTGAGAGTCACAGGCAAAAACAAAACCAAAAGAACAGCTGAATCCCCGTTAAGGTTGGCAGCACCATTCGGCGATAGTGATATACCGATGATAGGTTACTTTGGCTTTGAGAAAACCAAACTAGTATAGCTCGAGCATAAAAGTTATTCCGAAGAAAACTTATTCCAAGTTTAACTGGACATTGAGAAATTGGGCTTAATGCCAAATATGCGATTTTGTAAAAATTATGTCAAAACATCGTAATATTCTTTAAAACTTTTAGGTTTTGTCCAAAAATAGTGGTTATTTGGAGCGATTTGAACATAAAAAAATATACTTTTTGCTTCTTTTTTCTATGAGGGCTTGTGAGGTAGGCCCCGAATAGGCCTCCCCCACAAAGCGCTGTCGATAAAGTATAGTTAGAGAAAGCCGCAAGAAGCGCGATAATTGTTATTGTTATTGGATTTATTAATAAATAAGACAAAGAGAACGCAAGAAGCGAAATAGAAATTAACTTAACATTGTATAAGTAACATTTAACTAGCATCTAACGTATTAAGATTTAAAGTAGAGTTTTGAATATAACCGCCGCCAGCGCAGGGTCGCAAGGTGCAGCTCGCCAGCTGTGATCTTAAAATCCACCACGGTCGCGGATAAACGTGGGGAGTTGCAAAAATGCAGATCGCGCCGAGGCTGGAGCGCGACCGACTCGGGAGTTGCGAAAGGTCGGTGTAAGCGGACGGACACGCTCGGGGATCGAGAACGAAGAAAACGAGCGAAAGGTGATGGGCGCGCCCGTGCGCGCATAGGTAAAAGGTTAACACTTGACAGGTGACCGGGACTATTAAAGTAGGAGTAAGATTGTCTTAAAAAGACATTTGGATTTAACTAAACTGATCGCAGGGGAATCCACGATCTAGTGAAAGAATATTTTCTGAGTTGTGTTAATTTTTATTTGTGCGTGCGCGTGTATCAGAGCATAAGTGCCTGCAGTGAATCAGTCAAAATATCCCGACCGTGTGTAAGCCACACGTTTACCGTCTCTAGCGAATACAAGTATTCTTGTGAGTTAGACCTGGCCGGACTGAGTCTTATACCCCAGCCAAATTACTACTTTACAGGCTATACGATATGGTGGTCGGATGTGGGTTTACTTTCTCCACGTTGTAGGGAGCGTAATATTATTCATATTGAGTGAGTTTGGTCAAAATATATTCACATACAATGAGTTTTTTTTTCACTTAAACTCGATTTTCCGACCGATTGTTCATATGGGAGCTATATGATATAGTAAGCCGATGTTGATGATTTTATGCACAAAGGCTAAGAGCATAAAAGCACGCTTATATACCAAGCTTGGTCAAGCTATCTTGAAAAACAAAAAATAATAAGGAAGGAGGGGCGGTGCCTCGCCCATTTTCTCACAAACATTACTAAACGACATATATGTACCTAAGCAACTAACTTTTTAACAATTGGCGGCATAGTCTTTGAGTTATTAATTTAGCGTCAAAAAATGGGAAACAGGGCCATAGTGCCATGTAAGGTTGTAACAAACGTAAATTGACTCAAAGCCAAATTAAAATATGTCTATTGAAACATTAGATATTAGTGGTGTTTTGGTGCCGCATTCAGTTATTGCCATAATTGGTGATGGAGCCTGCCTTTTTAGATCTTCCATGGCACCATACGCCAACATATTGTAGCCCATGTTCTAACCAACTGGGAAACTTTTGCTTGCTTCTCCTTAAACTTAAATGGAGAGTGCTATAGCTCTTCTGAACAATATGAGTGCGCTATGTCAAATTCATATACTTATGGTACTGCATGTGAGCTTCAAGCAGCAGCAGAAATTTATGCTATACATTTTCAAGTTTTTCAAAATGGAAATTTATTACAAGCATTTGGAAATATATTGCATCGTGTAAAAAGATTGCGTTTTATCGGTCCATTAATGGATGGACCTTTTGATGATTATATTACTTTAGATATAGTATTACCTCATGATTCTGATACGTCAAGTGAATGTAAAACTGAAAATGTTAAGAATCCCGTTAAAAGACGTAGTCGGTTCACCGACAAAACAAAAAAAAACAGGCACAAAAAAATTCAGTTGAAAAATATCTTGATAAAAAAAGGCATAAGCACATAGAAGCATCAAAGAGATTTCAGGTTTATCAGGAAAAGCGAATATGAAATACTTTGCTATAATATGTTGTTAAATATTTTCTAATTTATTTATTTCATATCTATCTACTATTGCTAAAATTTATATAAACTATCGGCGCAGCGAAGCAAGCAGGACACTAACTAGTTTATATATACATGTATGTATGTATGTATGCATACAGCATCTTAGCATAAGGTCTATGCAGAAGACAAGGACAACAAAAACTACAAAAACTTTTACAACTTGCAAGAACTTTTTTTATCTGACTTTACATTATCTTCTTATTTGTCTTGTGTGCTTTTTTCTTATTTATTTGGCTACAGCATTTTGATGCAGTTTTTTGAAGGACACGATTAGCTATCTTCTTGCAAAATTTGGTAGCTCTAGCTATAATAATGAGAGAAATATAGGGTTTGACAGATTTTCAGTTATCGACTATATACTAGCCCCCCAGTGGGCGTAGCACCCAATCTTGAAACTTTATTTATCCCGACCATATACAAACATACTTGCAAAGTTTTAAGTCTCTAGTTTTAAGGGTGTCAAAATATATTGTGTTCACACAAACACAAGGACAGCCACCATGACGGACATTGAGCAAACCAATATACGACCAATGATCGAACTTAGTTTACAATAATTACTTACAAAATTTTAATTCAATTATGAACAGTTCAATATACGAAAAGTGTTTTCTAATTTTATTGTTAACAATTTCTTTTAAAAGATATATAGGGTTTTATGTACCATTTTGATTTAAACACGTATTTAGGGTTGTTGATTATATATCAATATATCGATATTTTTATAAGAAACGATATATTTATATCGGGATATTTTTTTTTGCCCAAATATCGAAAATGCGATTATTTTTGGGATATTTTTAGATATTTTCAGATGAATCAGGTGATGGCTTTAAAAGCGCCCATAATAGGTAAATATTAAAAGGCTTGTCAATGCACGAGTCGGAAAATTGGGAGCTGAAGCTATATTTCAGCTTGCCGCAGAGGGAAAGTAATCCCATAATGTTCCGGACTTCGGCACGTCTACGGTTAGTCAGGCACCAAGGTCTGATTATTGATTCTTGTAGAACTCGACAAAATAAGACGAATATATTAAATAAAATGTATCGATAGCTCGCTTGGTTATCGAGATATACTTAATAAAAATCGAAAATTAAATTTTTTGGTGAAGTTTAACAGATTTAAAAAAAAATCGAAAGTACACAACACTATTATTTTCGATATGTCGATATTCATCGACTTATCGGTCAAAATGTAACCAATTTTTTTTGTTTGATATATATAGATACTAAAAGGTCGGAAAATTAACGAATACATATATTTAATCACCTCCACTTAGACGCCACTGGTGCAAGTTTTCATAAACATCTGAAATCTTAATTTTAATGACAAAACAAATGGCAATTGTGAGAACTTCATTTACAGAAATACGGCAGAAATAACCATCAACCAAAAAAGGTGTGCAAACTAGGGCTTATATGTTTTCTGCAGGATTTATAACCCTTTTTATACCCTGAACCCATAAAATGGATAAAAAGGGTATAATGTTTTGTGCAAAAAGTTTGCGACAGGCAGAAGGAAGCATCTCCGACCCCATAAAGTATATATATTCTTGGCACGTCTACGGTTAACGGGGCCACGAAGTCTGATAATTGATTCTTGTAGAACTCGACAAAATAAGACAAAAATATTAAAGAAAATTTATCGATAGTTTGTCTGGTTAACGAGATATAGCTAATAAAACAATCGAAAAATATCGAAAAAATAAATTTTTTTGTGAAGTTTAATAAATTTACAAAAAAAAACCGAAAATACTATGTGCGTCAAGATAGCAACGGTCCACCAGCAACGAAAATCGGCTATCGATAGTTTTAAAATTATGAAATGTATTTTGACATGAAATCAATTTCAGTTTTTAAAATGGGTGGATGAAGTGATATATATAAGAAATTTTTGCACTTTCTCAAACATCTCAGCTCAGAGATAATCGTTCTCAAAAACCGCAAATGCACGATAGCCTTAAAGCCTTATATTTCACCTTCAAGATGGTAAAAATTTTAGAAAAATCTCCTCTTCAGTTTGAAAGATATTATTGAATGAGTGCAGCTACCTCGGTGCCAGGCCCATACAAAATTTACTGCCTAAATATGTGTCTTATAGCGTATTTCCACTGCTCCGTTTCCTTAAATTTTACGAAAGCTGTTTCCATTGCTCTTTTAGTTAACCTCCGTAAATAAATCAGCTGTTCGGTTTGTTTTGCTTTGTATTTTCTGCAAAACAGTTAGAAAAACTAGCCGAAATTGTACATTGCAAATAAGTAACAGCGTGTTGCCAACTTTTATGGCTTATTTTTAATGCCTACAAGCAATTTTGCTTGCATTGCAGACGCAGTACAAGTCAATTTTCGTATATACGTGGGAGTTATTCTGAACTGCCCTAAGTGCAACAAAATTATCCGCCCACAGTTTTAAAAGCATTCCTTTGAACCTTGGCACCCAATTCAATTGTTTCCTACAATAATTCATCACAAAACAAAATTTTTAATTATATTTTGAATATTACTATATATTGCGCCTAAATATTCACAATTTCTGCTATTCACAATCATCTGTTTTGCGACTGTTATAGCGTATTTCCACTGCTCAGTTAGTCTCAGTTATGTTAGTTAACAGTAACTGAGGTTCAGTTTGCATGTATTCTCCCATAAGGAATTAACTGAAGTAAAACTGACCGTAAATATTAACTGAAGAATAACTGAAGAGGAACTGGTTCATTTGAACACTTGTTCGATAAAACATCGCTGTTAATGGGCACTTTTCATGTAACAGTTGCAAAACAGATGATTGTGAATAGCAGAAATTGTGAATAAGTAGGCGCAATATTAAATAATAATCAAAATTGAATCAAAAATTTTGTTTTTTGATGAATTATTGTAGGAAACAATTGAACTGGGTGCCAAGGTTCAAAGGATTGCTTTTAAAACTGTGGGTGGATAATTTTGTTGCGCTTAGGGCAGATCAGAATAACTCCCACGTATATAGGAAAATGGACTTGTACTGCTTATGCAATGCAAGCAAAAATGCTTGTAGGCATTAAAAATAAGCCATAAAAGTTGGCAACACGCTGTTACTTATTTGCAATGTACAATTTCGGTTAGTTTTTCTCACTTTTTTGCAGAAAATACAAAGCAAAACAAACCGAACAGCTGATTTATTTACGGAGGTTCAGTTAACAGAGCAATGGAAACAGCTTTCGTCAGTTACTGTTAAAATTTACGGAAACGGAGCAATGGAAATAGGCTATTACATTAAAGGAGCCCATTAACAGCGATGTTTTATCGAACAAGTGCTCAAATGAACCAGTTCCTCTTCAGTTATGGGAGAATACATGCAAACTGAACCTCAGCTACTGTTAACTAACATAACTGAGAATAACTGAATAACTTAACCCCAAATATATTTTCTTTTATTTTACAGATAATAGCGTGAAAAGCGGTATATACAATATTAAAGCTACATTTTAGGAGAAGCTATTGCAGTTAAATTTACAGAAATTGCCCAGCTAGATTTTGAGAAAATAAATTAAATGTAAATTAACCTAAGATAGTTCATAATGGAACTGGTAGCTCCAACGTGAACTGAGCTACTGCGCAACAGAAAGCTAACTGATATGGAGCGGGCCATGGAGCTATGGCAGCTCAAAACATATGTTCAAAGGTAAGCAAATGCTTCCTGGCACAAATGGTCGTGGTCACTTCACATTTTATGAATTAAAATTACCAATAATTCACTAAACATGTCCATTAAAGTTATTTGTTAATCATTATATTGCTATTAAATAGACATTTTATAAGAAAATAAAATATTCGATTTTGTCGCCTTTCCCGCCTGTTGCCATATGAATACATTTAACAAGGTGGCACCTTTTTGTGTCGATATACAAAATGAAATGCAATTTTCTTCCAAACAAGCGGGATATCAAACGATACGCATACCATAATAATGGAAAAATTATTGCCACTTAGCATAGCTACCGTGCAATTTTCGCCATTAGCTGGGGAAAAATATAAAAGCTAGCAACGATTTTTCTAAAAAATTTACCATTATAAGGGGGAAAAATAAAGCTTTATTTTTGCATTTGCGGTTTTCAGAGCGATTATCTCTGAGCTGAGATGTTTGAGAAAGTGCAAAAATTTCTTATATATATCACTTAATCCACCCATTTTAAAAACTGAAATTGCCCAAATATTACATACAAACAATAAATAAATAAATTTTCTACAATTCTGCATCATTAATTAATTGATTTCATGTCAAAATACATTTTATAATTTTAAAACTATCGATAGCCGATTTTCGTTGCTGGTGGACCGTTGCTATCTTGACGCACATGAAAATACAAAGAACAATTTATCGATTTATCGATATTTATCAAGCTATCGATAAAAAATGTACAATAAAATTTGTAGATGAAGTTTAATAGATTTCTGAAATATAAGACGAAAGGTAAATAAAATTTATCGATATCTCACCTAGTAATCGATATATAGATACATAAAAGTCGGAGAGTTAACGAATATACATACATATATATTTATTTTTAACATTTTTCTACCCTGAACCCATAAAATGGGTAAAAAGGGTATAATGGTTTTGTGCAAAAGTATGTAACAGGCAGAAGGAAGCATCTCCGACCCCATAAAGTATATATTCTTGATCAGCATCAACAGCCGTCTGTCCGTCCGTCCGTATGTATTAACGCGTCGATCTCAAAGACTATAAGAGGTAGAGATCAAATTTGGAACATAACTTCTCCTAACAGACCAAGTTTATTTCAAAATATCGATAACTATTCTGGTTTCCGATATACATATGCCATCGATAACGAAAAAATCTCGAACTTAGAAAATGTAATAACAGGAGTTAAAACTATGGATAACTTTATAACTCTGTGAAAATTTGGTCTTAATCGGTTAAGAAACACCGGAGATATTTTAAATTAAAGTTAAGTCAAGAAAAGCTGCACTGTTGCAAGTCATTTTAATACACGGGCTCATGGTATCTGTTAGTCGGGATTTCTCGACTAAAGCCTTCTTACTTGTTTTCAGATTCGCTCATTCTCGTGTTGTGGTGACAGTCGGCATAGGTACACCAGCATCATGATGCAAAGATTTAAAAGTGACGCAATGCGCAGGTCCGTTATGTGTCGCTTTCAAAATCACTACAAACTGTGACGTCATAGTTTGCTTTGTTTACATTTGTGCGTCTCGCACTATGGGTACGTTGCATGATTTCCGAAATTAAATTTTGAGGTTGTATGTGCAAATAAATTATAAAGCACATTTATGAATCAAAAAAGGTTGCCCTTTTCTCCCGTGAAATGAATATAAAGTCGTATAAATATAGTTTATAGCACCAGGGACCTTAACGGCTATAACTTTTATAAATCAAATTTGTTTCAAACGATTATTTTAGATTTTTTTTATTTAGGTCTAAAATGAATGATTATTTTTGATTTTTATTATAAAAATCAAATTTCTTATTGCAAAAATCACCTGCTGCACTTTCTTTGGCCTAACGGAATGCGATATTTTAGGCAAAAGACTTTTATAAAAAATTCTTGAGACTTTTATTTTTCCAGAAGACTTACACATATTTATATAAAAATCTATGCCACTTTTCGTTGTAATTTTATAATTCAAGAGTGGGCTCACCTATCCAACCGAAATATTCAGGCTTTGTTCGGACTATTTAGTAGATAGTTTGTGTGAAGTTTGCACAAAATCATTTACCACATTTTGTTAAAAATATTATTTGAATAAATCTTTTTCATGCACACTTTAAAAATCCCAGTAGGCCGAAACGAAATTCAGTCCTGGGGTTTTAGGTTTGTGTGTCAAATCATTATTGGTTTTGAGTGTGAAGCGTAAACACAAAAAAATAAAATAAAACAAGTAAAAACGTTGCAGTCGGACGCAACCGACTGCGGAATACTTTGATACCAGTAAAAGAACGGTTGATAAGGAGGAATGCAGGGGCGAAGGGAGTGGGCCATGTGGTAAACATCGCCAGCTATCATGTTACCAAATTTGGTGACTTTAGCTCAAAAACTGTGGAAGATAACTTCACTCCCAAATTTAAAAGGTGGGCGGCAGAGGTAGGCGTGGCATCAAAATTTTTGAATCAAATGTTTTTAACTGTCACTATCTATCTTCCTACCAAGTTTGGTGGCTCTAGCTCAAAAACTGTTAAAGATATAGCCGATTCCGATTTTATAAGGCGAGTGGCTTAGGTGGGCGTGGCATCCAAAATTTTGATGAATTTTTTTGGGGAACGTCAATATCTATCTTGCCACAAAATTTGATGGCTCTAGCCCAAAAAATGTGAAAACTACAGGCGTTTCCAATTTCTTGCAGAAGGGGGTATGGGGGCGGAATCAGGGGGCGTGGTATCCAAGTTTTGATGGGGAACGTCAGTACCTAACTTGACACAAAATTTGGTGGCTCTATTCCCAAAAATGTGAAAACTATAGGCGTTTCCAATTTCATGGAGAAGGGGGGATGGGGGCGGAATCAGGGGGCGTGGCATCCAAAATTTTGATGCATTTTTTTCAAGGACATGACTAGCTATCTGCGTGCAAAATTTGGTAACTCTAGCTATAAGAATGTGAGAAATATTTGGCTTTATCGGTTTTCAGTTAGCGAATTTATCGATTTCACAGCCTCCTAGTAAGCGTGGCACCCCAATCTTGACACTTTATCTGTCGCGCCTGTAGACAAACATAATTGCAAAGTTTCAAGTCTCTAGCTTTACGGGTGTTGAAAAAAGTTGCGTTCATACAGACGGACAGACGGACATTGCACAAAACCAATATACTATGAGACCTTCGGTATCAAAGTATAAAAACAAAACGAAACTTTCGATTGAAGCAAATTTTGAGCGCTAATTATTGCTTTGTGTTTAAATTTTTTGTTCAAATATATATGTGCGTAGACTTTTCTCAGATTTTTTTCAGCGATCCGTCTGTGTTTCATATCGTTGACAGGCTTTATTTGAATAAAACTAGCGGCCCGGTACGTGCTTCGCTACGTATAAAGTTAAATATTAAAAATAATTAATTGGAACAAACAGTAAGTTTTGAACTGTTTCTTTATTTGAAAAAACATATTAATGTAGCAATTTGTTTTTAATAGGATTTTTTATATTTTATTTGAAGGAAAAATGCCACGAGCCAGACGAGCAAATATAGGTCGCCGAACGCGTAATGCAAATGATGTGGTATTACTAAGACGATCACAGACTGCAGATGAACACGCGCAATATAATGCATCGCATCGTGAACGTAATAGTCGCAGAACCCGTAATGCTGCAAGTCAAAGAAATACAAGAGCAACTCAAACTGATAAGCAACGTGAAACGCGGAATGAAGTTGAACGGAATCGATGGAACCGGAACCAAGAAAATAGAAGTGTTGCGTTTAACCCCTATAGAGCAGCATTTAATTATAACAAAGAAATTGACTACAGTACACTGCATATCGTTGCTATTGGACCAATGAACGTTGTTTGTCAATATTGCAAGTTATTTAAGTTTGAAAATGAAGCCCCTGGATTGTGTTGCTCGACTTTTAAGGTAAGTGTATTGAAAAACTTTTACCACTATTGTTGACAGTTTTCAATTGTAATGGTGTTATCTTAAAGTAAATATGTAGCTCTGTGAATTGCTTTAATATGTTTTTCAAGTAAAGAAACAGTTCACTTCCGCCTCGTTAACGAGAGGTCCCAGGTTCAACTCCTGTCCCCGACTATAGTTTCATATACGATCAGTTTGAGTTTAATAATTAATATAAAAGCTAGCAACGATTTTTCTAAAAAATTTACCATTATAAGGGGGAAAAATAAAGCTTTATTTTTGCATTTGCGGTTTTCAGAGCGATTATCTCTGAGCTGAGATGTTTGAGAAAGTGCAAAAATTTCTTATATATATCACTTAATCCAACCATTTTAAAAACTGAAATTGCCCAAATATTACATACAAACAATAAATAAATAAATTTTCTACAATTCTGCATCATTAATTGATTGATTTCATGTCAAAATACATTTTATAATTTTAAACTATCGATAGCCGATTTTCGTTGCTGGTGGACCGTTGCTATCTTGACGCACATCATGACGCACATGAAAATACAAAGAACAATTTATCGATTTAAACAGAAAGGTCACTGATGGGAATGTTAGGAAACATTCGAAATAGCGCTATCTGGCCAGCCTAGTACATTTCATTTACAATTTTCAAATTGTTTCGAATCACCCCCTTTGATTCATGACGTCGAGCCTGTATTAATAATTGCAACAATTAGAAACGTCGCTGAAAAACACATGTACTTATAAAAATTAATAATAGCCATAATTTTTAACTTTTAAAAATATAATGTTTTCATTAAAATTGCAAAATAAAAGTTTATTACCCAATTGACTTTTTGTGATCATAATAAGCTTGTTGGTGTCCTTGAAAAATTTGTTGGATGATCCTTTCATAGGGATATTAATTTTACCCATAACTGTTATTTACGGTCTCTGGTAAGCGCGAAAAGCCTATAAAATTACCACAGTACTGAGAGAGCAACAGCTGATCGATTTCGCTCTCTATTTCTTGCGCAGCCAAAATCGCGCTTTCCTTTGAGTCACCTTGTGTTTATTGCATCATGCACGTGCATCATGAATACATTCATAGAATTGAGCGAATCTATGCATGTCTGTGTCATACGTGTGAGTCGCGCTGTTGGTCCCAAACCCAAATAGGCGGCTTAAAACTTGAACACGCGCGCGCATCGCTCTTCATGTTAGGCGCTGGATGACAAATTATTTTTAAATCTCGCACCGACCATGCGCCTTTGTTGTTGCCCATTTCAGCTCACACTCTTATGTATGCGCGCGCTCTGCATGTCAAAGAAAAAGCTTAGTATCGCTACCTTCTTCGTTGGTTGCACACAATCATACCCGCATTCGCTTCCAAGCAAGCAGTTTTTAAAAGAGTAGGAAGTCCAGTCTAGACTCTAGAGAGTGTATCGTCGTTGGTCGCGCTCGCTCTCTCGATCTCTTTGCTTACTTCTTAAATGTCAGTCTGCAATCAGCAGTTGTAAGCGAAGCATTCTTCATAATTTTGTTTTAAACTATTTGTGTTTTTGCAATGCAATGCAATAACAAGCAACAAAAACTTGTTAAAAATTTTATTATAAAAGAAAAATAATAAACATTAATTAAAGGTTAGAATTTCTTCTGTTATATTTATTTACCCATTCTGGTCTTAGCTGCAGCAAAAAAAAACTCACATATGGGCATTTCTCTGGTGTCGATCGTGACGGTCGTACGCATTGCAAGTGGTAAAAAGGTCAAAATTCCGTTTTCACTGTATTGTTGCTCTTGATTAGCCCTACAATTGGTGCTAAGGTCGATTTTAGGTAATAATTAGTTTTCGAGATTTTTGAAAAAACCGACGCGTACGAACGTGACAAAAACAGAAGTGGTTTTCGCAACGAGCAATTAAAACTCAGATTTCAGCAAAAGTAAAAGCAGTATTTTGATGCGGTTAAATTATAAATGTTGTGCATTGAATACCCTTTAAAACGGCTATAATTTTACCCGAATACGATTTGTACTTTTTTTTAATTCAATTTAATCCAGGTACGGTCGTTACGTAACGTTCGTGACATTTTTTCCATCAAATCGGAAACTAATTTATCTCTTACAGTTTTTGAGCAAGAGAAGCAAAATTTTGTAGGAAGATAGATAGTGACATTAACTAAAAATTTTAATGCCACGCCCACCTCAGCCGCTCAAATGTCAATGCATTATGTCTCTCATTACGAACATTTATTATAAAAAATCGAGCAAAATAACAGAAATTTGGCATTTTATCGACCTTGCATTCGAATATTTCAAAATTCTTTTATAAATAAATGAAATGTTTGTTAATTCTAGTTAAATTTAATCAATTCCCTGTACATATATGGTAAAACAACAAACTTACAGAGACTTTAAATTTGTTTGCTGTGGTGGACCTTTCTGTGGAAATGCCCCTATGTATGTACATAAGCATACACGTACGAATTTTTTGATTTGACACAAGTGAGCAAATTCATTACTCTCTCGCTCTCTCCCTCTCTTCAGTCATTTTGACCCGGGGTGTTCACAGCATGATGAAATAATATAAGGTGGTCTCGTCGGCTGTGGTTGGTTTTGAGTCCGTTCACGTTTAGTGCGTGCTCGCTTGTTAAAGTGAAAGGTTGTGCGCGGAAATTTTTTTTCCCAAACGTTAACACTTAAGCTAGCAAACAAAAATGACACATAGCATTTTATTTTAAGATCTCAATTTATTTTAGAATTAAGAACTTACATAAAAAAATATTATCGCTCTATTGTTGTATCACTCACACTTACTACGCTTAGCCCCTTCACTCGCAGTTGCTGTTAACGGACAGCTTTTGCAGACGGGACCACATTATATAAATGCATCATGCACAGCGTGCCCATTTGCCCTTCGTGAATCAAACGTTTCACACAGACACAAGCCGACGTCAACCGAACACCGGCCGAAGTCAATGTTGAGAGCGTAAAAATTAGCTCCGTCACATGCGCGCTGTCAACAAAGTAGGTTAATGTCGCTTTGCGTCGCATTTTGCATTTGCGTAATTATGATACACGCAGAAAAAAATTATTGTTTGGTTACGCAGCTATCTGCGCCAAACAACAACAAAGGCAGTTTGATCTCTTAGTTTTAAATCTCTTTGATCAATCATGCTCTGCGCAGCATTAGAGCAAATTACCGTAGCACTCATAACTGTTATTTTTATATGCTCATCGTAGTTATTTTTGTCTTGCATATTCTTTTGCTTGCCCTTGGCCTTTAGCTAAGTGCAAGCGGCTGCTGCAATTCGGCAGCCAATTAGTTTTTTTCGATCGCTTGAGAATTCAAGTCGCTGCACGGTACTCGACACCGCCTGCCAAATAATTCATTATATCTAATTATTGCACAGCTCAAATCGGAGCTTGTAATAAACAGCTATACATTTTGTTACTATTTTTATTTATGCGAATGCAAATTTTGGTGCATTTCTATTTGTTAACTTTAATTTCGTTATTTTTGATAGCTATTGAAAAATATCAATAGCTCAACATTTGGTAACCCCAACGTGATTAGCTCTGTATTTGTTTAAATAAATACAAATTATTTAAATAAAAGAGTTTTATAAAGCACGCGCCCGCGCTCTTTGCATCGTTTCGCTATTATCGCTTCGTTTTGTGTTCGCTTTCGCTTGAGGTGTTTGACCTGCATTGGCGCCCGCGCAGTCAATTTTCTTGTCGCTTTTGCTAATACAGTTACAGCAGCCGTTTCTGCATTGTTATTGTTGCTCCCGTTTCGTTTGCATTCGGTTGTGATCAAAGTGTTTGCCCTCAAATTGGCATTGTGATTTTGGTGCAATTTACATAACGTTTTTACCAGCTGCATTGCCATTGACATTACGTCGCTTGAACGTCAGTGTATTTAAAACTGTAATGTATTAAAGCATTATTGGTGGCAATAAAGTGACAGTGTTTGACATTTACTGAACATTGAGCATACACCGCGCAACTGTTTGACAGCCAGTGAACATAAAGCTGTATCCGATCAGTGTATAACATTCAGTGACTCTTAAACTGTATATTTAAAGTGGGTGCAGATATAAACGTATATCATGATAAAATACTGCTGCTGTTCCCAAGCCTGGTGCACCGTTTTACAAAGCCAAGGCCAAGGCTATCGACGAGCAGGTAAAACGGATGGCCACAGCAATCGCTCCGGAGCAAATTGTGCATCTCAACGAAGAAGAGTTGGCTGTTCGGCTTGAAGCTCTGGAAAATTCTCAGCAGTCATTTAACAACATGCATAACGCATTGGAGGAGCTGGATTATGATAAAATCGGGAGTGATTTACGTGCATCTTTTGATGAACTCGCCATCCTAGTTAAAACTAGCTTGCGTCGCGAAATAAATAAGCGAAAGTTATCGTCGCCTCTGTGCTCTACTATGAGGAAGGATGCATCTGTTGACAATCACACATTGTCTCAAAGCCGAATTCGATTGCCTGAGATCAATCTTCCAGAGTTTAGCGGAGGATACACAAAGTTTGCAGATTTTACAGCAATGTTCTCGTCAGTCATTGATGGGGACTCAGGACTTTCAGATGTGGAGAAGTTTCAGCATTTGCGATCGTGCCTGAAAGGACCGATTTTGGACAGTGTTTCTTCGTTGGAAATCAGCAGCGCTAATTATCCAGTTGCATTAGAGCTACTTAAAAAGCGGTTTAATAATAAGCGTCTTATTTTCCAGGCACATGTCACTGTAATGCTTCGAACCCTTTCGGATACAGTAAACGCCAACATCCGCGCTCTGCAAAGCCTGGGCAGCGTTGAGCAGATTGCTGGGCTTATCATCGTGCACAGCTTGCTGCAGAAAGTGGACCGGGCAACGGAGACCAGTTGGGAGGAGACAGCAATGATGGATACTATCCCGACCTGTGAGCAGTTCATGGCATTTCTGGATCGACGATGTCAAAGGTTGAAAAATGTGGAACACGCTATGGCAACGTAAAAGTAGCAAAATCTCTAACACCAGTAGGTAAGCCTTCGTCGCTACTAACTCCAACACAAATGAATGTGTTTTGTGAGACCTCTGGCCACTTAATATAAAACTGTTCACGGTTTGGAAATCTGTCTCCGCAACTGCGTCTACGCGAGGTAAAGAAGCTCTCTCTTTGCATTAATTGCCTGCGCAAAGGTCATCGGCTAAAAGAGTGCAGCTCCACTGCCTGCAACCGTTGCAAGGCCAAGCATCATACGCTTCTGCATTTTGAGAACCAGATTTACGGTTCTCAATTTAACTCTGCTCCGCATCCGCCTGCTGTAAAACCTTCGGCATAACTTGTAGCTTAAAATCTCAGTCAAGACATTGTGCTCTTGGCAACTGCTGTCATTAACGTTAAAAGTCGCACTGAGGCTCTGGTTCCTTGCCGTGCGCTTCTGGATTCTGGGTCGCAGGTGCACATTATTACTTCTCGTTCAGCTCAACACCTTCAGCTGCGCAAGCATCGATCGCCTACGTTGATTTCTGGATTAGGGGAGTCTAGCGTTGCCTCAGGAGGCTATTCAGCGAATATAAGTTTTCAATCGCGAGCATCTGAGTACGCTGCTAACATCTCAGTTTAAGTAGCTCCGTCTGTAACTAGAAATCAGCCAAGCTACGATATTAGCACTGATCTCTGGAATATACCCTCAAATATTCGCTTGGCTGATCCAGAGTTCTTTAAGCCGCAAAAAATCGATCTGTTAATTGGAGCTGGCCTGTTTTTGGAATTGTTATGTGTTGGTCATATCAAAATCGCTCCTGGTTTGCCTATTATACAACGAACGCAACTGGGCTGAATAGTGACAGGAGGAACGTCTTCGACGAGCCCTGCATCATTGATGGTCACTCGCTCGGATTCGATGCCAAATCCCAGCCCTGATCATAAGCTTGATAAAATCGTTCGTCGGTTTTGGGAGGTAGAATCATGTTCTCGTTCCGTTAACGAATCTACAAAGGAGTAACTTGATTGTGAAGCGCATTTCAAACAAACTTTCGCTCGTTTGGACACTGGCGAATATTCGGTTCGCCTTCCAGTTAAGCATGCTGTGAATCTGATTGGGCATTCGTATCAGCAAGCATATCGTCGGTTTTGTAACCTGGAACGCAAATTAGAGCGTCATCCGGAGTTAAAGTCGCAATATTCTGCACTTATCAAAGAGTATGTGGATTTATATCACATGTCTCTTGGGGAGTCGCACATGCTAAGTCGCTGCAAGTATTATCTTCTTCATCATTGCGTTCTTAAGGAAGACAGCTCAACAACTAAGCTTAGAGTTGTTTTTGATGGTTCGGCCGTGTCTTCGTCTGGTTATTCCCTGAATGAAATCCTCATGTCAGCCCCAACTATTCAATGCAAGCTGTTCAGTACATTGTTGCAGTTTAGGACTTTCCCAATAGCTCTGACTGGCGACATTTGCAAAATGTATAGGTGCGTTAGGATGGCTGAACCCGATTCATACTTGCAATGTATCCTGTGGCGTGACTCGCCTCATCAGGAAATTCAAGTTTTCAAGCTGGATACTGTAACCTATGGCACGAAGCCAGCTTCTTTTGGCCATTGATGAAAGAAGATCGTTTCCCGTTTGGTCTAAAGTAGTCTTGAGCTTCTGCTTCGGAAAGGAAATTTTAAGCTTAGGAAGTGGTGCTCGAATGATCCTCGCGTGCTACAACAGGTTCCTGATGAAGAAAAGGAGACTTTTCCAAAGTTTGACGATGGCACGGATGTCACAAAGACTCTCGGACTTGCATGGGATCCTGCTTCTGACTGCCTTCTGTTCAACTTCTCGCCTATGAAAGCGCCTGGAAAGCCTAGCAAAGGGTCTGTGCTGTCTACCACAGCTCGTTTCTATGACTTATCGGACCCGTGGTAGCCAAGGACAAGATCTTTTTGCAGCACCTTTGGAGAGAGCATTTGGATTGGGATGAAAGGCTTCCGACGGCATTGCATTGTTCTTGGAATAGTTTGTGTACCGACATTTGTAACACAGAGCAAATAAAACTCCCTCGACTGGTCATCGTTCCAAAAGGCATAATCGAAGTTCATGGTTTTAACGATGCTAGCATTGGAGCTTACGGTGGATGAATTTACGTCGTATTCATAACAGAAGGACGGCGCATAGTTCGTTTGTTGTGCTCAAAGTCTCGAGTCGCACCCTTGCGAACTCTCACAGTGCCAAAGCTGGAATTATCTGCCACTGCACTCCTATCTCAGCTCGTTCGGGAAGTAGCTCAAATTAATTTGTTCAATTGCAGATACTATTGTTGATGGGTTTTGGAAGTTGTGTTATCCTGGTTACGTGATGAGCCTTCTCGATTTCAAACGTTCACAGCTAATCGCATATCTTTAGTACAAGAACTTATGATAGGAATGGAATGCCGCTACGTACCTACGGCATGCAACCCAGCAGACATTCTTTCTAGAGGAGCACTTCCAAGCGAACTTATAATATCATCGTTATGGTCTAATGGTCCCGATTTTTTAACCAAAGGAGAGTGCGAATGGCCTGCATCATGTCTACCGACCCGGACGCTTCCTGAGCTGCGGCAAAAGGCGATAGTTGGTAATTCTAGATGCTCTGATGTCAGCATAGGATAAAAGTTTGTAAATTTTAATAACCTTCGTCGTGTCTTCGGTTACATATACAAATTTCGAAATCGCATCAGACATCTCAGTCCCACAGTAGATTGGATGCACAAAGGCACTCAATTACTCTTGGGAAGCATCCAGATGGCGGATCTGAGCGATGATTATAGGGCTCTTCAAGGCGGACGGACGATCAAATCATCCAGCTCTATTGCCTCGCTTACACCATTCTTGGATGAGTTTGGACTTCTTCGTGTTGGTGGTCGTCTAAAGCACTCGTGCCTGGATTTCGATGCTCAGCGTCCGATCATACTTCCGAGTCATCATCCTGTCACACGCGCAATCAACATGCATTTTCACAGGCGTCAGCTGCATGCTGGAGCTCGTTCTCTGCTTGCTCACATTCGGCTCCACTATTGGCCTATTGGTGGCCGCAAGACTGTCTCCAGCTTGACTAGCAAATGCATCATGTGCTTTCGAGCTAAGCCGGTACTGGCTGAGACAATCATGGCGGATCTTCCCCGGGATCGTGTAAGTGGCTTGCTGTCACTGGAGTGGACTATTGTGGACCGTTTTACTACAAGAGCGAGATTCGTAACAAAGGACCAGTAAAATGCTACATCTCAGTATTCATCTGCTTCGCATCAAAGGCAGTGCATCTCGATATGGTTCCTGATTTTTCGACAGCAGCCTTTCTCAATGCACTTAAGCGGTTCATTCTAACCAGATGTAAACCTGATCGCATATGGTCGGACAATGCTACAAATTTCGTGGGAGCAGAGAATGACCTAGTTAAACTCAAGCGGCTCTTCCTCAGCGAGAAGCACATTAACTCTGTCCCAGAGTTTTGTGTCGCTGATGAAATCGAATGGGAATTCATCCCACCTCGTTCCCCGCACTTTGGTGGACTTTGGGAGGTGGCGGTGAAGACAGCAAAATACCATTTTTATCGGTCGGTCGGACCCTCGCTTCTGCCCTGGGATGATCTGCGCACACTCGTCTGCCATGTTGGCGCAATAATAAATTTTCGACCTCTTTTTCCACTTTCAGAGCACCCTGCAGATCTGGATGTGTTAACCCCTGCGCACTTCCTTGGCACTGCGCCAATCGCATTATATCCAGATCCTGATGTCACCGCGCTGAACGTTAGCCGCCTAGATCGCTGGCAGCGTATAGCGTACTATCAGCAAATATTCTGGAGTGGTTGGCGTGAGGAATATTTAACGCTTCTTCAGCAGCGATCCAATTGGAGAACACCCCAGCCGGGCATTCTCATTAATGATGTCGTCCTTGCTAAGGATGAAAACTTGCCACCCCTTAAATGGCCACTGGCTCGTGTGGTCGAGCTTGTTGCTGGTGCTGACGGCGTTTCCCGAGTAGCTGTTCTCAAGACGTCAACTGGTACCATAAAGAGAGCTGTGCGCAAATTGTGTGCGCTTCCAAAAGAGGATGTTGTTAAAAGCCCGTGTCTTCCAACGGGGGGAGAATGTTTGGTTACGCAGCTATCTGCGCCAAAAAACAACAAAGGCAGTTTGATCTCTTAGTTATAAATCTCTTTGATCAATCATGCTCTGCGCAGCATAAGAACAAATTAACGTAGCACTCATAACTGTTGTTTTTATATGCTCATCGAAGTTATTTTTGTCTTGCATATTCTTTTGCTTGTCCTCGGCCCTTAGCTGAGTGCAAGCGGCTGCTGCAATTCGGCAGCCAATTAATTCTTTTCGATCGCTCGAGAATTCAAGTCGTGGCAGGGTACTCGACACCGCCTGCCAAATAGTTCATTATATTGAATATTTTTATATATATATAAATTTTATAATAAACAGCTATACATTTTATAACTATTTTAAGTTCGGCCACGAAGGCAAAATATATTATATTTATACGAATTCGAAACAATTTGATGATCCAAAACTCTTTACACGTCTCTTGTACGTCCTATTCTTGAATATGGATCTTGTTTCTGGTATCCCAAATACAGGATTCACCAGGATAGAATAGAATCAGTACAAAAACAATTTTTGCTCTTTGCCCTTAGGAGATTTAACTGGGATGCTAACATTAACCTACCTTCCTACCACAGTAGACTTTTACTAATAAATCTTCCTTCTCTTGCTGATCGCAGAACAATGCTTGGTGTAGTCTTTTTACACAAGCTAATTAATGGTGAAATTGATTCCTCCACCCAGAATAAAAACACCACGAGAATCAACTACGAAAATAGTAAATTTTACTATGCGGGCTTTAACTATGAAACATAGAAAAAATCGTTATAAACAATGTTGATTCAACTAAAAACATAGTTAAACAGCAAAATTAACATGAAACGTATTTACTTTTAAGTGCCTGCACCTTAATAAATATTAAAATTTAAAATTAAATGTCCGTTTTAATAAATTATATTTAATTCTAAAACTCTTCATACTGAGATTTACTATGTTCCGCATTCAAGTCAAAAAGCAGGCATTTAGTTCCCGCACCGAAGCTTTTCCGTTTTAACTCAAAACTAACTGCATACGAAATGTGTTCGGCAACAGCGCAGTGGTGAAGGCATCCGCTAAGTAAACGGGAGATCCAGGTTCGAATCCCATCGCAGGTTATCATTTTTCGTATTCGGTGAGTTTTGATATAAACTAATTTTCATCTTTCAAGCATTTTTAATAATTTAAATAATATTTCTAACAATACTAGAAGCCGCATGCGAGTGTATTAAAATCAACAGTTGTCAACAGTTGATTTTCAGGTGTCCGAGATGTTAAAATTAAAAATTTCATATTCAAATTTAATATGAACAATATTCGAATATTATATTTTTGTGAATCAATATTTACATATCCAACACCTTAATTTAACTATAAAAAATGTTAATTTTACTATTTCATAGTAATTCTTGATTTAACATTTTCACTAGTCAAGTTTACGATATTCATGTTTAAGTTGAAATTATACCCGAAAATAGTTAAAGTTACCATGAATTTGGTTATCTGTACTACGTTTTTCCCTGAGTGTCGGAATTAATCAGCCAAATTATGAACAATTATGATGTACTTATCGCCTTCGCGTAGAGATGAAGGCATAAGGTCAATGCATGTAATTTACAACTATTTTTAAGCTTTAACGCACACACTATCTAACACCTAAGTTTGGGTAACCATGTATTATTTTAACAATATCATAATTTTTCACAGCGTGCAATAATAACGCCACTTTTCGTTTGCGCAGTGTAAAGCACACCAATACACTGACACATGCTAGCCTCGCTCACGTTGGACATGCCTGATTTTGACACTCAAATAAGAAGTAGTGAGAGAGCAAGTGCAAGGTCGTTATTTTTCAGGTAACTTGACCTTTGTGTCTATTATTGAAATAATTAATTTTTCTAATATTTTTTTTTTAAATTGAACATATGGATTCTAACTAATTATTTTGTTGATTTCCGGAAAGGTAGTTATGTTTTTCTTGTACTTTTGAGAAGCTGTAAATACCTTTACCGATTTTGTGCCAAAAAAAAATGGTCGTTACTGCGATGCGCTAAAAAATAAAGCTTTCAAAATAAAAAACCTTTAATTTATTGTGTGCAAAAGACTTCGTTACTGTTAGTGAATGTTAAATAACCTTACCACTCTAGAGTTAAATAATATTTATCGATAACTTGCTTGGTTATGGCACTAACCAAATAATGTTATAGATGGGACATTTCTAGTACTGTTTTGGTTTCCACTACACTGTGAACGAGAGTGACCCATGATTGTTAACATTATGTTATGCTCGCTCAAAATGTTAACACATAGCAGAGAGACCCAAGTCTGTTTCAGTTTGTATTCACTTTCATCGGCTTTTAGGGGAAAGGGGGAAGCGGCGGCGGAAAGCAAGCAACGGTTAAAATACATTAGTATTTGTATACGTGTGCATTTGCTTCATACTTTGGTGGACTAGTAATGTTTGAGATTTTACAAATTTGTCTTTTTCAATGCCCTGCATACGCATGTGTGTGTGCAGGAATGTATATGCAGAATGTTTATATGTATGCGAGCCATTTGTTTTGGAATTTATTGACATGCCTCAACATCTATGATTTAATTTCTAACCGGTCAAGGTCGGGCTTTTGGGATTGCAAATATTCTTTTTATATTTAAAAAATTTAAAAATATTTGGCCGACTATTTTTATTTAAGTACATCTATTTAATTTACAATTATTTTTTGTATAGATTATACCACACAACTAAAAATATGTACTTAGGTTCATTCTGCATATACATTCATGCACACACACATGCGTACGCAGGGCATCGAAAAAGACAAAAGTGCAAAATCTCAAACATTGCTAGCCCACCAAAGTATGAATGCCCAGCATATTTATTAAGACTGACTAGGAGATACCCTATGCCCTAAACATTATTCGTTCATATATTGGCAAATCGACACGCACATTGATGCAAAACAAGAAAATATATATATAATGGGGCCGTAAATAATTTCCTTCTGCCTGTTACATACATTAGCATAGGCCAATATACCCGTTCCATCAATAGAAAAGTTATAAGTCCTCATCTAATTTCACAACAAGCGGCAGCGTGATGTGTGTGTATACAAGAATGATCATTTATGTATGTATGTATATCTATCATTCGAGTGTATACACATCGAGAATGGGCAAATGCAATAACTGCACTTGCTGGTGGCTGAGACGCAAAACCAGCACAACGTAAAAACTACCCTTTGTTTGAATATTCAATTATTACATTATTATTATATAAAATTTATTTTAAGTATTCAAATACAAAACAAGTTTATTTTATTTCGTATTTATTATGTTATATTCAACGTGTTAGATGATTTAATAATGCCATACCTAATATCCAAAATATTAGTAAACATATATTATACATATCATATTGCTTTTATCTAGTTATTAAACGAAATTTAAAGTAAAGTCAAACTACCCTTCCTTGTATACAAATACAAATGTATTTTTACCGCCACTTCCCCCTTTCCACTAAAAGCCGCTGAAAGTGAATACAAACTGAAACAGACTTGGGTCTCTCTGCTATGTGTTAACATTTTGAGCGAGCATAACATAATGTTAACAATCATGGGTGGAAACCAAAACAGTACTAGAAATGTCCCATCTATAACATTATTTGGTTAGTGCTTTTGCAGTTTCAAAATAGCTAGGTCTAGCTATAAAATAGCTAAAATGGCAACACTGATATACATGTATGTATGTATGTATGTATGCATACAGCATCTTAGCGTAAGGTCTATGCAGAAGACAAGGACAACAAAAACTACAAAAACTTTTACAACTTGCAAGAACTTATTTTATCTGTCTTTACATTATCTTCTTATTTGTCTTGTGTGCTTTTTTCTTATTTATTTGGCTACAGCATTTTGCCAAATTTGGTAGCTCTAGCTATAATAATGAGAGAAATATAGGGTTTGACAGATTTTCAGTTATCGACTATATACTAGCCCCCCAGTGGGCGTAGCACCCAATCTTGAAACTTTATTTATCCCGACCATATACAAACATACTTGCAAAGTTTTAAGTCTCTAGTTTTAAGGGTGTCAAAATATATTGTGTTCACACAAACACAAGGACAGCCACCATGACGGACATTGAGCAAAACCAATATACGACCAATGATCGAACTTAGTTTACAATAATTACTTACAAAATTTTAATTCAATTATGAACAGTTCAATATACGAAAAGTGTTTTCTTATTTTATTGTTAACAATTTCTTTTAAAAGATATATAGGGTTTTATGTACCATTTTGATTTAAACACGTATTTAGGGTTGTTGATTATATATCAGTATATCGATATTTTTATAAGAAACGATATATTTATATCGGGATATTTTTTTGCCCAAATATCGAAAATGCGATTATTTTTGGGATATTTTTAGATATTTTCAGATGAATCAGGTGATGGCTTTAAAAGCGCCCATAATAGGTAAATATTAAAAGGCTTGTCAATGCACGAGTCGGAAAATTGGGAGCTGAAGCTATATTTCAGCTTGCCGCAGAGGGAAAGTAATCCCATAATGTTCTGGACTTCGGCACGTCTACGGTTAGTCAGGCACCAAGGTCTGATTATTGATTCTTGTAGAACTCGACAAAATAAGACGAATATATTAAATAAAGTGTATCGATAGCTCGCTTGGCTATCGAGATATACTTAATAAAAAATCGAAAATTAAATTTTTTTGGTGAAGTTTAACAGATTTAAAAAAAAATCGAAAGTACACAACACTATTATCTTCGATATGTCGATATTCATCGACTTATCGGTCAAAATGTAACAAATTTTTTTGTTTGATATATATAGATACTAAAAGGTCGGAAAATTAACGAATACATATATTTAATCACCTCCACTTAGACGCCACTGGTGCAAGTTTTCATAAACATCCGAAATCTTAATTTTGATGACAAAACAAATGGCAATTGTGAGAACTTCATTTACAGAAATACGGCAGAAATAACCATCAACCAAAAAAAGGTGTGCAAACTAGGGCTTATATGTTTTCTGCAGGATTTATAACCCTTTTTATACCCTGAACCCATAAAATGGATAAAAAGGGTATAATGTTTTGTGCAAAAGTTTGCGACAGGCAGAAGGAAGCATCTCCGACCCCATAAAGTATATATATTCTTGGCACGTCTACGGTTAACGGGGCCACGAAGTCTGATAATTGATTCTTGTAGAACTCGCCAAAATAAGACGAAAATATTAAAGAAAATTTATCGATAATTCGTCTGATTATCGCGATATAGATAATAAAACAATCGAAAAATATCGAAAAAATAAATTTTTTTGTGAAGTTTAATAAATTTACAAAAAAAAAACAGAAAATACTATGTGCGTCAAGATAGCAACGGTCCACCAGCAACGAAAATCGGCTATCGATAGTTTTAAAATTATAAAATATATTTTGACATGAAATCAATTTCAGTTTTTAAAATGGGTGGATGAAGTGATATATATAAGAAATTTTTGCACTTTCTAAAACATCTCAGCTCAGAGATAATCGTTCTTAAAAACCGCAAATGCACGATAGCCTTAAAGCCTTATATTTCACTTTTAAAATGGTAAAGTTTTTAGAAAAATCGCCCCGTCAGTTTGAAAGATATTATTGAATGAGTGCAGCTACCTCGGTGCCAGGCCCATACAAAATTTACTGCCTAAATATGTGTCTTATCCGCTTACAGTTCCGCTGGTGTTGCCCCCAAGCCTCTTCTGCCGCCTACTGCCCCTACCCCTGCTGCCACGACCAAGCCTCCCCTAGCGGCTGTTGTTAGTACCCCTGCTGCCAGCCCGTTAATGGTATTTAACTCACCGGCAACTAACCCGGTGTTACCTAAAACTAATGTTCTTCACGTAGATCCCTGTGGATCAACCGATAGTCAGCCTACTGATTCTACGTTAGGTGCAACTCTTAAGCCCATTAGGGTTGTACCTCAGAGTAAATTTGTTTTTGTTTCTAGGCTCGCTTCCGATAATTCTGCGGAAGATGTAAGCGCCTTAATAAAAGGTAAAATTGATTCCCCGCGAATTGTTGTCGACAAATTTAAATTCAAGCTCGCCCGCGATACATCGTCCTTTAAGCTGAGTGTTCCGCCGGAACTTTTCTCAACGATTTGTTCTGAAAAGTTTTGGCCGCCACACATCATAGTGAAGGAGTATGTCAGTAGGCGAAGTAATAATAATAACAATGTTAGGATCAGTAGTGCTCCGCCTGTTGCATCCACTTTAGTAGCAAAATTCTAACACAATTGATTACCTCCCTCTTACTGGGTTATCTGAATGTAAGAGGACTTTGTAGTAAACTTAGTACTTTGTACCTTAATAGTCATTCTTTTCCCTTTCATGTTGCTGCCTTCACCGAAACGTGGTTAAGACAAGACATACTTAATTCGGAAATATTATCAAACAGATTCTGCATCTATAGAAAGGACCGTACTCTGCGCCGTGGTGGTGGGGTGCTTATTGCTGTTGATGTGGACTTTCCCTCTGAGACAGTAATTTTAGGTGGTTCTATGGATATAGAGTTTGTTGCTGTAAAGTTAAATATTAATGGTGTTGGTATTTATATTTCTTGTTCCTATATACCACCTTTATCTGACAACTCTGTCTACAATGAACATTTGTCAGCAATACTTTCCATTTATTCTATGCTTTCTGATCGTGATATTCTTGTAGTTCTTGGTGATTTTAATATTGCTGATGCTACTTGGATTTCAAGTCCGGACTCAAGCGTGTTGACCCCCGTGGTGCAGACTGATTTTCTGGTTGGTTTATTTGAAATGTCATTGGGTCAGATCAATGGCATTCCAAATTCTCTTGGTAAAATGCTTGATTTGGTATTTGTTTCGGATCCATCTACTCTATCTGTGTCAAGATCCCTTCCCATATCCACTCCCGAAGACTTATACCACCCGACGTTGGAGGTGTTGATCACTTTGCCTGCCTGTGCCGTACGCCAGTGTAGTGAACCATTAAGACGGGTACGTCAATTTCGAAAAACTGGTACGTCCTGTTCTTGAATATTGATCTTGTATCTGGTATCCTAAATACAGGATTCACCAGGATAGAATAGAATCAGTACAAAAAAAATTCTTGCTCTTTGCCCTTAGGAGATTTAACTGGGATACTAACATTAACCTACCTTCCTACCACAGTAGACTTTTACTAATAAATTTTCCTTCTCTTTCTGATCGCAAAACAATGCTAGGTGTAGTCTTTTTACATAAACTAATAAATGGTGAAATGGATTCCTCCGAATTAATCAGCCAAATTAGTTTTGCTGTTCCGATCAGAAGGACAAGGAATTTTCTACCCATTGCTCTTCAAGCTTGTCACTCTAACTATGCTATTCATAACCCTTTTCGGATTTTATGTTCAAACTATAACGAATTTTCCCACATAATAAACGGTGCCACTTCTAGTAGTTCTCTTAAAAAAATAGTCTGTCAATCGTAAAGAATAATTCTAAACAGAAAGATCACTGATAAGAATGCTTGGCAACATTCGAAATAGCGCTATCTGGCCAGCCTAATACATTTCATTCACAATTTTCAAATTGTTTCGAATCACCCCCTTTGATTCATGACGGCGAGCCTGTATTAATAATTGCAACAATTAGAAACGTCGCTGAAAAACACATGTACTTATAAAAATTAATAATAGCCATAATTTTTAACTTTTAAAAATATAATGTTTTCATTAAAATTGCAAAATAAAAGTTTATTACCCAATTGACTTTTTGTGATCATAAGCTTGTTGGTGTCCTTGAAAAATTTGTTGGATGATCCTTTCATAGGGATATTAATTTTACCCATAACTGTTATTTACGGTCTCTGGTAAGCGCGAAAAGCCTATAAAATTACCACAGTACTGAGAGAGCAACAGCTGATCGATTTCGCTCTCTATTTCTTGCGCAGCCAAAATCGCGCTTTCCTTTGAGTCACCTTGTGTTTATTGCATCATGCACGTGCATCATGAATACATTCATAGAATTGAGCGAATCTATGCATGTCTGTGTCATACGTGTGAGTCGCGCTGTTGGTCCCAAACCCAAATAGGCGGCTTAAAACTTGAACACGCGCGCGCATCGCTCTTCATGTTAGGCGCTGGATGACAAATTATTTTTAAATCTCGCACCGACCATGCGCCTTTGTTGTTGCCCATTTCAGCTCACTCTCTTATGTATGCGCGCGCTCTGCATGTCAAACAAAAAGCTTAGTATCGCTACCTTCTTCGCACGCACTGAATTCAGAAGTAAACATTGTTTGCATGCATTTATATTTGCACTTGCATTTGTTAATATATATGTACAACAATGTACTTACATATGTTTGTACTTGCATATGTGCATTTGCAACACCAACCAAAGTTACAAATGTCAGCTCTAAAATTATATCAAAACAATGGCAAATGGTAGATCAAAAGTACAATTTCTTGTGCTTCTATGTATGTGTTTGTGTGTTACATTTTGTCTGAGTTTGATAATTAGCAAGTAGGTAAAACCACCCCCATAACATATTCTGGTGTGCAAAATTTTTCTAGACGCACCAAGTATTGTTTAAATTGATTAGTTTTAAATCAATGACACCAACAAAAAGTAGCAGTGCGGGCCCAACAACAACAAACGCTACTTAGGTCGTTAATCAATTGTCAAAGGCACACAAATCTGAAGAAAAAAAATATTGTGCTCTGTGCGAAGTGATACATGTACATAAAATTATGAAATTTAAATTTTCAAGCGCATTAATCACTTATTTGTGTATGCACTTATTCATTAAGAAGCGGAAATCTGTTTCTTTTTTTCAAGTGTACGAACCAATTTTTATGATTTTGCTTGTGCGACGCGAAGGCGTCACTGCACATTTGTTTTGTTTTTGTAAACTCGCTCGCGATCAAACCCTCAGCTTGTGCGACAATCAGGCGCCAGGAGTGGAATGAGTCATGTGTTTTGTTTTCGGACCTAGGTGTATTGGAGGTCCTCGAAGGAGTGTCCAAAATAAAAATCCTTTATTAGTGCTCACTTACTACCTGCATGGAATATTTTGTGAAAATTTCAGCCTTCTAGCTCTTTTCGTTTAGGCTCTGGCAATGTAGACAATCAGGACAAACTCTTTTATATATATATAGAAGATACATTCATTTAAAAAACGTATTTAATGATAAGTTATAAGAAATATTTAATTGCTATTATATAAATATTTAAATAACGATCAACGTATTTTAATTTCTTTTGTTGTTTTTTTAAACACACAAGAAAAATAATAATTGGAGCAACATTATATATTGTTGTCTTCTATTTTGGCTATTATATAATAGTTGTATAGCCACTGCTTAAGTGCATTTTAAAATCAAATAAAACTAAGCAGTCTGAATATTCTATTTAAATAATATAAGTTGGTATATTCAATTTTATTGAATTCTGTACTTACGTATAGACACTGTTACGTTGTAACAATTGTATTACAGAGAAGTCAATTGACTCACAGCCAAATTAAAATATGTCTATTGAAACATTAGTGGTGTTTTGGTGCCGCATTCAGTTATTGCCATAATTGGTGATGGAGCCTGCCTTTTTAGATCTGTCATGGCACCATACGCCAACATAGTGTAGCCCATGTTCTAACCAACTGGGAAACTTTTGCTTGCTTCTCCTTAAACTTAAATGGAGAGTGCTATAGCTCTTCTGAACAATATGAGTGCGCTATGTCAAATTCATATACTTATGGTACTGCATGTGAGCTTCAAGCAGCAGCAGAAATTTATGCTATACATTTTCAAGTTTTTCAAAATGGAAATTTATTACAAGCATTTGGAAATATATTGCATCGTGTAAAAAGATTGCGTTTTACCGGTCCATTAATGAATGGACCTTTTGATGATTATATTACTTTAGATATAGTATTACCTCAAGATTCTGATACGTCAACTGAATGTAAAACTGAAAATGTTAAGAATCCCGTTAAAAGACGTAGTCGGTTCACCGACAAAACAAAAAAAAGACACAAAAAAATTCAGTTGAAAAATATCTTGATAAAAAAAGGCATAAGCACATAGAAGCATCAAAAACATTTCAGGTTTATCAGGAAAAGCGAATATGAAATACTTTGCTATAATATGTTGTTAAATATTTTCTAATTTATTTATTTCATATCTATCTACTATTGCTAAAATTTATATAAACTATCGGCGCAGCGAAGCAAGCAGGACACTAACTAGTTTATATATACATCAGTGTTGCCAGAATTACATGGGCTGAAATAGCTAGATTGGCTAAGAAAAATAGCTAGAAATAGCTTACAAAAAAAAAATTAACCGCTAAAAACAACTAATTAAACTATGTTAAGAATATGTATTTCTTATTTAAGGTAATTTTATTATAATAATAACGAAAATTCGTCAACATTGACGACGTGCTCGACTGAATCATTGTATTTTTCTGATTCAGAAATCATTTTTAAATAGTGGCTTGGCAATGTATAGTTATAGCAACACATCCCAATTCTTTTAAGTCCATTTCTGTAAATTTAAAAGAATTTTAGAAAAATAAAGAATTGATTCTGTTAATGATTCTTAAATTCGTTTTAATTAGTTGCACTTGGCTAAAAACGCGTTCCACCTTAGCGCTCGACCAGGGCAAGCTCATTACTTTAACAGCAAAGTCTGCTAAGGGGGCGAAAGTGTTGACACCTCCGGCATCTTTGTATTGCAAAACTTCCGCCCAAAACTTTGCTGTCTCATCTGTGTTTTCCCATTTTACAAAATGTATTTTTGAATACAATAGTCTTAATTCCTCAATGTTTTGCACATGAAAATATTCCAGAATGTCAATTATAGAAGGTTTATTTGTCCGCAACATGTTGTCTACGGAAAATACATTTAATTTTTTTAAAACATTTAAGTTGTCTGGCAATCTGAAAAGATACAAAAGTAAGCTCACTGCAATAGATCTATTTACTAACAATATTTTAAAGTTACAGTTCTCTTAATTGTGTTATTAATTTAATCACAAAATTTGTGCAATTTCGGCAAATGTTCTCCTCACTGCTTTTCAAGGAAGCTTCTTTTATTTTTGTTTCAAATTCATAACCTAAGTATAGGTCATATTTAACCACGCTTTCAAAATCATCAATTAAAATGTCCATTACAACATTAGGTGGTATGACCTTGTCTTTTAGGGAGTTAATGCTAAGTATTAAATTGCCCAACAATTTTGTTGAACTAACATTATTGCCCTGAAATAACTTATTGAGGGCTTGCATTTCTTTCAGGATGGATTTAAAAATGTAAGGTACAAAAAATTGTCATCATTGCAATACATTTTATTTAAAAGCTTTGCCTTGTGACAACTTGTGGCTGCGAGAGCAAAATGTAATTTCAGCTCGGTCCACTGATCTAAAATTCTTGTTACCGCTGCTTCTATTGAAAGCCACCTGGTATCTGAAACTCTTGGGATCTTCAACGGAGTTTATAGAAACATATAATTATAAATATAGTTTAAAAATCAAAACAAATACGTACATAACTGATAGTTTAAATAGCACAATCTAAAACATGGGTTATCTAAAACACTGTTGGATATTAGTACATTTACGAGGACAACCACAAGTACAAAATTTGAAATTGTATATACCTGGTCATTATTCATGCATTGCTATATTTTTTTGTAATTCATTTGCCGCACAGAACTTTTAGCAAATTTTCAAAATGCTTATTTGAGTCTTCTAGGTTCACAAACACATGCTCCTCAACATCTAAAATGGTTTTCCCTCGTTGCCGTTTTTAACAGGGCTCATAGAAAGTTATTATATATACATTTTGATGTGCAACATGTAGCAGTTTAGGAGTCACAGGCAAAAACAAAACCAAAAGAACAGCTGAATCCCCGTTAAGGTTGGCAGCACCATTCTGCGATAGTGATATACCGATGATAGGTTACTTTGGCTTTGAGAAAACCAAATCAGTATAGCTCGGGCATAAAAGTTATTCTGAAGTTAACTTATTCTAAGTTTAACTGGGCATTGAGAAATTGGGCCTAAGTAGGTAAACAAACATCAAACTAATTTTTAAATATATGTTAAAATAAATTGTTTAATTTTATTTAAAAAGAACCATGGATATGAAACGGGAAGATTTTTGGAGCAACGGCTACAGTGAGAGTATTAATTCCCGACCACCCTTTCGCAACATTCGAAGACTTCTACGAGCTTGAGAAAAACAAAACTCTGAATGAGGGTCTTCAAAACTTTTTTAAGTATATGTTTTATTTATAACTAAATGTGTTCTTTATTTTGTCTTTGATTAGGTGAATGAATTGTACTCCTCTGGCGAGAAATCTTTGATGGCAATCAGGCGAGCCAGCACTCTTGGCTTGGCACTGACTTAAAAAACAGCATTATGGGTCTGAGAGTGAGTAAGTGAATTGTATATTTATATTGTATTCAAAAAATAATACGATTCGTATACTTTTTTTAAAGATGCGTTCACGAAAAAATTTTCCCTGGAGGATGTTAGATGACGAAAAATGTGAAATGTAAAGAAAATTTTTATTATAATTAAATTAAATATAAATTTCAAAATATGAATTAAAATTAATTTAAAATAAAAAGGGAATTTTTAGTATCGCCAATGTAATCTTTTTTAATACGTTCTCGAGCCCATTTTCGAACCATTCTCATATCATAAACGGGTCCGTTTTCTGTTCGTTTTTACATCCATTCTCGACACTTTCCCGACACTTTTTCGATACGAAAACGGATCCGTTCGCGACTATCGCTAACGAAGGTTTTTCTGCCACAAACTAAGCGACAGGTGATACTTTTTCGACACTTTTTCGAGTGTCGTTCTCGACAGTTTTGTAAGAGAAAAGTTCGAGAAATTGTCGAAAACGGACCCATTCTCGAAACCGATTGCCCGCTGGGATATGGATTTAGCTCATGAGTAGACGAGCTAAGTTCGCTCAAGAGCTATAAAAAGAATCGCTTATACAAATATTGTGAGTGAAATTCTAAATATCGATGAAAAGCTATCGAAACTATGAAAGTGCCAAAAGTAGCCGGATCACTTCTTAAAATAGCTAGAATTCTAGCTAATAGCGTATCACCACTAACCAAATAATGTTATAGATGGGACATTTCTAGTACTGTTTTGGTTTCCACCAAACTGTGAACGAGAGTGACCCATGATTGTTAACATTATGTTATGCTCGCTCAAAATGTTAACTCATAGCAGAGAGACCCAAGTTTGTTTCAGTTGGTATTCACTTTCAGCGGCTTTTAGGGGAAAGGGGGAAGCGGCGGCGGAAAGCAAGCAACGGTTAAAATACATTAGTATTTGTATACGTGTGCATTTGCTTCATACTTTGGTGGACTAGTAATGTTTGAGATTTTACAAATTTGTCATTTTCGATGCCCTGCATACGCATGTGTGTGTGCATGAATGTATATGCAGAATGTGTATATGTATGCGAGCCATTTGTTTTGGAATTTATTGACCTGCCTCAACATCTATGATTTAATTTCTAACAGGTCAAGGGCGGGCTTTTGGGATTACAAATATTCTTTTTATATTTAAAAAATTTAAAAATATTTGGCCGACTATTTTTATTTAAGTACATCTATTTATTTTACAATTATTTTTTGTATAGATTATACCACACAACTAAAAATATGTACTTAGGTTAATTCTGCATATACATTCATGCACACACACATGCGTATGCAGGTCATCGAAAAAGACAAAAGTGCAAAATCTCAAACATTGCTAGCCCACCAAAGTATGAATGCCCAGCATATTTATTAAGACTGACTAGGAGATACCCTATGCCCTAAACATTATTCGTTCATATATTGGCAAATCGACACGCACATTGATGCTGAACAAGAAAATATATATATAATGGGGCCGTAAATAGTTTCCTTCTGCCTGTTACATACATTAGCACAGGCCAATATACCCGTTCCATCAATAGAAAAGTTATAAGTCCTCATCTAATTTCACAACAAGCGGCAGCGTGATGTGTGTGTACACAAGAATGATCATTTATGTATGTATGTATATCTATCATTCGAGTGTATACACATCGAGAATGGGCAAATGCAATAACAGCACTTGCTAGTGGCTGAGACGCAAAAACAGCACAACGTAAAACCTACCCTTTGTTTGAATATTCAATTATTACATTATTGTTATATTATTATATAAAATTTATTTTAAGTATTCAAATACAAAACAAGTTTATTTTATTTCGTATTTATTATGTTATATTCAACGTGTTAGATGATTTAATAATGCCCTACCTAATATCCAAAATATTAGTAAACATATATTATACATATCATATTGCTTTTATCTAGTTATTAAACGAAATTTAAAGTAAAGTCAAACTACCCTTCCTTGCTAGGCAGCAACAAGCGGATTGAAACAAAAACCTCGGCAAAGCTTGCCCAGCAAAATATGAAGCAAATGCACACGTATACAAATACTAATGTATTTTAACCGTTGCTTGCTTTCCGCCGCCGCTTCCCCCTTTCCCCTAAAAGCCGCTGAAAGTGAATACCAACTGAAACAAACTTGGGTCTCTCTGCTATGAGTTAACATTTTGAGCGAGCATAACATAATGTTAACAATCATGGGTCACTCTCGTTCACAGTTTGGTGGAAACCAAAACAGTACTAGAAATGTCCCATCTATAACATTATTTGGTTAGTGGTATCACTAAATGTTATAGCTTTTGCCACTGACCAAATAATGTTATAGATGGGACATTTCTAGTACTGTTTTGGTTTCCACTACACTGTGAACGAGAGTGACCCATGATTGTTAACCTTATGTTATGCTCGCTCAAAATGTTAACACAAGTCTGTTTCAGTTTGTATTCACTTTCATCGGCTTTTAGGGGAAAGGGGGAAGCGGCGGCGGAAAGCAAGCAACGGTTAAAATACATTAGTATTTGTATACGTGTGCATTTGCTTCATACTTTGGTGGACTAGTAATGTTTGAGATTTTACAAATTTGTCTTTTTCAATGCCCTGCATACGCATGTGTATGTGCAGAATGTTTATATGTATGCGAGCCATTTGTTTTGGAATTTATTGACATGCCTCAACATCTATGATTTAATTTCTAACCGGTCAAGGTCGGGCTTTTGGGATTGCAAATATTCTTTTTATATTTAAAAATTTAAAAATATTTGGCCGACTATTTTTATTTAAGTACATCTATTTAATTTACAATTATTTTTTGTATAGATTATACCACACAACTAAAAATATGTACTTAGGTTCATTCTGCATATACATTCATGCACACACACATGCGTACGCAGGGCATCGAAAAAGACAAAAGTGCAAAATCTCAAACATTGCTAGCCCACCAAAGTATGAATGCCCAGCATATTTATTAAGACTGACTAGGAGATACCCTATGCCCTAAACATTATTCGTTCATATATTGGCAAATCGACGCGCACATTGATGCAAAACAAGAAAATATATATATAATGGGGCCGTAAATAATTTCCTTCTGCCTGTTACATACATTAGCATAGGCCAATATACCCGTTCCATCAATAGAAAAGTTATAAGTCCTCATCTAATTTCACAACAAGCGGCAGCGTGATGTGTGTGTATACAAGAATGATCATTTATGTATGTATGTATATCTATCATTCGAGTGTATACACATCGAGAATGGGCAAATGCAATAACTGCACTTGCTGGTGGCTGAGACGCAAAACCAGCACAACGTAAAAACTACCCTTTGTTTGAATATTCAATTATTACATTATTATTATATAAAATTTATTTTAAGTATTCAAATACAAAACAAGTTTATTTTATTTCGTATTTATTATGTTATATTCAACGTGTTAGATGATTTAATAATGCCATACCTAATATCCAAAATATTAGTAAACATATATTATACATATCATATTGCTTTTATCTAGTTATTAAACGAAATTTAAAGTAAAGTCAAACTACCCTTCCTTGTATACAAATACAAATGTATTTTTACCGCCACTTCCCCCTTTCCACTAAAAGCCGCTGAAAGTGAATACAAACTGAAACAGACTTGGGTCTCTCTGCTATGTGTTAACATTTTGAGCGAGCATAACATAATGTTAACAATCATGGGTGGAAACCAAAACAGTACTAGAAATGTCCCATCTATAACATTATTTGGTTAGTGCTTTTGCAGTTTCAAAATAGCTAGGTCTAGCTATAAAATAGCTAAAATGGCAACACTGATATACATGTATGTATGTATGTATGTATGCATACAGCATCTTAGCGTAAGGTCTATGCAGAAGACAAGGACAACAAAAACTACAAAAACTTTTACAACTTGCAAGAACTTATTTTATCTGTCTTTACATTATCTTCTTATTTGTCTTGTGTGCTTTTTTCTTATTTATTTGGCTACAGCATTTTGCCAAATTTGGTAGCTCTAGCTATAATAATGAGAGAAATATAGGGTTTGACAGATTTTCAGTTATCGACTATATACTAGCCCCCCAGTGGGCGTAGCACCCAATCTTGAAACTTTATTTATCCCGACCATATACAAACATACTTGCAAAGTTTTAAGTCTCTAGTTTTAAGGGTGTCAAAATATATTGTGTTCACACAAACACAAGGACAGCCACCATGACGGACATTGAGCAAAACCAATATACGACCAATGATCGAACTTAGTTTACAATAATTACTTACAAAATTTTAATTCAATTATGAACAGTTCAATATACGAAAAGTGTTTTCTTATTTTATTGTTAACAATTTCTTTTAAAAGATATATAGGGTTTTATGTACCATTTTGATTTAAACACGTATTTAGGGTTGTTGATTATATATCAGTATATCGATATTTTTATAAGAAACGATATATTTATATCGGGATATTTTTTTGCCCAAATATCGAAAATGCGATTATTTTTGGGATATTTTTAGATATTTTCAGATGAATCAGGTGATGGCTTTAAAAGCGCCCATAATAGGTAAATATTAAAAGGCTTGTCAATGCACGAGTCGGAAAATTGGGAGCTGAAGCTATATTTCAGCTTGCCGCAGAGGGAAAGTAATCCCATAATGTTCTGGACTTCGGCACGTCTACGGTTAGTCAGGCACCAAGGTCTGATTATTGATTCTTGTAGAACTCGACAAAATAAGACGAATATATTAAATAAAGTGTATCGATAGCTCGCTTGGCTATCGAGATATACTTAATAAAAAATCGAAAATTAAATTTTTTTGGTGAAGTTTAACAGATTTAAAAAAAAATCGAAAGTACACAACACTATTATCTTCGATATGTCGATATTCATCGACTTATCGGTCAAAATGTAACAAATTTTTTTGTTTGATATATATAGATACTAAAAGGTCGGAAAATTAACGAATACATATATTTAATCACCTCCACTTAGACGCCACTGGTGCAAGTTTTCATAAACATCCGAAATCTTAATTTTGATGACAAAACAAATGGCAATTGTGAGAACTTCATTTACAGAAATACGGCAGAAATAACCATCAACCAAAAAAAGGTGTGCAAACTAGGGCTTATATGTTTTCTGCAGGATTTATAACCCTTTTTATACCCTGAACCCATAAAATGGATAAAAAGGGTATAATGTTTTGTGCAAAAGTTTGCGACAGGCAGAAGGAAGCATCTCCGACCCCATAAAGTATATATATTCTTGGCACGTCTACGGTTAACGGGGCCACGAAGTCTGATAATTGATTCTTGTAGAACTCGCCAAAATAAGACGAAAATATTAAAGAAAATTTATCGATAATTCGTCTGATTATCGCGATATAGATAATAAAACAATCGAAAAATATCGAAAAAATAAATTTTTTTTGTGAAGTTTAATAAATTTACAAAAAAAAAAACAGAAAATACTATGTGCGTCAAGATAGCAACGGTCCACCAGCAACGAAAATCGGCTATCGATAGTTTTAAAATTATAAAATATATTTTGACATGAAATCAATTTCAGTTTTTAAAATGGGTGGATGAAGTGATATATATAAGAAATTTTTGCACTTTCTAAAACATCTCAGCTCAGAGATAATCGTTCTTAAAAACCGCAAATGCACGATAGCCTTAAAGCCTTATATTTCACTTTTAAAATGGTAAAGTTTTTAGAAAAATCGCCCCGTCAGTTTGAAAGATATTATTGAATGAGTGCAGCTACCTCGGTGCCAGGCCCATACAAAATTTACTGCCTAAATATGTGTCTTATCCGCTTACAGTCCCGATGGTGTTGCCCCCAAGCCTCTTCTGCCGCCTACTGCCCCTACCCCTGCTGCCACGACCAAGCCTCCCCTAGCGGCTGTTGTTAGTACCCCTGCTGCCAGCCCGTTAATGGTATTTAACTCACCGGCAACTAACCCGGTGTTACCTAAAACTAATGTTCTTCACGTAGATCCCTGTGGATCAACCGATAGTCAGCCTACTGATTCTACGTTAGGTGCAACTCTTAAGCCCATTAGGGTTGTACCTCAGAGTAAATTTGTTTTTGTTTCTAGGCTCGCTTCCGATAATTCTGCGGAAGATGTAAGCGCCTTAATAAAAGGTAAAATTGATTCCCCGCGAATTGTTGTCGACAAATTTAAATTCAAGCTCGCCCGCGATACATCGTCCTTTAAGCTGAGTGTTCCGCCGGAACTTTTCTCAACGATTTGTTCTGAAAAGTTTTGGCCGCCACACATCATAGTGAAGGAGTATGTCAGTAGGCGAAGTAATAATAATAACAATGTTAGGATCAGTAGTGCTCCGCCTGTTGCATCCACTTTAGTAGCAAAATTCTAACACAATTGATTACCTCCCTCTTACTGGGTTATCTGAATGTAAGAGGACTTTGTAGTAAACTTAGTACTTTGTACCTTAATAGTCATTCTTTTCCCTTTCATGTTGCTGCCTTCACCGAAACGTGGTTAAGACAAGACATACTTAATTCGGAAATATTATCAAACAGATTCTGCATCTATAGAAAGGACCGTACTCTGCGCCGTGGTGGTGGGGTGCTTATTGCTGTTGATGTGGACTTTCCCTCTGAGACAGTAATTTTAGGTGGTTCTATGGATATAGAGTTTGTTGCTGTAAAGTTAAATATTAATGGTGTTGGTATTTATATTTCTTGTTCCTATATACCACCTTTATCTGACAACTCTGTCTACAATGAACATTTGTCAGCAATACTTTCCATTTATTCTATGCTTTCTGATCGTGATATTCTTGTAGTTCTTGGTGATTTTAATATTGCTGATGCTACTTGGATTTCAAGTCCGGACTCAAGCGTGTTGACCCCCGTGGTGCAGACTGATTTTCTGGTTGGTTTATTTGAAATGTCATTGGGTCAGATCAATGGCATTCCAAATTCTCTTGGTAAAATGCTTGATTTGGTATTTGTTTCGGATCCATCTACTCTATCTGTGTCAAGATCCCTTCCCATATCCACTCCCGAAGACTTATACCACCCGACGTTGGAGGTGTTGATCACTTTGCCTGCCTGTGCCGTACGCCAGTGTAGTGAACCATTAAGACGGGTACGTCAATTTCGAAAAACTGGTACGTCCTGTTCTTGAATATTGATCTTGTATCTGGTATCCCAAATACAGGATTCACCAGGATAGAATAGAATCAGTACAAAAAAAATTCTTGCTCTTTGCCCTTAGGAGATTTAACTGGGATACTAACATTAACCTACCTTCCTACCACAGTAGACTTTTACTAATAAATTTTCCTTCTCTTTCTGATCGCAAAACAATGCTAGGTGTAGTCTTTTTACATAAACTAATAAATGGTGAAATGGATTCCTCCGAATTAATCAGCCAAATTAGTTTTGCTGTTCCGATCAGAAGGACAAGGAATTTTCTACCCATTGCTCTTCAAGCTTGTCACTCTAACTATGCTATTCATAACCCTTTTCGGATTTTATGTTCAAACTATAACGAATTTTCCCACATAATAAACGGTGCCACTTCTAGTAGTTCTCTTAAAAAAATAGTCTGTCAATCGTAAAGAATAATTCTAAACAGAAAGGTCACTGATAAGAATGCTTGGCAACATTCGAAATAGCGCTATCTGGCCAGCCTAATACATTTCATTCACAATTTTCAAATTGTTTCGAATCACCCCCTTTGATTCATGACGGCGAGCCTGTATTAATAATTGCAACAATTAGAAACGTCGCTGAAAAACACATGTACTTATAAAAATTAATAATAGCCATAATTTTTAACTTTTAAAAATATAATGTTTTCATTAAAATTGCAAAATAAAAGTTTATTACCCAATTGACTTTTTGTGATCATAAGCTTGTTGGTGTCCTTGAAAAATTTGTTGGATGATCCTTTCATAGGGATATTAATTTTACCCATAACTGTTATTTACGGTCTCTGGTAAGCGCGAAAAGCCTATAAAATTACCACAGTACTGAGAGAGCAACAGCTGATCGATTTCGCTCTCTATTTCTTGCGCAGCCAAAATCGCGCTTTCCTTTGAGTCACCTTGTGTTTATTGCATCATGCACGTGCATCATGAATACATTCATAGAATTGAGCGAATCTATGCATGTCTGTGTCATACGTGTGAGTCGCGCTGTTGGTCCCAAACCCAAATAGGCGGCTTAAAACTTGAACACGCGCGCGCATCGCTCTTCATGTTAGGCGCTGGATGACAAATTATTTTTAAATCTCGCACCGACCATGCGCCTTTGTTGTTGCCCATTTCAGCTCACACTCTTATGTATGCGCGCGCTCTGCATGTCAAAGAAAAAGCTTAGTATCGCTACCTTCTTCGTTGGTTGCACACAATCATACCCGCATTCGCTTCCAAGCAAGCAGTTTTTAAAAGAGTAGGAAGTCCAGTCTAGACTCTAGAGAGTGTATCGTCGTTGGTCGCGCTCGCTCTCTCGATCTCTTTGCTTACTTCTTAAATGTCAGTCTGCAATCAGCAGTTGTAAGCGAAGCATTCTTCATAATTTTGTTTTAAACTATTTGTGTTTTTGCAATGCAATGCAATAACAAGCAACAAAAACTTGTTAAAAATTTTATTATAAAAGAAAAATAATAAACATTAATTAAAGGTTAGAATTTCTTCTGTTATATTTATTTACCCATTCTGGTCTTAGCTGCAGCAAAAAAAAACTCACATATGGGCATTTCTCTGGTGTCGATCGTGACGGTCGTACGCATTGCAAGTGGTAAAAAGGTCAAAATTCCGTTTTCACTGTATTGTTGCTCTTGATTAGCCCTACAATTGGTGCTAAGGTCGATTTTAGGTAATAATTAGTTTTCGAGATTTTTGAAAAAAACCGACGCGTACGAACGTGACAAAAACAGAAGTGGTTTTCGCAACGAGCAATTAAAACTCAGATTTCAGCAAAAGTAAAAGCAGTATTTTGATGCGGTTAAATTATAAATGTTGTGCATTGAATACCCTTTAAAACGGCTACAATTTTACCCGAATACGATTTGTACTTTTTTTTAATTCAATTTAATCCAGGTACGGTCGTTACGTAACGTTCGTGACATTTTTTCCATCAAATCGGAAACTAATTTATCTCTTACAGTTTTTGAGCAAGAGAAGCAAAATTTTGTAGGAAGATAGATAGTGACATTAACTAAAAATTTTAATGCCACGCCCACCTCAGCCGCTCAAATGTCAATGCATTATGTCTCTCATTACGAACATTTATTATAAAAAATCGAGCAAAATAACAGAAATTTGGCATTTTATCGACCTTGCATTCGAATATTTCAAAATTCTTTTATAAATAAATGAAATGTTTGTTAATTCTAGTTAAATTTAATCAATTCCCTGTACATATATGGTAAAACAACAAACTTACAGAGACTTTAAATTTGTTTGCTGTGGTGGACCTTTCTGTGGAAATGCCCCTATGTATGTACATAAGCATACACGTACGAATTTTTTTGATTTGACACAAGTGAGCAAATTCATTACTCTCTCGCTCTCTCCCTCTCTTCAGTCATTTTGACCCGGGGTGTTCACAGCATGATGAAATAATATAAGGTGGTCTCGTCGGCTGTGGTTGGTTTTGAGTCCGTTCACGTTTAGTGCGTGCTCGCTTGTTAAAGTGAAAGGTTGTGCGCGGAAATTTTTTTCCCAAACGTTAACACTTAAGCTAGCAAACAAAAATGACACATAGCATTTTATTTTAAGATCTCAATTTATTTTAGAATTAAGAACTTACATAAAAAAATATTATCGCTCTATTGTTGTATCACTCACACTTACTACGCTTAGCCCCTTCACTCGCAGTTGCTGTTAACGGACAGCTTTTGCAGACGGGACCACCTTATATAAATGCATCATGCACAGCGTGCCCATTTGCCCTTCGTGAATCAAACGTTTCACACAGACACAAGCCGACGTCAACCGAACACCGGCCGAAGTCAATGTTGAGAGCGTAAAAATTAGCTCCGTCACATGCGCGCTGTCAACAAAGTAGGTTAATGTCGCTTTGCGTCGCATTTTGCATTTGCGTAATTATGATACACGCAGAAAAAAATTATTGTTTGGTTACGCAGCTATCTGCGCCAAACAACAACAAAGGCAGTTTGATCTCTTAGTTTTAAATCTCTTTGATCAATCATGCTCTGCGCAGCATTAGAGCAAATTACCGTAGCACTCATAACTGTTATTTTTATATGCTCATCGTAGTTATTTTTGTCTTGCATATTCTTTTGGCAAGCCTTGGCCTTTAGCTAAGTGCAAGCGGCTGCTGCAATTCGGCAGCCAATTAGTTTTTTCGATCGCTTGAGAATTCAAGTCGCTGCACGGTACTCGACACCGCCTGCCAAATAATTCATTATATCTAATTATTGCACAGCTCAAATCGGAGCTTGTAATAAACAGCTATACATTTTGTTACTATTTTTAGTTCGGCCACAAAGGCAAAATATATTATATTTATGCGAATGCAAATTTTGGTGCATTTCTATTTGTTAACTTTAATTTCGTTATTTTTGATAGCTATTGAAAAATATCAATAGCTCAACATTTGGTAACCCCAACGTGATTAGCTCTGTATTTGTTTAAATAAATACAAATTATTTAAATAAAAGAGTTTTATAAAGCACGCGCCCGCGCTCTTTGCATCGTTTCGCTATTATCGCTTCGTTTTGTGTTCGCTTTCGCTTGAGGTGTTTGACCTGCATTGGCGCCCGCGCAGTCAATTTTCTTGTCGCTTTTGCTAATACAGTTACAGCAGCCGTTTCTGCATTGTTATTGTTGCTCCCGTTTCGTTTGCATTCGGTTGTGATCAAAGTGTTTGCCCTCAAATTGGCATTGTGATTTTGGTGCAATTTACATAACGTTTTTACCAGCTGCATTGCCATTGACATTACGTCGCTTGAACGTCAGTGTATTTAAAACTGTAATGTATTAAAGCATTATTGGTGGCAATAAAGTGACAGTGTTTGACATTTACTGAACATTGAGCATACACCGCGCAACTGTTTGACAGCCAGTGAACATAAAGCTGTATCCGATCAGTGTATAACATTCAGTGACTCTTAAACTGTATATTTAAAGTGGGTGCAGATATAAACGTATATCATGATAAAATACTGCTGCTGTTCCCAAGCCTGGTGCACCGTTTTACAAAGCCAAGGCCAAGGCTATCGACGAGCAGGTAAAACGGATGGCCACAGCAATCGCTCCGGAGCAAATTGTGCATCTCAACGAAGAAGAGTTGGCTGTTCGGCTTGAAGCTCTGGAAAATTCTCAGCAGTCATTTAACAACATGCATAACGCATTGGAGGAGCTGGATTATGATAAAATCGGGAGTGATTTACGTGCATCTTTTGATGAACTCGCCATCCTAGTTAAAACTAGCTTGCGTCGCGAAATAAATAAGCGAAAGTTATCGTCGCCTCTGTGCTCTACTATGAGGAAGGATGCATCTGTTGACAATCACACATTGTCTCAAAGCCGAATTCGATTGCCTGAGATCAATCTTCCAGAGTTTAGCGGAGGATACACAAAGTTTGCAGATTTTACAGCAATGTTCTCGTCAGTCATTGATGGGGACTCAGGACTTTCAGATGTGGAGAAGTTTCAGCATTTGCGATCGTGCCTGAAAGGACCGATTTTGGACAGTGTTTCTTCGTTGGAAATCAGCAGCGCTAATTATCCAGTTGCATTAGAGCTACTTAAAAAGCGGTTTAATAATAAGCGTCTTATTTTCCAGGCACATGTCACTGTAATGCTTCGAACCCTTTCGGATACAGTAAACGCCAACATCCGCGCTCTGCAAAGCCTGGGCAGCGTTGAGCAGATTGCTGGGCTTATCATCGTGCACAGCTTGCTGCAGAAAGTGGACCGGGCAACGGAGACCAGTTGGGAGGAGACAGCAATGATGGATACTATCCCGACCTGTGAGCAGTTCATGGCATTTCTGGATCGACGATGTCAAAGGTTGAAAAATGTGGAACACGCTATGGCAACGTAAAAGTAGCAAAATCTCTAACACCAGTAGGTAAGCCTTCGTCGCTACTAACTCCAACACAAATGAATGTGTTTTGTGAGACCTCTGGCCACTTAATATAAAACTGTTCACGGTTTGGAAATCTGTCTCCGCAACTGCGTCTACGCGAGGTAAAGAAGCTCTCTCTTTGCATTAATTGCCTGCGCAAAGGTCATCGGCTAAAAGAGTGCAGCTCCACTGCCTGCAACCGTTGCAAGGCCAAGCATCATACGCTTCTGCATTTTGAGAACCAGATTTACGGTTCTCAATTTAACTCTGCTCCGCATCCGCCTGCTGTAAAACCTTCGGCATAACTTGTAGCTTAAAATCTCAGTCAAGACATTGTGCTCTTGGCAACTGCTGTCATTAACGTTAAAAGTCGCACTGAGGCTCTGGTTCCTTGCCGTGCGCTTCTGGATTCTGGGTCGCAGGTGCACATTATTACTTCTCGTTCAGCTCAACACCTTCAGCTGCGCAAGCATCGATCGCCTACGTTGATTTCTGGATTAGGGGAGTCTAGCGTTGCCTCAGGAGGCTATTCAGCGAATATAAGTTTTCAATCGCGAGCATCTGAGTACGCTGCTAACATCTCAGTTTAAGTAGCTCCGTCTGTAACTAGAAATCAGCCAAGCTACGATATTAGCACTGATCTCTGGAATATACCCTCAAATATTCGCTTGGCTGATCCAGAGTTCTTTAAGCCGCAAAAAATCGATCTGTTAATTGGAGCTGGCCTGTTTTTGGAATTGTTATGTGTTGGTCATATCAAAATCGCTCCTGGTTTGCCAATTATACAACGAACGCAACTGGGCTGAATAGTGACAGGAGGAACGTCTTCGACGAGCCCTGCATCATTGATGGTCACTCGCTCGGATTCGATGCCAAATCCCAGCCCTGATCATAAGCTTGATAAAATCGTTCGTCGGTTTTGGGAGGTAGAATCATGTTCTCGTTCCGTTAACGAATCTACAAAGGAGTAACTTGATTGTGAAGCGCATTTCAAACAAACTTTCGCTCGTTTGGACACTGGCGAATATTCGGTTCGCCTTCCAGTTAAGCATGCTGTGAATCTGATTGGGCATTCGTATCAGCAAGCATATCGTCGGTTTTGTAACCTGGAACGCAAATTAGAGCGTCATCCGGAGTTAAAGTCGCAATATTCTGCACTTATCAAAGAGTATGTGGATTTATATCACATGTCTCTTGGGGAGTCGCACATGCTAAGTCGCTGCAAGTATTATCTTCTTCATCATTGCGTTCTTAAGGAAGACAGCTCAACAACTAAGCTTAGAGTTGTTTTTGATGGTTCGGCCGTGTCTTCGTCTGGTTATTCCCTGAATGAAATCCTCATGTCAGCCCCAACTATTCAATGCAAGCTGTTCAGTACATTGTTGCAGTTTAGGACTTTCCCAATAGCTCTGACTGGCGACATTTGCAAAATGTATAGGTGCGTTAGGATGGCTGAACCCGATTCATACTTGCAATGTATCCTGTGGCGTGACTCGCCTCATCAGGAAATTCAAGTTTTCAAGCTGGATACTGTAACCTATGGCACGAAGCCAGCTTCTTTTGGCCATTGATGAAAGAAGATCGTTTCCCGTTTGGTCTAAAGTAGTCTTGAGCTTCTGCTTCGGAAAGGAAATTTTAAGCTTAGGAAGTGGTGCTCGAATGATCCTCGCGTGCTACAACAGGTTCCTGATGAAGAAAAGGAGACTTTTCCAAAGTTTGACGATGGCACGGATGTCACAAAGACTCTCGGACTTGCATGGGATCCTGCTTCTGACTGCCTTCTGTTCAACTTCTCGCCTATGAAAGCGCCTGGAAAGCCTAGCAAAGGGTCTGTGCTGTCTACCACAGCTCGTTTCTATGACTTATCGGACCCGTGGTAGCCAAGGACAAGATCTTTTTGCAGCACCTTTGGAGAGAGCATTTGGATTGGGATGAAAGGCTTCCGACGGCATTGCATTGTTCTTGGAATAGTTTGTGTACCGACATTTGTAACACAGAGCAAATAAAACTCCCTCGACTGGTCATCGTTCCAAAAGGCATAATCGAAGTTCATGGTTTTAACGATGCTAGCATTGGAGCTTACGGTGGATGAATTTACGTCGTATTCATAACAGAAGGACGGCGCATAGTTCGTTTGTTGTGCTCAAAGTCTCGAGTCGCACCCTTGCGAACTCTCACAGTGCCAAAGCTGGAATTATCTGCCACTGCACTCCTATCTCAGCTCGTTCGGGAAGTAGCTCAAATTAATTTGTTCAATTGCAGATACTATTGTTGATGGGTTTTGGAAGTTGTGTTATCCTGGTTACGTGATGAGCCTTCTCGATTTCAAACGTTCACAGCTAATCGCATATCTTTAGTACAAGAACTTATGATAGGAATGGAATGCCGCTACGTACCTACGGCATGCAACCCAGCAGACATTCTTTCTAGAGGAGCACTTCCAAGCGAACTTATAATATCATCGTTATGGTCTAATGGTCCCGATTTTTTAACCAAAGGAGAGTGCGAATGGCCTGCATCATGTCTACCGACCCGGACGCTTCCTGAGCTGCGGCAAAAGGCGATAGTTGGTAATTCTAGATGCTCTGATGTCAGCATAGGATAAAAGTTTGTAAATTCCTTTAATAACCTTCGTCGTGTCTTCGGTTACATATACAAATTTCAAAATCGCATCAGACATCTCAGTCCCACAGTAGATTGGATGCACAAAGGCACTCAATTACTCTTGGGAAGCATCCAGATGGCGGATCTGAGCGATGATTATAGGGCTCTTCAAGGCGGACGGACGATCAAATCATCCAGCTCTATTGCCTCGCTTACACCATTCTTGGATGAGTTTGGACTTCTTCGTGTTGGTGGTCGTCTAAAGCACTCGTGCCTGGATTTCGATGCTCAGCGTCCGATCATACTTCCGAGTCATCATCCTGTCACACGCGCAATCAACATGCATTTTCACAGGCGTCAGCTGCATGCTGGAGCTCGTTCTCTGCTTGCTCACATTCGGCTCCACTATTGGCCTATTGGTGGCCGCAAGACTGTCTCCAGCTTGACTAGCAAATGCATCATGTGCTTTCGAGCTAAGCCGGTACTGGCTGAGACAATCATGGCGGATCTTCCCCGGGATCGTGTAAGTGGCTTGCTGTCACTGGAGTGGACTATTGTGGACCGTTTTACTACAAGAGCGAGATTCGTAACAAAGGACCAGTAAAATGCTACATCTCAGTATTCATCTGCTTCGCATCAAAGGCAGTGCATCTCGATATGGTTCCTGATTTTTCGACAGCAGCCTTTCTCAATGCACTTAAGCGGTTCATTCTAACCAGATGTAAACCTGATCGCATATGGTCGGACAATGCTACAAATTTCGTGGGAGCAGAGAATGACCTAGTTAAACTCAAGCGGCTCTTCCTCAGCGAGAAGCACATTAACTCTGTCCCAGAGTTTTGTGTCGCTGATGAAATCGAATGGGAATTCATCCCACCTCGTTCCCCGCACTTTGGTGGACTTTGGGAGGTGGCGGTGAAGACAGCAAAATACCATTTTTATCGGTCGGTCGGACCCTCGCTTCTGCCCTGGGATGATCTGCGCACACTCGTCTGCCATGTTGGCGCAATAATAAATTTTCGACCTCTTTTTCCACTTTCAGAGCACCCTGCAGATCTGGATGTGTTAACCCCTGCGCACTTCCTTGGCACTGCGCCACTCGCATTATATCCAGATCCTGATGTCACCGCGCTGAACGTTAGCCGCCTAGATCGCTGGCAGCGTATAGCGTACTATCAGCAAATATTCTGGAGTGGTTGGCGTGAGGAATATTTAACGCTTCTTCAGCAGCGATCCAATTGGAGAACACCCCAGCCGGGCATTCTCATTAATGATGTCGTCCTTGCTAAGGATGAAAACTTGCCACCCCTTAAATGGCCACTGGCTCGTGTGGTCGAGCTTGTTGCTGGTGCTGACGGCGTTTCCCGAGTAGCTGTTCTCAAGACGTCAACTGGTACCATAAAGAGAGCTGTGCGCAAATTGTGTGCGCTTCCAAAAGAGGATGTTGTTAAAAGCCCGTGTCTTCCAACGGGGGAGAATGTTTGGTTACGCAGCTATCTGCGCCAAAAAACAACAAAGGCAGTTTGATCTCTTAGTTATAAATCTCTTTGATCAATCATGCTCTGCGCAGCATAAGAACAAATTAACGTAGCACTCATAACTGTTGTTTTTATATGCTCATCGAAGTTATTTTTGTCTTGCATATTCTTTTGCTTGTCCTCGGCCCTTAGCTGAGTGCAAGCGGCTGCTGCAATTCGGCAGCCAATTAATTCTTTTCGATCGCTCGAGAATTCAAGTCGTGGCAGGGTACTCGACACCGCCTGCCAAATAATTCATTATATTGAATATTTTTATATATATATAAATTTTATAATAAACAGCTATACATTTTATAACTATTTTAAGTTCGGCCACGAAGGCAAAATATATTATATTTATACGAATTCGAAACAATTTGATGATCCAAAACTCTTTACACGTCTCTTGTACGTCCTATTCTTGAATATGGATCTTGTTTCTGGTATCCCAAATACAGGATTCACCAGGATAGAATAGAATCAGTACAAAAACAATTTTTGCTCTTTGCCCTTAGGAGATTTAACTGGGATGCTAACATTAACCTACCTTCCTACCACAGTAGACTTTTACTAATAAATCTTCCTTCTCTTGCTGATCGCAGAACAATGCTTGGTGTAGTCTTTTTACACAAGCTAATTAATGGTGAAATTGATTCCTCCACCCAGAATAAAAACACCACGAGAATCAACTACGAAAATAGTAAATTTTACTATGCGGGCTTTAACTATGAAACATAGAAAAAATCGTTATAAACAATGTTGATTCAACTAAAAACATAGTTAAACAGCAAAATTAACATGAAACGTATTTACTTTTAAGTGCCTGCACCTTAATAAATATTAAAATTTAAAATTAAATGTCCGTTTTAATAAATTATATTTAATTCTAAAACTCTTCATACTGAGATTTACTATGTTCCGCATTCAAGTCAAAAAGCAGGCATTTAGTTCCCGCACCGAAGCTTTTCCGTTTTAACTCAAAACTAACTGCATACGAAATGTGTTCGGCAACAGCGCAGTGGTGAAGGCATCCGCTAAGTAAACGGGAGATCCAGGTTCGAATCCCATCGCAGGTTATCATTTTTCGTATTCGGTGAGTTTTGATATAAACTAATTTTCATCTTTCAAGCATTTTTAATAATTTAAATAATATTTCTAACAATACTAGAAGCCGCATGCGAGTGTATTAAAATCAACAGTTGTCAACAGTTGATTTTCAGGTGTCCGAGATGTTAAAATTAAAAATTTCATATTCAAATTTAATATGAACAATATTCGAATATTATATTTTTGTGAATCAATATTTACATATCCAACACCTTAATTTAACTATAAAAAATGTTAATTTTACTATTTCATAGTAATTCTTGATTTAACATTTTCACTAGTCAAGTTTACGATATTCATGTTTAAGTTGAAATTATACCCGAAAATTGTTAAAGTTACCATGAATTTGGTTATCTGTACTACGTTTTTCCCTGAGTGTCGGAATTAATCAGCCAAATTATGAACAATTATGATGTACTTATCGCCTTCGCGTAGAGATGAAGGCATAAGGTCAATGCATGTAATTTACAACTATTTTTAAGCTTTAACGCACACACTATCTAACACCTAAGTTTGGGTAACCATGTATTATTTTAACAATATCATAATTTTTCACAGCGTGCAATAATAACGCCACTTTTCGTTTGCGCAGTGTAAAGCACACCAATACACTGACACATGCTAGCCTCGCTCACGTTGGACATGCCTGATTTTGACACTCAAATAAGAAGTAGTGAGAGAGCAAGTGCAAGGTCGTTATTTTTCAGGTAACTTGACCTTTGTGTCTATTATTGAAATAATTAATTTTTCTAATATTTTTTTTTTTAAATTGAACATATGGATTCTAACTAATTATTTTGTTGATTTCCGGAAAGGTAGTTATGTTTTTTCTTGTACTTTTGAGAAGCTGTAAATACCTTTACCGATTTTGTGCCAAAAAAAAATGGTCGTTACTGCGATGCGCTAAAAAATAAAGCTTTCAAAATAAAAAACCTTTAATTTTTTGTGTGCAAAAGACTTCGTCGATTCCACGATGGTTACTGTTAGTGAATGTTAAATAACCTTACCACTCTAGAGTTAAATAATATTTATCGATAACTTGCTTGGTTATGGCACTAACCAAATAATGTTATAGATGGGACATTTCTAGTACTGTTTTGGTTTCCACTACACTGTGAACGAGAGTGACCCATGATTGTTAACATTATGTTATGCTCGCTCAAAATGTTAACACATAGCAGAGAGACCCAAGTCTGTTTCAGTTTGTATTCACTTTCAGCGGCTTTTAGGGGAAAGGGGGAAGCGGCGGCGGAAAGCAAGCAACGGTTAAAATACATTAGTATTTGTATACGTGTGCATTTGCTTCATACTTTGGTGGACTAGTAATGTTTGAGATTTTACAAATTTGTCTTTTTCAATGCCCTGCATACGCATGTGTGTGTGCAGGAATGTATATGCAGAATGTTTATATGTATGCGAGCCATTTGTTTTGGAATTTATTGACATGCCTCAACATCTATGATTTAATTTCTAACCGGTCAAGGTCGGGCTTTTGGGATTGCAAATATTCTTTTTATATTTAAAAAATTTAAAAATATTTGGCCGACTATTTTTATTTAAGTACATCTATTTAATTTACAATTATTTTTTGTATAGATTATACCACACAACTAAAAATATGTACTTAGGTTCATTCTGCATATACATTCATGCACACACACATGCGTACGCAGGGCATCGAAAAAGACAAAAGTGCAAAATCTCAAACATTGCTAGCCCACCAAAGTATGAATGCCCAGCATATTTATTAAGACTGACTAGGAGATACCCTATGCCCTAAACATTATTCGTTCATATATTGGCAAATCGACACGCACATTGGTGCAAAACAAGAAAATATATATATAATGGGGCCGTAAATAATTTCCTTCTGCCTGTTACATACATTAGCATAGGCCAATATACCCGTTCCATCAATAGAAAAGTTATAAGTCCTCATCTAATTTCACAACAAGCGGCAGCGTGATGTGTGTGTATACAAGAATGATCATTTATGTATGTATGTATATCTATCATTCGAGTGTATACACATCGAGAATGGGCAAATGCAATAACTGCACTTGCTGGTGGCTGAGACGCAAAACCAGCACAACGTAAAAACTACCCTTTGTTTGAATATTCAATTATTACATAATTGTTATATTATAATATAAAATTTATTTTAAGTATTCATATACAAAACAAGTTTATTTTATTTCGTATTTATTATGTTATATTCAACGTGTTAGATGATTTAATGATGCCCTACATAATATCCAAAATATTAGTAAACATATATTATACATATCATATTGCTTTTATCTAGTTATTAAACGAAATTTAAAGTAAAGTCAAACTACCCTTCCTTGCTAGGCAGCAACAAGCGGATTGAAACAAAAACCTCGGCAAAGCTTGCCCAGCAAAATATGAAGCAAATGCACACGTATACAAATACAAATGTATTTTTACCGCCACTTCCCCCTTTCCCCTAAAAGCCGCTGAAAGTGAATACAAACTGAAACAGATCTCTCTGCTATGAGTTAACATTTTGAGCGAGCATAACATAATGTTAACAATCATGGGTCACTCTCGTTCACAGTGTAGTGGAAACCAAAACAGTACTAGAAATGTCCCATCTATAACATTATTTGGTTAGTGGTTATGGAGATAAAGTTAGTAAAAAATCGAAAAATATCGAATAATTATATTTTTTTTGGTGAAGTGTAATAGATATCTGAAAAAACGATAATACTTAATACAATCTATCGATATATCGAATTGTTATCGATACAATTTTACACAGTTTTTTGTTTAGTGAAGTTTAATAGATTTCTGAAAAATAAGACGACAATACTAAATACATTTTATCTATATATTGCTTAGTTAGAGAGATATCAAAACTTCAAAATCGAAAAATTAACAAAATTATGTATGCGTGCTTAAAATTTTTCTACAAAAAATAAAATAAAATTAAAAAAAATTATAAGTAATACAAATCATTTAAAATGCCTCAGGCAAAAAATCTTGCGATTTTTGTTTAAAAAAATTATTGCCTGCTGCGCTGTTTTTGTGCCATTTCTAATTCTTTTGCGCGCTCAATTTTTCTCTACACCCAACTTATTTTTTTGCATTCCAAGAATAACACCACAAATAGAAAAATGACAGCACAACGTCAAAATTTGCATCCTAAAAATTTTGTTTTAAATATATTTTTAGTTCTATTAATAAGTCAATTGGAAATGAGGAAAAGACTATTTCCTTTTTAGAGAAAATAGGTTTGATTCCGTCGCGTAAATCAACTCCACTGCCAATGCAAGTTGAATCTGACTCACTCTCTCAATTTCGCTGGAAATGGAGATGTTCCTTAACATAATATTGATAATATTGACTTTTGTATCGAAAAAGCATCATTTAATGTAAATTATCAATCCGACAATGATGATGATGATTCTAAACTGCTTTAATTAAAACAAGTAAAAACGTTGCAGTCGGACGCAACCGACTGCGGAATACTTTGATACCAGTGAAAGAACGGATGGTTGGGAATCTTATTGCCATGGTGGAAGGCAGGGGCGGAAGGGGTGGGCCAGATGGTAAACATCGAAAGCAAATGTTGCAAATTTGGTGACTTACGCTCAAAAACTGTGGAAGATAACTAAACAGCTCAAAATATAAAAGGTGTGCGGCAGAGGTGAATTTGGCATCAAAATTTGTTAATCAAATCTTTTTAAATGTCACCATTTATCTTCCTACTAAGTTTGGTGGCTCTAGCTCAAAAACTGTTAAAGATATAGCCTAGTCCGACTTTTTAAGGCTGGTGTCCTGGGTGGGCGTCGCATCCAAATATTTGATTCAGTTTTTGGAAAACTTCATTACCTTTCATGACACAAAATTTGGTGGCTCTAACCAAAAAAATGTGAAAGCTATAGGCGTTTCCAATTTCAAGGAGTAGGGAGGATGGGGGCGGAAGGAGTGGCGGTGGCATCCAAAATTTTGATGCTGTTTTTTCAGGGACATGACTAGCTATCTGCGTGCAATTGCAAATTTTAGCTGTAAGAATGTGAGAAATATTCGGTTTTATCGGTTTTCAGTTATCGAATTTATCGATTTCCCAGCCTCCTAGTAGGCATGGCACCCCAATCTTGACACTTTATCTGTCTCGCCTATAGACAAACATAATTGCAATGTTTTTAGTCTCTAGCTTTACGGCTGTCGAAAATGTGGCGTTCATACGGACGGAAGGACGGACAGACACCATGACGGACATTGCGCAAAACCAATATACTATGATACTTTCAGTATCAAAGTATAAAAAATGTTAAAATAAGTTATATATATTCCTTAATTTTGCGACTTTTAAGTATTTATATGTCAGAAATTAAACTTCATTAAAAAAGTTGCTTGAAAACTTTTATGGATAGCTCGATAGCAAATCGATATATCGATAATTGTATTTAGTATATTCGTGTTTTTTTCGTAAATCTATTAAGCTTCACCAATAAAATTTAATTTTACGATATTTTATTAACTATATCTCGATAAGCAAGCATGTTATCGATTAATTTTATAGAATATTTCGTCCTATTGTGTCGAGTTCTACAAGTATCAATGATCAGACTACGGCGCCCTTCTAACCGTAGACGTGCCTTATTCTGTTTCATCCATCTTTTTAATAAATTATTTTTTTAAGAACAAAAAGTAAAATATGCGCAGAGATAAACACGTCACTTCAACAAAGAAAGAATAAGACAGTTGATGTTAGATCGTTTCGCGTGATGTACCCTACGGTGAATTGCGTATAATACCCAGCGGGCAAACACCTCCGTTTTTAGCGAGCGTCCGTTTTCTCGTACGTTCCTCGTATTAAATGTTATCGATGATGACACTTTTCATATCGGAGTTATAGTGCATTTACACTGACGCCGTTAAAAAAAACCTTAGTGGTTAGCGTCGAAAGTCATTTACATTGGCAAAAAGTCTTAAGAATGAGCTGTTTTTTGTTTACTTTTGTTGTGATTGCTAAAGAAGAAGAAATTTTAAAAAATGGAGCAAATTTTAAATTTATTGAAATACTGGCCACGCAAATTGGTGATAGTAATAATAATACTGCAATAACAATACATTTAAAGCAATTTTGTTGATTGCGAAAACGAAGAAGCGGCTGCAGCAACGGTTGAGCTAAATATGTTGTCGCAGCTCGACTGTATTAGCACGAGAAGTGTGTGGATGCTCGAGCGCAATGGTTATTATTGGGAGATGGATGTGCCAAAGTTAAGTGAGGATTTGGAGAGGAAGGACTCCAATTTAAGAGCGTGCATCCCACTAGACAAGCGGGTTGCTGTAGCTTTGTACAGCCTGGGCTCATCCGCCGAGTACATAACCGTTGCCAGGTTGTTTGGCATATCGACTGCTAGCCTGTCCAATATTCAAAAGGAGTTCTGAAAACTTGTTTGGCAAAACATGGCATTTGAGTATCTGGGGCCAAATGTGTTGACCCAATAAAAAAAATTGAGGTTTCTTTATAAAAATGCTTCCCAAGCTTTCTGACCAGCGCTTTTTCTTTTGTCCGACATCCATTTAAAACTAAATTGTTTAATTACAATTATAATAAAAATATCTACTATTTCTAATAATTTTGTACTTACTTGCAATATTTGTTTTGATTTTGAATCAGCTGATTCCTGTTGCCGCCATCAGTAATTTGACCAAAAGTATCGAATCACCGGTAAAAAAAGGTCTTTATTTGAGCCGGTAGAATAGAGGCGCATTTTGTATGGTAAAGGCTAGAAATATCGAAGACCTTAAGGCGAAATGCTAAAGGCGTTGCTTACGGCGCCAGTGTAAATGCACTATTACTCAAATGAATCCAATAGTTCTGTTACCATCAACAAGTCATCATATAAGTAGGTAAGTACAAACAACAAACTAATTTGTAAATTTATGTTAATAAAAAATGCTTAATGTTATTTAAAAAGAACCATGGATATGAAACGGGAAGATTTTTGGAGCAGCGGCTACAGTGAGAGTACAGCACCCGTTTGCGCGACACTGACTTTAAAAACAGCATTAGGGGTTTGAGAGTGACACTGACCCTTCGAAGTAAGTGAATTGTACATTTATATTGTATTCAAAAAATAGTACGATTTTTAACTTTGTTACAGATGCGTCCACGAAACAATTTTCCCTGGAGGATTTTAAATGACCGGGTGACAAAATTGTGAAATATTAAGAAAAAAAATGTTATTATAATTAAAATACATATAAGTTAAGAAATATTAATTTAAATTAAATGAAAATAAATTCAATAAATAGGGAATTGTTACTATCGCAAATATAATCTTTTTTAATACGTTCTCGAGCCCATTTTCGAACCATTCTCGTATCATAAACGGGTCCGTTTTCTGTCCGTTTTTACATCCATTCTCGACACTTTTTCGATACGAAAACGGATCCGTTCGCAACTATCGCTAACGAAGGTTTTGCTTCCACAAACTAAGCGACAAGTGATACTTTCTCGACACTTTTTCGAGTGTAGTTCTCGACAGTTTTGTAAGAGAAAAGTTCGAGAAATTGTCGAAAACGGACCCATTCTCGAAACCGATTGCCCGCTGGGATACGTCCATATATAATAAAACATCGATATTATGCTCGATCCCTAATATGCTCGATATTTTCTTATTTAGTACTCGATACTTTTTAATGCATGTAAAAACATATTAGAAAAGATACTCATCGTTAGATCGGTGCAACATTGTAGTTGAAATAAAACGTAAATAAAAGTTAAACATTCTAACTGTGGATGGGCAATTCTTAAAAAAAGTATTAATCACAAGGAGACGAAGAACTTTAAATCAATCAAATTACTTACAAGACTAACACCATTGATTGATGCAAATCTAGCTCCGCCCATAGCAGAACTACAGAAACCGTCCGTAAAATTGCTTAAATCAAACTCGACAAATAAAAACCACTATTATTTAGGAGCTGCGCGACAACACAGAAAAACATCAGGTGCGTCAATATAACAAATCAGCACTGAAAGTGGCGATTATAAATTTACTTACATATGCCTATGTACAGTGGCTCACAGTTCATTTCGTACCGGCATACCAAAAAATTTAGAAACGGCTGTAACTTTTATTGTTTACTATAGTATTTTTTATTAACAAGTAAGGAAGCTTTTTTCGCCCATCCAAAAACTATATCGTACCTATATCAAAAAATATTAAATCATATGTCTTGAAGTTGTATGGCAGCTGTATGATATAGTTGTCCGATCTGGCCAGTTTTGACATATAATTTAGCCGCCACTTATAGAAGACATTGCCCAAATTTTTAGCTCGATAGGTCTAAAACGGTGGGCTTATTTGACATACAAACAGATGGACAGACGGACATGGCTACATCAACTCAGCTTGCGATTCTGATCAAGAATATATATACTTTTTGTGGTCGGAAACGCTTCCTTCTATGCGTTACACATTTCCTCAAAATTAATATAAATTTTTCAAGTGTATTAAAATACACCCAGTGGCGCAAATGCCCATTACGAAATATTACGCATAGAGCACTTTGTGATCGATTACAGGGGACTCTACTGTTATTCAATCGCCAAGGTCTGATGATTGATTCTTGTAGAACTCCAAAAAAATAAGACAAAAATATAAAGTGATATTTTATCGATAGCACGACTGGTTATGAAGTTTAATAAATATCTGAAAAATATGACGAAAATATTAAATAAAATGTATTGATATCTCACTTAGTTATCGATATATAGATACTTAAAATTCGGAAAGTTACCAACGAAACTCAATAGACTTGAGACAAAAATATGAAGTTCTTTTGCACGAATCTCGCGATTATTGTAAAAAAAAAATTTTCTCTGCGACATTTTAAATGATTTGTATTACTAATAGATTTATTTTCATATTTTTGTCTATTGAGTTTCGTTGGTAATTTTTCGATTTTGAAGTATTGATATCTCGATAACTAAGCGGTATATCAATAACTTTTATTTAATATTTGCGTCTTATTTTTTAGAAATCTATTAAGCATCATAAAAAAAAATGGTGTTACATTCTTATCGATAGCTCGATAAATTTCGATAAATTGTGTTTAGTATTTTCGGTTTTTTTTTTTTTTTTTTTTGAAATCTATTAAACTACACCAGCAGCCGAATGGTGATCGGCTGCTGATTACAACTGCATATACTTGTCCACAACTCAACATATTTGAAAAAGTATATTGGGTTGTAATCAGTGCTGCCAAATCTTCGGGTCGTAAATAGAAAAAATATTCATGCCTGTTCTACATTTCGATTCCAAGTAAATTGCTCGGAATCGATTCGATTTCGAACGTTTTGCATTCCTACATTTCGATTCCGAGTAAAAATGGATAGTTTTGAAAACGAGAGACAATTACCACTCGAAATGAAAACGATTGTGCTTTTAAAGCAACTAATGTGTGTTTTTAAAACCTGAAGCTATTTTTTACTTTATTATCATTCGTAGGGCCTGCATAGTATTTAAAATTTTTTTTTTTGTTAAGTTGCACACCTAATATTTACGTCCGGTGGCAAAGTACAAAATGAAGAGATGTCATGTTTAACCAAAGAATTAGATATGTTTTTTCTTGTTGGTATTAACACAAGATTTATGTTAAAATAACTATAAAAGCTTGATTCCTATATAGGAGACAAGTTTAGCTTAAGCAAAAACGAGTAATAACACAAATATAAGTGAACTAAAAATACATGTGCTGTGTAAGGGCAGCCCTAATACTAAATACTTATCGAGTATTTATGAGTTATTGTTGCGGTATACAGCTGATCTCAACGATATATTTAAAATGTAAGTAAATGAAGAATTATTTGTGTACATTTAATAAGATTGTTTGCGTTTATAGGGGCAAAAAACGAAACGCAGTGCAGGAAAATATATTAATGAATTCATGAGGGAAAACCAAAAGCATTTTAAATGTTTCTTTATTCAACCGAAACGACTCTTGAAATCTCTAAATTTTAAATAAAATGTGTTTACCATGAAAATAACGACCAACTTACTTAGAGTCCAACATTTCCATAACGTTGGTGCTTTCTTGGGCTCATAGCAGCCGATTAATGCCTCTAGCTTTAATGTTAGCTAAACGTTCTCTTTTTCTTGCCGCTAATATAATTGCTGCCGGCATTATCAATAGCTTGTTTAAATAAACAACTGTTGTTTTTTTTTTTGGGTTTTTTTTATTAACTCAATCAGCTGTTTGTATCGATACAAAATTGGTATCGAAATTGAGTATAAGAAGAATATAAGTCGATCGAAATCTGGGAATGCAAGCATCGAAATGAGAATCCATTTCGATTCCGTTTCGTTTTGTTTAAAAAAAATTGTTTGCCTGCGAATTTTTAAATGATATTTATTACTTTTAATTTTGTTCATTATTTTGTCTCAAGTCTATTGAGTTTTGTTGGTAATTTTTCGATTTTGAACTATTGAGTTCTCGATAACTAAGCGGTATATACATAGCTTTTATTTAATATTTGCGTCTTATATTTTAGAAATCTATTAAGCTTCATCAAAAAAATGGTGTTACATTCTTATCGATATCTCGATAAATATCGATAAATCGATAAATTGTGTTAAGTATTTTCAGTATATTTTTTTTTAAATCTAATCAACTTTACCAAAAATTTTTAAATTTTCGATATATTTTCGAACTTTTGTAAACTATATCTTGATAACCAAGCGAGCTATCGAATCCCCGGGCTGACGGATGAATGTGGCTATATATAAACATAATGCCGCCTCTTGTTGTCTGGTTTTCACAGGAATAGATACAAACGGTATGAAGAAGACTTATGCATTGCTGTCTTGGCATGTGCGTGCAAATCAGACAGTTTTGCATTAATGCTAAATAGGGCTGTGCAACGAACAGCTCGAACGCGTCCGTTTTGACCAAACTGTCATACGGTCAGACCGAACTGTTCGAAGAGTCGAACGTTCGAACGGTTCGTACGTTTTTTCAATTAGAAATGCTTGTGTTTGCATTTGAATTAATTTGTGTGCCATGAATTCAACGGAACGCAACGAAATGGAGCGCAAACTACAGGCGAGCGCCTCTTCTCGACTTGTGGTAATATAGTCCGCGCTGAAAGAGCCAATTTATTATCAGACCACGTGGAGGAGATGGCATTTTTGCATGAAAACATAATTTCAGAAATAAAAAATAAATAAAACAATAATAAAAACAATAATTTTGTTATTTTATACAAAGTAAAAAATTACAATATCTATGTAATAGGAATATATAACTACAATCCGCTCAGCACATGCATTCAGTCTTTTTGCAGCCTCGCGCGCTGCTTTGCTTGCTGACTGCGCTGGCGAACGTTCAAATATACAGCTGCCGCAGTCGATCGTCGAACTCAACACGCATGACTTGGCCGAACCCGTGCGAAGTTTCGAACCGTTCGGCCGTTCGACCATTTGTTTGAACAAAAAACAGTTACAAATTGAATCGAACGCCGAACATGTTCGGACGAACAGTGATCGTTGCACAGCCCTAATGCTAAATCTCCATTATTTGCAAAAGCATTTCCCATCATCGGCTGCATCTAAAGCCAGCCAATCTTTAAATGCAGGGTCTTGCATCCAGGCATGACGTGGTTTTTGCTTATATATGTTAGGCATTTTCACTTACCCTCGCGATCGATTCATAAATTGTGAAATACCTCATTAGCATAGCTCGCAAATAACAGTTGCGCTTTTTTTTCTTTTCAATATCAGAGCAGAAGCGAAAATGCTCAAAAAATTCGCTCTCACTCTGAGCAAGAGTCTATTTGCGTTGATCTCTTTTAACGATTCTCTTTTCGGAAGCAATAAAATTGTCGTTCGCGAGTTGAGACTCAGTAAGTGAGAGAATGACTGAATAAGTTAATGCAAAAAGGCTTGCAAACACTACATTAATTTGCCTTGTGGACAAAAAATGCGATTTTTTTATGAAGAATATTTATTTATTATTTACTTATTGTTAAGCTTAATAACTAACAAAGCATTTAAATTGTCTGCGCTTATCGAACTTCATCTTTCATTTAATATGAAGTGTAGGGCTGAAAATGTGCGTTCCACAGAAACCTGAGTTGCCGGTGTAGCCAGTACTACCTGTGCCAGCGCAGTCAAATGTGACTGTTGAAGCTTTTACATCGTTAAAAAAAAAACTTATATGTGCAACATTTTTTGGGTCATGGTAACCGAACTGTCAGCTGATATTTTTCTCCTGATAGATAATGAAAAACTGAGAATTTCTGCATCATTACTTTTGTCAAATTACAAATTTTTAGGTATAATGTATGTTATATATTTTAAGAGCTTTTGTACTTATTTTAAATGGTAATGTGATCAAACGACGACCTGTATGTTTTTATACTTTGATACTGAAAGTATCATAGTATATTGGTTTTGTGCAATGTCCGTCATGGTGTCTGTCTGTCTGTCTGTCCGTCCGTATGAACGCAACTTTTTTCGACACCCGTAAAGCTAGAGACTTGAAACTTTGCAATTATGTTTGTCTATAGACGGTACAGATAAAGTGCTAAGATCGGGGTTCACGCCTACTAGGAGGCTGGGAAATCGATAAATTCGATAACTAAAAACCGATAAAACCAAATATTTCTCACATTCTTACAGATAGAATTACCAAAATTTGCACGCAGATAGCTAGGCATGTCCCTGAACAAACTGCATCAAAATTTTGGATGCCACGCCCCCTGATTCCGCGCCCATCCCCCCCCCTTCTCCTTGAAATATGAAACGCCTATAGTTTTCACATTTTTTGGGCCAGAGCCAACAAATTTAGTGTCAAGATAGGTAGTAATGTTTTACAAAAAACTGCATCAAGAATTAGGATGCCACGCCCACACCTTCCGCCCCCCACCCCCCACCGTTGTTAAAACGGTTATGCGTGTATCTTTTTTTGAATTTTTTGAACTAGAGTCACCAAATTTGGTAGGAAGATATTTGGTGACATCTACAAAAGATCTGCATCAAAAATTTGGATGCCACGCCCACATCTACCGCCTACCATTTAAAATCGGAAATTTCGATATCTCTTACAGTTTTTGAGCTAGAGCCCGTAGATTGGGTGGAAAGATAGAAGGCAACGTCTACCAAAGATCTGCATCAACTTTTTGGATGCCACGCCCACCCAAGCCACCCGCCTTACAAAATTAGAATCGGCTATATCTTTAACAGTTTTTGAGTTAGAGCCTCCAAACTTGGTACGAAGATAAATGGTGACAATTAAAGAGATTTGATTTAAAAGTTTGGATGCCAGGCCTACCTCAGCCGCCCACCTTATAAAGTCACCAAATTTGATAACATGATAGCTGGCGATGATTACCACCCGCCCCACTCCCTTGCAAGCAGACTCCTTACCATCCGTTCTTTTACTGGTATCAAAGTATTCCGCAATCGGTTGCGTCCGACTGCAACGTTTTTACTTGCTTTTTTTTTGTTTTCATTAAAACATAATGCCCTTTACTTTCAGTATCAGAGTATAAAAACAATAAAGTTGTCCATATTTAGGACAGCTCGACTCCTTCCGACCTCATCCTCCTTGCTCCTTGAAATTGGAACACCTATAGCATAGATGTCAAAGCCCATAGCTCTTCGAGCTCATGTGTTTTCGTAATAGCTCTTAGGTATAGGCGAGCCGATTGCGTTTACATGAACTTCTCTTCCCATAAGCAATGGGAAATACAAGAACAATTTTGCATATTCTTTTTTGTTCGTCTGTTCGCTGCCTATGCTCAGCAGCAAAGTAACGGGGCTTTCCTATTTTTGTTGTTGCGCTACGAAATTTCAAGGGATTTTGTTGTTGCTTTACAGACAAGACTGCACTAAAAAAAGTGTTTGTGACAATCGCTTTTCGCTTAAAACTATATGAGTGAAGGTCATAATTATTACTTTTTGTTGTCATTCAAATGTATTGGCATTTTTGTCAGTGATATCTGCTTTATTTGTATAAGTGTATTTCCTGCATATGTGTTGGTGAAGCTCTTCCATAAGGATCGTTTTGACGTCTCTGGCCTATAGTTTTTACATTTTTGGCTAGAACCACCAAATTTAGTGGCAAGATAGGAAGTGAAGCTGTCCAAAAAAGTGCATAAAAAACTTGAAAGCCACGTCCACACCTGCCACCCCCCACCCCCGCCGTTTTTAAAACGGTTGTGCGTGTATCTTTCACATTTATTGAACTAGAGTTACCAAATTTGGTTGGAAGATAGATGGCAACATTTACCAAACATCTGCATCAACTTTTTGGATGCCACGCCCTCACAAGCCACCTGCCTTATGAAATCGGAATCGGCTATATCTTAAACAGTTTTTGAGCTAGAGCCACCAAACTTAATAGGAAGATAAATGGCGACAGCTAAAAATATTTGATTAAGAAATTTTGAAGCCACACCCACCTTTGCCGCCCACCTTTTAAATTTGGAGTTGTACAGTTATCTTCTATAGTTTTTGAGCTGAAGTCACCAAATTTGGTAACATAATAGCTGGCGATGTTTACCACCCGGCCCACTCCTTTGCAAGCAGACTCCTTACCATCCGTTCTTTTACTGGTATCAAAGTATTCCGCAATCGGTTGCGTCCGACTGCAACGTTTTCACTTGTTGTTTTTTTTCAGATTTGTGTGCCTTTGACAATTGATTTACGACCTAAGTAGCGTTTGTTGTTGTTGTAAGTGTTGTTGTAGGGCCCGCACTGCTACTTTTTAGTGGTGTCATTAATTTAAAACTAATCAATTTAAACAAAACTTGGTGCTGACATTTGTAACTTTGGTTGGTGTTGCAAATTCACATATTTAAGTACATACATATGTAGAAAATTGTTGTACATATATATTAACAAATGCAAGTGCAAATATAAATGCATGCATACGTTGTTGACTTCTAAGTTAAAAGAAAGCAAAAAACTTTCACCAAATATATTCCGTTCAAAAATAAACACACTAACAAATAGAAACGAAAGAAAATTAAATTTTAAATTTCGAACAAGCAAAGGGTGTTCACATAAGTTTGTATACAAATCTATGCATGCCTGCGTCGTACGTGTGAATCACGCTCTTGGTCCCAAACCCAAAGAGCCGCTTAAAACTTAACAGAGCGCGCGCGTCGCTCTTATGACCGGCGCTAGATATCAAATAATTTGAAATCTCGCTCCGATCATGCGCCTTTGTTGTTGTTCGAGATTTTTTCGTTGTCGATTGCAAGTGTATATCGGAAACCAGAATAGTTATCGATATTTTGATAACTTGATCTGCCTATGGCTTAGGAGAAGTTATGTTCCAAATTTGAAGGCTGTAGCTCTTATAGTCTTTGAGATCGACGCGTTTATAAATACGGACGGACAGACGGACATGGCTATATCGACTCGGCTGTTGATGCTGATCAAGAATATATATACTTTGTGGGGTTGGAGATGCTTCCTTCTGCCTGTTACATACTTTTGCACAAAACCATTATACCCTTTTTAACCATTTTATGGGTTCAGGGTATAAATAGGGATAAGCACATACAGAACAAGTAAAAACGTTGCAGTCGGACGCAACCGACTGCGGAATACTTTGATACCAGTAAAAGAACGGATGGTAAGGAGTCTGCTTGCAAGGGAGTGGGCCGGGTGGTAAACATCGCCAGCTATCATGTTACCAAATTTGGTGACTTTAGCTCAAAAACTGTGGAAGATAACTGAACTTCCAAATGTAAAAGGTGGGCGGCAGAGGTGGGTGTGGCATCCAAAATTTTGAATCAATTGTTTTTAACTGTCACCATTTTTCTTCCTACCAAGTTTGGTGGCTCTAGCTCAAAAACTGTTAAAGAAAGAGCCGGTTCCAATTTTATAAGGCGGGTGGCTTGGGTGGGACTGGCATCCAACATTTTGATGCATAACTTTGGTAGATGTTGTTCTATCTTTCTACCGAATTTGGTGACTCTAGTTAAAAAAATTTAGATACACGCATAACCGTTTTAACAACTGCGGGGGGTGGCGGGCGGAAGGTGTGGGCGTGGCATCCAAATTTTTGATGCAGTTTGTTGGAAAACTTCACTACCTATCTTCACACAAAATTTGGTGGCACTAGCCCAAAAAATGTGAAAACTATAGGCGTTTTCAATTTCAAGGAGAAGGGGGGGATGGGGCGGAAGGATTGGGCGTGGCATTCAAAATTTTGACGCATTTTTTGGGGAATGGCTATCTTCGTGCAAAATTTGGTAATTCTAGCTGCAAGAATGTGAGAAATATATGGTCTTATCGGTTTTTAGTTATTGAATTTATCGATTTCCCAGCCTCCTAGTAGGCGTGGCACACTGATCTTAACACTTTATCTGTCGCGCCTAAAGATAAACATAATTTCAAAGCTTCAAGTCTCTAGCTCTACGGGTGTCGAAAAAAGTTGCGTTCATACAGACGGACGGACACCATGACGGACATTGCACAAAACCAATATACTATGAGACCTTCGGTATCAAAGTATAAAAAGCACATACATTTAGAAGCATCAAAAAGATTTCAGGTTAATCAGGAAAAGAGAATATTAAATACTTTGCTATAATATGTTGTTAAATATTTTTTAATTTATTTATTTTATATCTATCCACTATTGCTTAAACTTATATAAACTATCGGCGCAGCGAAGCAAGCGAGGCACTTACTAGTAATATATATTTAAATTATGTAATTATAAACTGTCAACCATTGAACTTGTATCTGCCTACAAAAACCTAGAAACTGCAAAAGACTGACAGGACATTTGTACAACACCGATTTGCCCGGTTTTTGAGTATAGGCTTTAAATAACTGTTCAGTTGTCCAAATAGTAACACATATTTTTGTATGCGAAGCTTAATGCAATCTAGTTTTTAAAATATGTTCAGCTGTCGCAAAGTGCAGTAGTTTGCTTTGATCGCCGGTGTTACTTATTCCAAGTTCTAAAATGCAAAACATAGGCAAAAAACTTGACGATTTTTGTTTTGTGAGTGGTCGCATAGTTCTAAAAACAGATAAAGATCGAAAAAATTAGTTACTGAGGCGTTTAAAATAGCATATACTAATTATTTCGATGAGCCCGCTATTGGAAGTAAAGATTTTACTCCGTGCAAAAATTGCTACACCATTCTCATGGATTGGATGAAGGGAAAGGGAGCACAATTTCAATTTGCGAAACCCATGATTTGGATGAGACACACATATGTACATTGTGCAACCAGATGTTATAAATGAATTCTTGTAACGGGTTAAACAAACGCAAATTAAAACTAAAAGTGTATCTTGCCGCCCATACTGCCGTCCTTCCAGTGCTACGCCCCGTTGGTGTCGATCCACCAAAGCCTCCGATTACAGGTATTGGTTCCCGAAAAACCCACGCTGAATTCACCAATCCAACCGATGAAGGTTATGTGGATAGGACACCCGTGGACGAAGCTGATGGACCACAGCCGTTGTGGCTAGGCTGGGCGTATCGCAACGAAATGTTGAGCTCATTTTTAAAGCGCAAAAACGTACGCAAAAAAGTAGAAGCTGCTCTGCATTCCCAAAACCACCTAGCTGAATTCAAAAACTATTTTACTGTTGACGATGCAAACACTTTCACCTACTGCCATGATATTCCTGGATTTGTAAATTAATTGGGAATGGATTATAATGCCGATGAGTGGCGAGTATTTATTGATGGTTCAATTTCAAGTATGAAGACTGTGCTTTTGCATCAGTCAACTTTTATCGGAAAATAGTCGCAAGACTGGGGACAAGAAAACAAATATCCGAAAATAAAAAAATAAAAATTAAAACCTGAGATTAAAAGAATTAAAAGTTGTCGCTCGCTTATATGTTCATATTCTCATTTAAAATAAGTACAAAAGCTCTTAAAATTTATAATATATATTATAACTAAAAATTTGTAAGGATGCCACCTATATGATAAACACATAAAATCGTTCATATATCCACATTTGGAAGAGATGTACTGAGCTGAATGCTTAAAAGGTCGAATAATTGCATATTGTTGGTCGTTTTTGCGATTTTAAGACCCTAGATTATTTTTTTTTTGGGTTGACTTGCTTTGCATTTTTATTTGTCCACTAGTTATCTAGAACTTAGCTGAAGACACTAACAAAATATTTCTTACCGTTGTTGAGATATAAGCTTTGAACAAATATCTCAAAAATAAAACTCCTTTTTGGAAGACAATTTGACAAAAGTAATGATGGAGAAACTCTTAGTTTTTCTTTATCTATCAGGCCAAAATACCAAGTGACAGTTCGGTTTTTATGTGTTGCACAGTGTTATGCATCACTCGCTTAGATACGCTTGGCTTCATTTTACTCAAGCAAACACTCGCGGTCTAACTGTAGACATTTTGATGTGCAACATGCAGCAGTTTGGCAGTCACAGGCAAAAACAAAACCAAAAGAACAGCTGAATCCCCGTTAAGGTTGGCAACACCATTAGGCGATAGTGATATATCGATGATAGGTAACTTTGGCTTTAAGAAAACCAAATTGCTTATCTCCCGCATAGCTCGAGCAACAAAGTTATTCCGCAGTCAACTAACTGCAAGCTTAATTGGACATTGAGAAATTGGGCCTTAGTATACTTTGAATAAAATAGTATACTGGTTTGTAATTTTGTGTTGTTTTAATTTGCACCGTTTTTATTGTTTTTATACACATTAATGCTACTTAAAATAAACTTAACTTCTTAACATATTTGTCACTTTGATTACTATATACATATATAATATAAAATCTCTCTCTATAATTTGGACGAACAGGCGCTTGGTTGTTCCGTCTGTTTTAAGAAACATCTGTAATTAGAAATTAAATAGTATTTACTATTTTGTAATATATATTTAATAATAATAATAATAACAAGTGAAAACGTTGCAGTCGGACGCAACCGAGTGCGGAATACTTTGATACCAGTAAAAGTACGGATGGTAAGGAGTCTGCTTGCAAAGGAGTGGACCGGGTGGTAAACATCGCCAGCTATCATGTTACCAAATTTGGTGACTTTAGCTCAAAAATGTGTAAGATAACTAAACTTCCAAATTTAGGTGGGCGGTAGAGGTGGGTGCATCCAAATTTTTGAATCAAATATTTTAAATGTCACCATCTATCTTCCTACCAAGTTTGGTGGCTCTAGCTAAAAAGTGTTAAAGATACAGCCGATTCCGATCTAATAAGGCAGGTCGCTTGGGTAGGCGTGGCATCAAAAATGTTGATGCAGATCTTTGGTAGACGTTGCCATCTATCTTCCTGACGCATTTGGTGACTGTAGCTCTAAATATGTGGAAGATACACGCATTTATGTTTTTAAAACGGCAGGGGGTGGGGGCGGTAGAGGTTGGCGTGACATCCAGAATTTTAATGCAGTTTTTTGGAAAACGTCAGAACCTATCTTGACACAAAATTTGGTGCTTCTAGCTCAAAACCTGTGAAAACTTTAGGCGGTTCCCATTTTAAGAACCAGGGAGGATGAGGGCAGAAGGAGTGGGCGTGGCATCCAAAATTTTGATGCAGTTTTGTAAGGGACGTGAGTAGCTATCTTCGTGCAAAAATTCGTATCGGTTGTTAGTTATCGATTTTATCGATTTCTCAGCCTCCTAGTAGGCGTGGCAACCCGATCTTAACACTTTATCTGTGCCGGCTATATGTATACATAATTGCAAAGTTTCAAGTCTCTAGCTTTACGGGTGTCGAAAAAAGTTGCGTTCATACAGACACCATGACGGACATTGCACAAAATCAATATTCTATGATACTTTCAGTATAAAGATTAATCTCACACTTTTGGTTGCTGGTGTTAAAACACTTAAATTTACTTTGTTTTACTTGAGCCCGAACATAAAAAAAACGCGTGCAAACAAAAAATATAATCAAATGTACGCATACATATTTATGATCTTGTATACATTCGACAAAACGCACTAACATATAAATAAGATTTTCGAATTCACTTCATGAACGCTTCGCGTCGTTTCGAAGTCATAAAAAAAAAAAGCGGTAAACGTCTCCCGCTTACAACAGTGCACACAAAATTTTCCAAGTGTAATGAATTACTTTTACTGCTCTGTGCCACTGGGTACAACAATTCTTCTCCCATAATATTTAAACCAGGGGTCGGCACGCATACACTCACATTTTTTCAGCGCGTCGTCAAAAAGACGAAGGCAAAAACGTTTCTTGCTTCTCTGCCGCTGCGGCAGCCGAGCTACTGTGCATAGGCTATGCCATAGCCAGAAACATGTTTCTCTGCCTCTGCGGCAGCAGAGCAACAGCCGAGCAATTGTGCATAGGGCGCACGTAGTTTCTGCGCTATGCATAGCCTATGCGTATGCCGACTGCGCTGCTCGAAACATTTTTCCTATGCACAGTGCATACGACGCTGCAGGTCCCTGATTTAAACATTAAGCAGTTATACATAGAGGAGTCAAACGTCGTTTTCCCAACTGCCGAAAAAAGCGTTGGATCAGCGACACTAGCACTTCGGATGAATTTTGAAAATAAAAAAAAATAATCAATTAATAACATTAACTTTAAAGGTGTCCTTAACTTGCTATAAAATTGTTGAAAATCATCAAAATTGAGGTCGAGAACAGCCAAGGCAATTCGCATACATTTAAATGTGCTGCACATGAACATACACATGCACACACATTCATATGCGTTGATAGAAAAGTAACAAATCCCAAATCGCATCAGAGCCAACAAAAACTGAATAGATATGCATACGCACAAACATACACACACATATATACAGTGCACGCTCGATAACGTGAACGCTCTAAAACGTGAGCACCCCAAAACCTGAACAACTTTTTTTGTGCATTGACTACTCTAAAACGTGAACAAGGCGAGAAAGCTCTATAACATGAACAATAAACGTTTCATGTTTGCATGTAGATTGCATTGAGCTCAAATAATTCTGAACTTGGGGAACCCCCGAAATGTTCATTGTGCGTTTTATTTGTGGTTTCTTGTAACGCACACAACATATCAGTCGCAGTATTGGCTTAACATGAAGCGTTTGGCCTTAGATTTCCTGCATTAAAATGAGTTCTAAGAAACCGGTGTGTTTGACATTGAAAGAAAAAGCAGAAATTCTCGGTTTTTCTAGCGAAGAAATTTAATGTTGCTAAATCAACAATTTGTGGTATCAAAAAGAAAAAAGAAAATATTTTACAATGCGTAAATGAAACAAATTCTGGGCCTGGAAAAAGAAAAACATTGCGTTCTTCAGAGTTGCCCAAAATGGAGAAAACTCTTTATAGCTGATTTATTCGAATGCGGAATAAGAATTGGCCAGTAAGTGCTTTAATGCTGAAGGAAAAAGCGAAAATACTGCATTCAAAATTTAAGGAAGGCGAAGGTGATTTTTATGCTAGTGATGGATGGCTTCAAGGATTCAAAAAAGATACGGCGTTCGACTTCTTCAAATATCAGGCGAAAAACTTTCTTCGCAGCCTCAGCTAGTGGACCCATTTAAAGAAAAACTTAAAGCTAAAATGGCCGAAACAGTTCAAAATCATTCTGAACGAAACGACACAACTCTAAAACTTAGTACTTCGCTATTGTGAAAAGGTTTTGTTATGGAAAAAGTTCAAGAAGGTATATAAAATGAGGTGTTTACATAGATTTTGTAGTTCTTGTGATTTACTGTCCAAATGTCCAATGTGTTGCTATGTGTATTTCTAGATCAAAACTAAAGCTTATTTGTGCGTTTCGTCAAATGTAACTTTTGAGGCGCGAAAGGGATTTGAAATGTTTAAATAACAAGTTGTGTACTAATCTTCACTAAATCCAATATTAAAAAGACTTCTTGGTCATTTTTGCTCCTTTACAAAATAATAATCGACATGTTGCAGTCACACACAAGTTTTGCAATTCCATTCTGCTGGAAGTGTGGAGCAGCAACAGTCGACAAGAAAACGCAGTAAAAAATTATATCGTGCAGAAAATAAGCCAAGACAGTATATCGGACGATGGGAGACGAAGGAGTAGTCGGATCGGGTCTAGATTTGGTATGCATAATTTTGTTACCCGCCCTTAAGTTTTGCCTAAGTTTCGTTCAGATTGATTAGTTTTAAGGCATAGCATCAGTACAAAAATTCGTAAAAGGACATATGTGTATGGGAGGTACCCGAAGGAGTGGTCGGATCGGGTCCAGATTTAGTATGCATAATTTTTTTACACGCCCTTAAGTTTTGACTACGTTTCGTTCAGATTGATTAGTTTTAAGGCATAGCATCAGTACAAAAGTTCGATAAAGGACATATGTATGTGTATGAGAGGTACCTGAAGGAGTGGTCGGATCGGGTCCAGATTTAGTATGCATAATTTTTTTACACGCCCTTAAGTTTTGACTAAGTTTCGTTCAGATTGATTAGTTTTAGGGCATAGCATCAGTACAAAAGTTCGAAAAAAGGACATATGTATGTGTATGAGAGGTACCTGAAGGAGTGGTCGGATCGGGTCCAGATTTAGTATGCATAGTTTTTTTACACGCCCTTAAGTTTTGACTAAGTTTCGTTCAGATTGATTAGTTTTAAGGCATAGCATCAGTACAAAAGTTCGAAAAAAGGACATATGTATGTGTATGAGAGGTACCTGAAGGAGTGGTCGGATCGCGTCCAGATTTAGTATGCATAATTTTTTTACACGCCCTTAAGTTTTGACTAAGTTTCGTTCAGATTGATTAGTTTTAAGGCATAGCATCAGTACAAAAGTTCGAAAAAAGGACATATGTATGTGTATGAGAGGTACCTGAAGGAGTGGTCGGATCGCGTCCAGATTTAGTATGCATAATTTTTTTACACGCCCTTAAGTTTTGGCTAAGTTTCGTTCAGATTGATTAGTTTTAAGGCATAGCATCAGTACAAAAATTCGAAAAAGGACATATGTGTATGGGAGGTACCCGAAGGAGTAGTCGGATCGGGTCTAGATTTGGTATGCATAATTTTTTTACACGCCCTTAAGTTTTGACTAAGTTTCGTTCAGATTGATTAGTTTCAAGGCATAGCATCAGTACAAAAATTCGAAAAAGGACATATGTGTATGGGAGGTACCCGAAGGAGTAGTCGGATCGGGTCTAGATTTGGTATGCATAGTTTTTTACACGCCCTTAAGTTTTGACTAAGTTTCGTTCAGATCGATTAGTTTTAGGGCATAGCATCAGTACAAAAGTTCGAAAAAAGGACATATGTATGTGTATGGGAGGTACCTGAAGGAGTGGTCGGATCGGGTCCAGATTTAGTATGCATAAATTTTTTACACGCCCTTAAGTTTTGCACAAGTTTCGTTTAGATTGATTAGTTTTAAGGCATAGCATCAGTACAAAAATTCGAAAAAGGACATATGTGTATGGGAGGTACCCCAAGGAGTAGTCGGGTCGGGTCTAGATTTGGTATGCATAATTTTTTTACACGTCCCTAAAGTTTTGGCTAAGTTTCGTTCAGATTGATTAGTTTTAAGGCATAGCATCGGTACAAAAGTTCGAAAAAAGGACATATGTATGTGTATGAGAGGTACCTGAAGGAGTGGTCGGATCGGGTCCAGATGTAGTATGTATAATTTTTTTACACGCCCTTAAGTTTTGCCTAAGTTTCGTTCAGATTGATTAGTTTTAAGGCATAGCATCAGTACAAAAATTCGAAAAAGGACATATGTATGTGTATGAGAGGTACCTGAAGGAGTGGTCGGATCGGGTCCAGATTTAGTATGCATAATTTTTTTACACGCCCGTAAGTTTTGCCTAAGTTTCGTTCAGATTGATTAGTTTTAAGGCATAGCATCAGTACAAAAATTGGAAAAAGGACATATGTGTATGGGAGGTACCCGAAGGAGTAGTCGGGTCGGGTCTAGATTTGGTATGCATAATTTTTTTACACGCCCTAAAGTTTTGGCTAAGTTTCGTTCAGATTGATTAGTTTTAAGGCATAGCATCAGTACAAAAGTTCGAACAAAGGACATATGTATATGAATGAGAGGTACAGTGCACGCTCGATAGCGTGAACGCTCTAAAACGTGAGCACCCCAAAACGTGAACAACTTTTTTTGTGCATTGACTACTCTAAAACGTGAACAAGGCGAGAAAGCTCTATAACATGAACAATAAACGTTTCATGTTTGCATGTAGATTGCATTGAGCTCAAATAATTCTGAACTTGGGGAATCCCCGAAATGTTCATTGTGCGTTTTATTTCGTCGCAGTTTTGGCTTAACATGAAGCGTTTGGCCTTAGATTTCCTGCATTAAAATGAGTTCTAAGAAACCGATGTGTTTGACATTGAAAGAAAAAGCAGAAATTCTCGGTTTTTCTAGCGAAGAAATTTAATGTTGCTAAATCAACAATTTGTGGTATCAAAAAGAAAAAATAAAATATTTTACAATGCGTAAATGAAACATTTTCTGGGCCTGGAAAAAGAAAAACATTGCGTTCTTCAGAGTTGCCCAAAATGGAGAAAACTCTTTATCGCTGGTTTGTTCGAATGCGAAATAAGAATTGGCCAGTAAGTGCTTTAATGCTGAAGGAAAAAGCGAAAATACTGCATTCAAAATTTAAGGAAGGCGAAGGTGATTTTTATGCTAGTGATGGATGGCTTCAAGGATTCAAAAAAAGATACGGCGTTCGACTTCTTCAAATATCAGGCGAAAAACTTTCTTCGCAGCCTCAGCTAGTGAACCCATTTAAAGAAAAACTTAAAGCTAAAATGGCCGATTTGGATTTATGCAACGATCAGCTTTATAACGCTGATGTGTCCGGCTTATTCTGGAAACTTCTACCAGCAAAAACGTACGTGTCCAGTTTAGAAAACAGAGCTCAGGAGTAAAGTCGGAGAAGCAGCGCTTCACGTTCTTGTGTTGCGCAAACGCCACAGGATCTCATAAACTTAAACTTTTGATAATTGGAAAGTCAAGAAATCCGTGCTGCTTTAAAAACTTTTAGTGCCCCACCGACTACAACAGTTCAAAATCAGCCTGGATGACGGCTTCTATTTTCAAAGATTGGTTTCATGGATCATTTGTTCCTCAGGTAAAGACTCCATTTAAATATTTTATACATTTTTTTTTAAATTTGTCTTTTTTTTTTTTAAGGTGAAATCGTTTTTAAAAGTTGCCAATTGAAGCTCTTCTCCTAATCGACAACGCTCCTTGCCATCCAAATGAAGCTGAACTGACAACGGAAGATGGGCAAATTTTCGCAATGTTTATGCCACCAATCGTTACTCCGCTTATTCAACCGATGGATCAGAATGCCATAAAAATCACGAAGCTGCACTATAGAAACAGCCTTCTAGCTTCCATAGCAGCTACGTAATCTGATTTGCTCGAGTCGATGAAGAAATTTACATTGAAAAAAGCTGTAAATCTTTTGGATGCCGCTTGGAGTCGTATCGGCGAAGAAACCTTAGCTAGGTGCTCGAATAATATTTTGCATACTGTGGGAAACGATGAAGATCCCGAAGATAGTATACCGTTGGCCGTTTTACGAGAAAAATGGGTAGCTGAACTTCGCTCCTTGATGTGTAACACCGTAGATCTTCTTCACAGTTTAAATGCTGAGGTTTGTTCGTGTTGTCAGACATGCACAAATATACGAAAGTTTTATTGAAATTTTTTTTTTTATAACAATTTCAGAGTGAATGTACGTTATCATCTGTTTAGGAATAGAACGAAGATATCGACGTAGACATTTCGGATAACGATATTGAACAAGAGGACGAATCCAGCAGCGATGACTGCATCTCAGAGGCATTGGAGAAAGTTAAACCAAGCGAAGCAGTTTATAGTTTGAACAAAGCGCTACAGTGGGCTAGCCATGAAGGCGTCGATCAAAATGATATTAATGTACTAAGACGTCTAAGTGAGAAAGCTGTGTTTCAATTCATAGAAAAAAAGAAAACACAAAAAAAGATGACTGATTTTTTTAAATAAATATTGTTCTCACAATAAATCACAATAAAATGTGAATATACATGTATAAATATGTATTCACTGGATACTTTTTGGGCATTCGAAAACGTGAACATTTTGTTAACGTGAACTCCTTCGGTTTTAATTAGTTCACGTTATCGAGCGTGCACTGTATGTGTATGTTGGTATACATTCGCCCGAATAATTTTTGCTACATTTCAGATCGGATGGAAGAAATACAGAAAACAACGGACATGCATACTATGTATACGACAGTAGGTATACATATGAACATGTGTGGTTGTTGTTCTGAATCTGCTGCTGCGATCCCCTGAACAGCACACAGAGCCAAACATACATACAGATATACATCTAACGGCGATCATTTCGCTAACATACAGACGTATACACAGCAAATTGCTGGCACTCCGTCTGCTGCAAATGAAGCCGCTAGACTGATTTCACATTTTTGAACTACGCAAATGGTCCGTAAAAAAAACGGCTCTTTGTCATCGGCTCGCTGCTTTCAGCAGCCGAAGTTCTCTTGACTTCAATCTCAATTGGACCAATTAGGCTATTGGATTTTCGGCGTTTGACTCCTCTATGTACCAGTGCGTAGTGCCTCTATGTATAAGTGCCTAGTGCTTGTACATCAAATAACACATTATTTGGCTTTCATCTGTCCACGATATGTTGCTCCATGTCTACATATATGGGCCAGACTATATGAGTGTTTGAAAATCGAAATCGTCCTTCTACGTACCACCGAGTCAAATGGGGTACCTCTCTGGGACTTCTGGCATTTAGATTATGTTCAATTAGATGACGACAGACAGTAACATTACTGACCGACAGATTTTAATAATTTTTGGTAACCTTAGAAGATGCTGACAGCCGACTCGTGCTAATCTGCACAATGCGTCTATCTTCAAGATCGGTTGCTTTGCGTTAAAAACCTCGATTTTCTGGCTTTATTCGTGTTAAATATCATTGTAGGTGTGCAACCAACAATAATTTCAATGTCCTTGTACGTTTTGAATTTTGTTTTGGCAAGTTTTCCAGGTAACATAGTCTAAAATCCCTTAAAGCGTTGTCAGGACCTTTCGACTCCATGCCCCGCCTGTGCGAAGCCACTATTGAAAATTAAGGATACACGACCAAGTAATATACTTCTTTTCAATATTAAGACCTTGTAAAATCTTGTTTGAATAAAGTTATGCAGTTTTTTTTTTTTATCCTTTCATATAGCCACTACTATATTTATGAACATCCAAAGTTTGGTGCATTTTTCATCAAAATTTACCCAAAATAATGCAAATCTAATGGGATCTGGTGCTATTCTTAGAACACTAATGATTTGTTCAATTTGCATCGTTCAGTTTGTCGAAAATTAATATTTAATGTTGTATGGTTGAGCACTAATATTTTTATGAACATAGCTGTACATATGTACATTCACTTGTAACAAAATGTGAAGATCTGTTTCTAAACAAATTACTTCATCCACTCATTAGGAATTAATGCGCAAAAAACTAAAATAACAAATTTCTTGTGTATATGGTAATTTGTAATTTTTGTTGAGTGTATACAGATATCTAGTATAAAGATATGTATGTATATATGAATGTCTGTACGTGTTATTTTGTCTGCTCTTTACTGAGTAACACATGGAAATTCGCATGGAAACAAATTTACACTCAAATATTAAGTATCTATTTTTTTTTTTAGACCGACCCCCTAAATAAAAATGGAACCGGTTCGGTTCACGGTTCCGATACGTTGTTTTGGTTCGGTCAACAAGTAGCTATATTATAGAGGAATATTTTCTTCGGCCGAACTCGTGCTCGCCCAGCTGCGACGAACTTTGAAAAAAGAGCTGTCTGAGAACCCAAATCAGCTGTTCAGCCCAAAACCCAAGCGGCAAACCGGTTGTTGTCGACGCCGCTCTGCGCTTAAAATGAATTTGCGTACAAATTTATACGTAAATTTGTATGATGATGATGATTTTTTTTTGTTTACAAGTGCATTGCGTTTATAACAAAAAGACTTACTTATATTCAAGTGTCTTTTTTAATAAATTAAATAATTAAAATTAAATAAATAAATGTAAAAACAATTGAAAAATTTTGGCCATTCAACAACCATAATTTAATTTAAAGCAATATCTTAATCAGATTACATATTTTATTTATAATCAAGTAATATCAGCCCAATATGTGATAGATATGGGTTGTTTTGTTGAGTAATCACCCAACACATATGAACGTATGTGTGTGTATGCATGCATGTTTTTATGCCCACAAACAGCAACACAGGAATTTGTATTTTCAGTGCCGCACCAAAACCTACTCTTACTTGCTACATTAACAAGTTTTCCCATTCACATTGTAAATAAACTTAAAAGAGTATTCACAAGTGTATTTCTGCCGAGATCGCTAAAAAGTTGTGTGCGTTTATGTAGGTAGAAATTTGACGCGAGCCAGAGTTTTTCTCTCATTCATCGATACACCTACACTTTTGCATACCCTTTTAAAATATGCGTGGTTCTTTGTCTATGTAATTGCACAACTGTATGGGAGGTGCGTTGCAAAGATGTTTTCTAGTGTCATAGAATAAAAAATTGATAGAGTATGTATGACCAGATATTTGCAAAACTGAAATTTAGCTGCCTTTATGATTTTGTTACATTTGCTTCTCTTGATGGAAGGGGGAAAATGCATCAGTATTTGTATACGTGTGCATTTCATTTGTTTCATTTTTTTCTGGACTAGCTTTGCCGAGATTTTTGTATTTTTCTGTACCCAGCATTTGTGCATGTGTGTGAGTGTCATGTATGCATATACAGAACGTTTAAATGTATGCGTGACAATTGTTTGGCATTTGTTGACGTGCCTCAACATCTGTGATTTTATTCTTAAAGCAAAAAACCAAAATAATTATAACCTGAAAAACCAAGTATGGCACTTTTGATTTTAAAACACTCGCATGCGTCTACTAGAAATGTTAGAATTATAATTTAAATTATTAAAATTGCTAGAAAGATTAAAATTAGTTTATATCAAAACTCACCGAATACGAAGTATGATAGCCTGCGCCGGGATTCGAACGTGCACCTCCCGTTTACTTAGCGGAAGCCTTCACCATTGCGCTGTTGCCGAACATATTTCGTATGCAGTTAGCTTTGACTTAAAACGAACGAAAAATGCCTGCTCTTTGACATGAAGTGTTTGAATTTAATATAACTGTTCTTTTCTCTCCTTTGCTCTCTTGAACTCGCTCTCACTTAATTTCTCTCTTTTCGAAATGCTCTCTTGCCTCGACCACTGCGGCCTTCGCTGCAGCCTTCGCTGAAACCTTCATGCATGCATTCAGATTTGAATTGGGAGCGATCGCTCCAAGTCGAACTGCATGCAGGGTGGGTACAGAAAAATACAAAAATCTCGGCAAAGCTAGTCCAGTAAAAAATGAAACAAATGTTGTGTTGCTGTTTGTGGGCATAAAAACATGCACACACATACATTCATATGTGTTGGGTAATTACTCAACAAAACAACCCCTATCTATCACATATTGTGCTGATATTACTTGATTATAAATAAAATATGGGCATTTCCACAGAAAGGTCAACCACAGCAAAAAAAAAAAGTAAAGTCTTTGAAGTTTGTTGTTTTACCATATACGTACAGGGAATCGATTAACTTTAACTTGAATAAACAAACATTTCATTTATTTATAAAAGAATTTTGAAATATTCGAATGCAAGGTCGATAAAATGCCAAATTTCTGTTATTTTGCTCGATTTTTTATGATAAATGTTCTTAATGAGAGACATAATGCATTGACATTTGGGCGGCAGAGGTGGGCGTGGCATTAACATTTTTGATGCAAATCTTTGGTTAATGTCACCATTTGATGAAAAGTTCCAGTCACAAACTAAGTGGAAATCTTGTCACGTTCGCGATGTCACGTTACAAATTACTAATCAAACATGTAAAATAAATAAAATGATAGTAACATACCAAACTGATTTCTTAAATGGAAAACTACATTAATTTATTACGGTTTAAAAGTATTTTCATCCAAATAACTCGCCACATTTCGGTAACTTTTGCATTTGACAAGATGAACTCAAACATTACTTCCATTTTATGTCACGTTCGCGATGCACTGTTTTCTGTAAATAATTCGAAAACGGCAAGTCTTCATATCTTGTCTTTCACCGTAAAAATAGTGTTAATAAAACGCATTAAACACGTGAGAAAAGATTTTTGAATATGTCAACTATTGCCATTTTTTTTTCATTTAAAGTCGTACAAATGTCACGTTCGCGATCCTGGAAATGCCCATATGTAATCTGATTATGAATTTGCTTTTAATTAAATTTTGGTTGTTGAATGGCCAAAATTTTTCAATTGTTTTTACATTAATTTATTTAATTTTAATTATTTAACTTATTAAAAATGACACTTGAATATAAGTATGTCTTTTTGTTATAAATGCCCTGAACTTGTAAAAAAAAAAATCATCATCATCATACAAATTTACGTATAAATTTGTACGCAAATTCATTTTATGCGCAGAGCGGCGTGGCCCAACCTTCTTTGTCGGCTGCAACTCTGCCACCAGTGTTGCAAACTCTGAGTCGTCAGTTAAAGCTGAGTGAACTCTTAAATATAGCCAAAAATTGAAAAATTTGACCCAAAATAGCGAAAAAAAAATAGCGGTGGCTAAATCAATTTAAAACAAGTGAAAACGTTGCAGTCGGACGCAACCGACTGCGGAATACTTCAATACCAGTAAAAGAACTGATAGTAAGAAGTCTTATTTCAAAGGTGGAATGATGTGGCGGAAGCGGTTGGCCGTGTGGTAAACATCCCCAGGAATTATGATATCAAATTTGGTGACTAGCTCAAAAACTAAAGAAGATAACTGAACAACTCCAAATTTAAAAGGTGGGCGGCAAAGGTGGGTGTGGCATCGAAATTTTTAATCAAATTTTTTTAACTGTCGCTGTTGATTAATACACTGTTTGTTGCGGTTCATTTATTTTATTCTGTTAACTTAGGCAGAGTGTCACGGACACGTCTGCTAAGATCTGTCGTCAAAGGGCAACTCCCTTAATGCGCACTTGCAAGTGACGCCGATGCAAAAACAAAATATTCGATTTTCATTCAGTGTGCAAAGAATCGATAGATGATAGCGATATTGCCACCTTGTTCACAGTGGAAATGCCATCTTACAAAAATGATCGTTGGTATTCAAATTCAAACTAAATTATCGGTAATGTTAAACTTCAATTAAATCCGTTCATCAACATCCCACCCGGCCCTGAAAAATCGTTTCGGAATTAGGTAAAGCTGCAATCTTTGTTATTGGGCGTACAATTTCTCCAGTTGGTGTCTTCAGCTTTACTGTGCGTACCAAGCCATCAGGACCAGGATACGTTTCGATGATTCGTGCTAGAATCCATGCGGCTGGTGGAGTATGTGAATCCTTTACCAGGACAATGTTGTCGCGAGCAAGATTTGGGCTATGAGTGTTCCATTTGTGACGATGTTGCAGCGTTGTTAGGTATTCTTGGTGCCATTGTTTCCAGAAGCCTTGCAACATTGATTGAGTCTGCTGCCAGTAGCCCAAACGGTTGTGTGGAACATGTGTGATATCGCCTTCTGGTATCATAGTGTATGGCCTACCGATGAGTAAATGTGCAGGCGACAAATACGTCAAGTCTGTGTCAGGTGCTGCAAACAGTGGACGTGAGTTTACCACTGCTTCAATCTGTGCCAGAAGCGTGTGCATTTGCTCGAATGTGAGCGTTGTCTTTGAGACTACTCGATGGAGATGAAGTTTGACGGAACGCACAGCTGATTCCCATTTTCCACCCCAGTGTGGGGCATGTGGCGGTATGAAGCTCCACTTGATGCCTTCATCCGCTAGTGTCTGGCGACGATGTTGTTGTGCAACTGCGATGCCAGCAGCTGCTCCATTTCATTCAATGCGCGTTTCGCGCCAACAAAGTTTCTACCGTTGTCGCTGTAGATTTGCGCACATTTCCCACGACGTGAGATGAAACGTCGAAATGCCGCCAAAAAGGTCTCCGTGCTGAGATCTGTAGCTAATTCCAAATGAATAGCTGATGTGGTCATGCAGATAAAGAGGCAAATGTATCCCTTTTCCTTTCGTGGATTGCGTCCCTTATGTAACTTTAACGTGAGTGGCCCAGCGTAGTCGCAGCCAGTATTCTCAAATGGTAGTGCTTGCCTGACTCGAACTGCTGGTAGATCAGTCATGAACTGCTGATTAGTATTTTGGCGCTGCCTGAAACAATTGAAACAATCGTGAGTGACCCTTCTGATAAGATTTCGTGCACCCAAAATCCAGTATCGTTGGCGAACGATAACAAACAGTGCCGATACTCCTGGATGCAAGTTAGCCCAGTGCTCATGTTCCAAAATGAGTTTTGTTATACGATGTGATTTCGGTAAAATGATTGGATGCTTGGCACCATAAGGTAGTGTCGAGTGATGTAAACGCCCACCAACACGCAATAGCCCCGAGTCGTCTATGACTGGCGATAGCGTGCGCAGCTTGGAACTATTTCCCAGTGGCATCCTGCAGATTATGGCCTTTCGATCAGCATCGAAACAAGCCTGTACATGGCATAAACATAATGAGCGTGCCTCATTAATTTCGTTGAATGTCAGTGATTTCAATCCTAATACGGATTGCGATTGTTTCGTGCGTCGTATGAATCTTAAAACATACGCCACGATGCGTACAAGTTTTAGCCATGAAGAAATGCGTTCAACTAACTCGTTTAGTATGGATGTTGCAGGATAAGTTTCTGCTCGTGTTGTCAATGCTGAAGTCTTTACTTCTTCTTTAACGCGGGAATCTGATGTTGACGCGTCACTTGTGGTTAATGTTTCAATATCCTTGTCGTGTAACCAGGGTGGCCCATTCCACCATAGTTCAAAGTCAATCAAATGTGAGGACAGCATGCCTCGTGATGCGCAATCAGCTGGATTCTCCTTTGTGTTAACATGGTGCCATGCGTTTCTGGTTATGATCTCTAGAATCTCAGCGGTACGATTGCCTACAAATGTTTTTAATTTGCATGGTGGGTGCGAAAGCCACGCCAATACGATGCTGGAATCGCACCAGGCATTTACTTTGATGCTCATGTGTTGTAGAGCTGTTTTTATGGATACAATGAGGCGGCTTAACAAAACCACGCCGCATAGCTCCAAACGCGGGAGCGATTGTTGCTTAAGTGGTGCAACACGTGTCTTTGCTGCAATGAGAGTAACCTCAATGTTACCGTCCGGGTGTAGTATGCGACTGTAAACTACAGCGGCATATGCTTTTATTGATGCATCCGAAAAGGCGTGCAGCGCAATGGTACCTCCAGTGTACCCCAGGTATCGTTTTACTTTTAGCTGCCTTATTGCAAAGAGATCTGCGCGGTACTTCTGCCATAAGTCCGCCAGTTTAGGTGGAAGTTGAGAATCCCAACCCAAATCCAGAAGCCACAGCTCCTGGAACAGTATTTTAAACTGTATGACTACTGGTGCCAGGAGTCCGAGTGGATCAAAGATACGTGCAACATCTGACAGAACTTGCCGTTTCGTACTATGTGCAATAGTTGACAACTTAATGTTGAATCCAAGTATGTCATCTTGTGGTTGCCAATGAATCCCAAGAACCTTTACTGGCGTGTCTTGCGGATTGCTTAAAACTTCTGTTGTTGTGTTTGCGACTTGTTTTTGTATGCGTTGACTGTTGGAAACCCATTTTCCAAGTTCTAGTTGTGCTTGTGACATCAGTTTGATGAGCTCGCCTTGTAGTTGTAGTAGCTCCTCTTCAGTGTGTGCTCCAGTGAGCACGTCGTCTACATAAAAATCCTCAAATAGGATTCTAGCAGCATTCGGATATGCTGTTCTTTCATCGTTCGCGAGTTGTTCCAGAACTCTGACTGCTAAAAACGGAGCGCATGCCGTGCCATATGTTACTGTGCATAATTGATAATGCTTCAGCTGCTCAGACGGTTGTCGCCTCCATACAATCCTTTGATAGTTGCGGTGACTGTTCGCCACCCAAATTTGGCGAAACATTTTTACGATATCTGCAGAGAACACATATTGATGAATCCGAAAACGCAAGCATACAGCAAACAAGTTTCGCTGAATGCTTAGGCCCACATGCAAAGCATCATTCAATGCATGGCCGTCGGTGTCCTGATGTGATCCGTCAAAAACAACACGCAGCTTGTCTCCAACAATTGGGTGATGTGGCATGTAAAATACTTGTCCACCTTGTACAGGAACCTCATCTGGTGTGAGTTCCTGCATGTGGCCAAGTGCAACATAGTCGTCCATGAATTTTATGTACCGCGCTTGCAGGTCGGTATCTCGCTGTAGACGACGCTCCACAGCTTCAAATCGTGATTTTGCTCCCTGAAGTGTGTTTGCGAATTCCGTGTTCACCTGCTTAAATGGAAGCTCAACAATGTATCTCCCTTTGGAGTCTCTTGTATGAGTGTTGCGGAAATGTTCTTCAACTTGCACATCCTCAAGTTCCGGTAGCAAGCATGAGTGTGACTCCAGCTCCCGAAACCTTTTAAGCGATGCGTCTATGTCCAACGTTGACGTAAGTGCTGTAGCTGCTGGTATATTTGGGGTCACGATTGATGTGATCACCCATCCGAAGATTGTTGAAATGGCAATGATGTTGCCCTTACTGTCCAGCTTTTTGCTGCCGGTGAATGCAGCCCATACGTAGTCTGCGCCCAATAGAATGTCTATCGGCGAAGACGTACAAAAGTGTGTATCTGCCAGCGGAATGCCGTCGAAGATCGCAAGTGTGGATTCATCGACCCTTTCCCTGGCCAATGGTGACGTGATCTTGCCCAGAACATGAGCCTTTACTTTCAGCTCGTGATGCGAAAGCCTTGATTTGAGTTGCAGCATACTAAAACCCCTGGTGGTTTCAGCCTTTACTGCCGATATGCCCGAAACAACTATGCGGCATGGTGAACGTGCAATGCCAAGTGCATTGAAACACCGTTCCGATATGTAGGACAGCTCCGATCCTGTATCCAGTAGCACACGGCAGCATGTATATGTACCCTTAATGTTAAGTACATCTACCATGGCAGTGGGCAGTGTGCCTACTCTTCGCCCTCTGGCAAAGTTACAATGTGTAGCGCACGGCGCTTGTGATATGTTACTTGTTGTAACCGTTGTTGTTATCTGGTCCTCTTGACCTTGTGCATTAGCAGTGCCACTTGGTGGGCCGCTGCTCTCATGTGTCTGCAACGATGAGACTTGCCAATGGATTAATGAATTGTGCCGGCTGCGACAGTGCTGACAAACATGTTTTGATTCACACTTCGCTGACATGTGACCGGGCTTCAGGCAATTGAAACATAAATCTTTACCTCTTACAAATGCTCGGCGCTGCTCCAGAGACAAATTTAGAAACTGCGAGCAGCCATATAACAGATGTTCAGCTGAACCACACTTGCGCGCTCTGCTGATACAAACGTGCGTGTAGATTTCTTCTGCATAACTGGTGATGCAGTCTTAACAGTTTGTCCAAGTTCAAACTCCTCGCAACGGGCGTCAAGAAATTTGAACATGTCATCAATGGTCGGTGAGTTGGCAGCACGGCCGATATCCACCCACTTGCGTCGCGACTCTGGATCCATTTTTGCTAGCAGCAGATGTATAATCCAGCAATCACGACCAGTTTGGCCGATCGCGTCCAGGCCTCTTACGATTTCATTTGCGCCATCAGCGATATTGCGCAAAACTGAAACATCAGTTATTTTTGTTGTTGGTAACTGCATGAATGATTCCAATAATGAATTGGCGACATGACGCGGTCGATCATATCGCTCAAGCAGGCGTGCCCATGCACCGTCATATGCCGTCTCTGTTATCGGCAAATGGCGTATTAATGTAGCTGCTTCACTTGTTAGAAACGATTTGAGGTAGTAGAATTTATGTACATTTCCCAAATGTCGCTTGTTGTGTATCGCACTCTCATACAAATTCTTAAATGCCGGCCATTCCTTGTAATCGCCGTCAAACGGTTTTATGCACAGTTTGGGAAGCTCTGCGTCTCTTGCTGGCGCCATGCACTTGTTGTTGCTGTCCCTGCATGTACAGAAAATCGCTCAAAGAACTCGTGTTGTTGTTGTACCAAGCGCGAAATTGCGTCGTTTGCACTCGCGCCTGTCTCTGCTAGTTTTGATGTTGTAGGTTCGCATGTCTGCTTCAATCTAAGCAGCAGCGCTAACGTCTTCAAATACTTGCTCTCGTAAGCTGCATTGTCGTTAGCGGGGTCGACATACCCTTCAATTGCATCATGCTTTGTCATGTCATCCCCAGCACGTTCGAACTCGATCCAAACGTCTTTGAGTCTGATGACCATCGCTTCTACGACACATGCGTCGTAGCCAGCAGTAGGTGATTCGGCATATGAAAGCAATCGCGATAGACTTGCTTTCAATCTACCCCTTAGCTTTGTGAGTTGCTTAAGCTGATCCATGGTGATCACTTATGTAAGTTACACTTCTTGTAAAAATACACTTTACGACAGATCCGGCTCGAAGGACCAATTTATATGTTGATTAATACACTGTTTGTTGCGGTTCATTTATTTTATTCTGTTAACTTAGGCAGAGTGTCACGGACACGTCTGCTAAGATCTGTCGTCAAAGGGCAACTCCCTTAATGCGCACTTGCAAGTGACGCCGATGCAAAAACAAAATATTCGATTTTCATTCAGTGTGCAAAGAATCGATAGATGATAGCGATATTGCCACCTTGTTCACAGTGGAAATGCCATCTTACAAAAATGATCGTTGGTATTCAAATTCAAACTAAATTATCGGTAATGTTAAACTTCAATTAAATCCGTTCATCAACAGTCGCCATTTATCTTCCTACCAAGTTTGATGGCTCTAGCTCAAAAACATAACCATGGCATCCAAAATTTGTATGCATTTTTTTTGGGGAACGTCATTACCTGTCATGACACAAAATTTGGTGGCTCTAGCCCAAAATATGTGAAAACTATAGGCGTTTTCAATTTCAAGGAGCAGGGAGGATGGAGGCGTAAGGAGTGGGCGTGGCATCCAAAAATTTTACGCAGTTTTTCTTGGGACGTGAATGTCTATCTCTGTGCAAAATTTGGTAACTCTAGCCGTAAGAATGTGAGAAATATTTGGTTTTTTCGGTTTTCAGTTATCGAATTTATCGATTTCCCAGCCTCCTTGTAGGCGTGGCACACTGATCTTAACATTTTTTCTATCGCGCCTATAGACAAACATAATTGCAAAGTTTCAAGTCTCTAGCTCTACGGGTGTCGAAAAAAGTTGCGTTCATACAGACGGACGGACAGACTGACAGACGGACAGACAGACAGACAGACACCATGACGGACATTGCACAATACCAATATACTATGATGCTTTCAGTATCAAAGTATAACAATATGATTTTTCAAGATAGTATGTTAATTAAACATATTTATTCGACACGTGTCGCTAAAATTTCATCAACATCATCTTCTGGTTCATTGTATGCTAAGTTGTTGCCTATTATGCGCAACCAATTCTCAGGTACTGAGTAATTAAAACAACATTTTTCAGCTTGACGCAATCCGTATCTGAAATTACTATTGATTTATAATCAATTTAAATTATAAATTAATAGTTTTATCTAGTTTTATGTCCAAAATGGAATTTAAGGTTTGAATTTCCGTTTTATTTCGGTGCTTCGTTTTTACAATACTGACCTGGCTGAACACTCTCTCTACTTCGACATTCGACCAAGGTAGGGAAAGCAGCATTATTGAGAAGGAAGCGAGGTCATGAAATGGACTTTTACCTTCAGAATCTTTGTAGGTAAACACTAAATTTTTCATAGTGATCAATATTTAGCCACTTTACGTGGTGTAGTGTTGCATATTGAATTAATACGGCTTAAGTTTTTTTTGTTCGTACAAAGTGATTTGCAGGCTAGTGATGGTAGTATGTACGTACTTGCATATCGATAAGGAATCGATTTGTGAAACAGGGCTGTTGATATTTTTTACATGGAATAACAGCAGGTCATATGGTATTTACTTATAAAAAGGTAACAGCAGGGCTGTAAGGGATTACAGTCACTGTAATCGATTATTAACCGTAAATATTGTACGATTAAAAATAGCCAAAAACTAGCTAAGTTGTTTATAAGAATAGCTAAAATTGTAGTCTCTTGCTAAATTGAGTGGTTTCCAGTTTTTGATCATGCAAAATAGCCAGATCTGGCTAGAAAATAGCTAAGTTGGCAACACTGTCTGCCACTAATCGCGCGCAGTCGACATCAACCGGTTTGCCGCTTGGGTTTTGGGCTGAACAGCTGATTTGGGCTCTCAGACAGCTCTTTTTTCAAAGTTCGTCGCAGCTGGGCGAGCACGAGTTCGGCCGAAGAAAATATTCCTCTTTAATATATCTACTTCTTGGTTCGGTTCAGCGTTTGGTTCCACATTGCGAGGAACCCGCAGAGAACCGGTTCCACAGTGTTCGGTTCCGAACCTGTTTGCTGCTCTGATAGAAACAATAACAGTACCCGTTTAGTAACGGGTTCAGGGTATTTTATAGTCGGAGAATCTCGACTAGAGCCTTCTTAGACGAAAACTGAAAGAAAAACTTTCAGGACTGTCGAATGACGAAATGGTCGAGAAAAAAAGGCGACTATATGTGAAACATGACGCATTTTTTGTTTAATTCAACCAGACGGAACTGTCGCCACAAATGTGTAGCTGGCTTCATATGTTCTGGTTGGTGAAAAACTTAATGTCCTCGAACAGGTGGTAACTGCATTAGATCACCAAAGAATATCACGTTTATGCCTCCAAAACAAGCCTCTGAAGCTTTCAGCTGTCGCAAACGAGAGTCGATCATATAAAGCATCTCATAGGGTACAATAGAAATTTCATCTTTGAACAAAAACTCAACATATTGCCTCTCAAATTATTACCAATAAGAAGTGGCATACTCCCAATTTATTTCAGGCATGAGAAGCACAAAACGGCCCAAGAAGAGGATTTACTTCAACATTGAAAATGTTTGGTACACTGCACGAATTTCTGGACACGTTTACCATAAGCAATGCACAAAAGCGGTCGTTTCAGTCGACACGGGATGATATTATTGTGCTGGACCCAAACGAAATGGGGGTTCCGGAGGAGACGACGACACCTGCTAAGAGTCGCAGAAATAACCAGGAGGAGGTCGTTAAGCTGATAAGGGAACGCAACGAGATGCAGAGAGAGCAAAACGCTTATTATAATTGTATTTTTGAAAGACGAAACAGATAAACTGAAGTAACCATTCTTCTATTTTCAACAAATTGTTACCTGCTTCTCCTAAAATGCCAACAAGCTCAATACTACATTCCGGTTGAGAGGCTAACATAATTCTGTTTGATACATTTTTTTTGATAAATTAATTTATAAAAACAAAGAGTAAAATATGCGCAGAAATAAACACGTCACTTTTACAAAGAAAGAATAAGACAGTTGATGTTAGACGTTCCGCCTGATGTGCCCTAGTGTGAATTGGGTATTAGAGAACTATTGTATTCATTTGAGTACTTTCGATATAAAAAGTGTCATCATCGATAGCATTTAATGCAAGAAAACGGCAGCGTTTTCCCGCTGGGATAGTTCAGTATATTTGTTGTGTTTAAGTGCAAAAAGTATGAAAACTGCTGCAACAAAAGTAATTCAAACTGTGCTCTATGGGTAATTTGACCACTTTTTTTTGGCCAAAAACCCATTTTTTCAAAGTCAATTAATTTACATTATGTTGACGGTATTACATAGCAAAAAGACCTTTCTTCAATGTTGCTTACCAGAAATTTTAACAGAGAGCGCCACTGTTAAGTTACCAGCTGTTATAACAAGAACGTACGTGCTTCAAATCTAACCAAAATATATGCTGCAAGAAAAACGTAAAATAAACATTGACAACCGCGACAAAGAGTAAAACGACTCAAATGACTTTTAATCAGGTTAGTTTTAACAATGTTTTAGTGAAATTTCCATGAAGATTGCGATTGAGTTGTCCGCGTAATTGATTGTTAAGTAAACAGCCTAATATTAAAAATTTTGAAACGAAAATGTTACTTTGAATGGACATACAAAGTGGGATTTTCCGAGGTCTTCCATGAAATATAAACAGAGTTTTAGAGCGTTTAATTACATGTAAAATAAATGTAGCCTCAATTGCCACTTTTACCCGGAACCGCTGATATTTGGATTTAAAGATCATAACCTAATATTTGAAAATGTGGCGTCGTGTGCAAAATTACACTTACTGAGAGCAAAATGCCAAAAAGAGGTTCCAAATTTCAATTGCTTCAAGGCGGGAATTACTGGAACCTATTATTCCAAAATGAAAAGCATTTTACAAGAAAATTTTAAAAAATTTCGATGCCAATTTTTATGAAATAAATGCACGGAAACAAGGCCTGTTTTAAAAAAATACCTATGCAAATAGACAGAGGTTAGAATAAATTGTACTTGTTTGTGAAAAATATTATCTTTTTTGGGCCTGCTCTGCATTTTATGTTGAAACAAAGCTATTTGACACTTTAGACAAGAAAACATCAGCAATTACATTAATTTCTTGCTTTATGTTACAAAATGTAAACAATTCAAATAGTGTCTGAAAAGAAAATTTTCAAAATCTCTTCCCATGTATTTTTCATGATATTTTGAAAATAGCTAAAAATGACTATTTTGTATGAAAAGTGTTTAAAATAGTCATTTTAGCTATTTTCAAAAAATCATAAAAAATACATGGGAAACGATTTTTGAAAAATTTATTTTTCAGACACTATTTGAATTGTTTGAAGTAACTTTTTGCATCAAAACATTTTTTGTTTAAGCCCAGGGAAAAAGTTTCACAAGTAGACTTTTACTTGAATTGAAATCTTTCAATGGGTACCTAATGGGTTAAGAAGAGTATTGTAACATTCAAACGTAAATTAAATGACCTTTCCATTGATACCAACTTTTTAATAAAGTAAGTTTTAATTATAAGTAGATTTTACTTTAAAGTTGTCAAAATACTTATGCCTACTAGTGTAGTTGTTCGATGTTGATGATTTTTTGACACGATGTTAGTATTATAATAACAATCTTAACTGCTAAGTTTGGTCCCGATATGTAGAAAAAAAAATTAATTTGAAAACTATCTTCAAATAGGGGCGGTGACACGCCCCTTTTAGAAAAAACATATTCTTTTGACTTTTAAAAACCCATTGCAAAAAACCCCATCAAAATATCTTGATCCGTTCTTGAGTTATTAATTTAGGCTACAAAAAGTGGTCAAATTACCCATAGTGCTGTGGACGCATTGCAACGCAAAATTCAACCTGCAACGATGCAACGGGCTCGTGAACACCACAAATGTATATGGGTTCGTTTAGTTGTGTGTTATTCGGTTTTGTTATGTATTTGCTTATATCAGGTTATTCATGCACGGTTGTTGTTTTTGGGCTCAAGCCCGGTGTAACTGTATCTGTTTTTTTCTATTTCGCTTTGTGTTTAATGTTCATTTGTCGCTCGTTTGCTGATAAGCTTTTAAGCTTTTCCGTTGCGTAGCACGTTTTGTTCAGTTGCGGCCAGTGCTCGCAATAACGGTTAATTGGACGGACCAATAGCATGACGGACATTGCACAAAACCAATATTCTATGATACTTTTAGTATCAGAGTATATTTAAAATGTAATCATTTACATTTATTTTTAAAATATAACTTATAATGATTACGGTCCCTGGTTTTTATATTATACGCTGATAGGAAGGAAACAAACTAGTTGAACTTCTTAATTCTTTTATTAGATATATATTTTCGTTCTGTTAAGTTTTTGACATACTTATTTCTAAGTAAATTGCTTATTGTAACCTAGTCCTATTAAGCTATTTAAGGCAAAATGCCATATTTTTACTACAGATTGCTGGATTATGGTTTTTACTGTGCTGAATATGAATATTTTTTAAATACATAATTAATTTGCACATAAAAAGGCAGCAATTTTTTGATATACATATGTTGAAAACTAGCAGCAATATACGTGTATGCAAAGTTATAGCGCGCGGTCTTTTGAACTTATAGCGTATTTCCACTGCTCAGTTATTCTCAGTTATGTTAGTCAACAGTAACTGAGGTTCAGTTTGCATGTATTCTCTAATAAGGAATTAACTGAAGTAAAACTGACTGTAAATATTTACTGAAGAATAACTGAAGAGGAACTGGTTCATTTGAACACTTTTTCGATAAAACATCGCTGTTAATGGGCTCTTTTAATGTAACAGTCGCAAAACAGATGATTGTGAATAGCAGAAATTGTGAATAGGTAGGCGCAATATTTTGTAATATTCAAAAAATAATTAAAAATTTGGTTTTTTGATGAATTACCGTGGGAAACAATTGAACTGGGAGCAAAGTTTCAAAGGATTGCTTTTAAAACTGTGGGCGGATAATTTTGTTGCACTAAGGGCAGTTCAGAATAACTCCCACGTATATACGAAAATGGACTTGTACTGCGTCTGCAATGCAAACAAAAATGCTTGTAGGCATTAAAAATAAGCCGTAAAAGTTGGCAACACGCTGTTACTTATTTGCAATGTACAATTTCGGTTAGTTTTTCTCACTTTTTTGCAGAAAATACAAAGCAAAACAAACCGAACAGCTGATTTATTTACGGACGTTCAGTAACAGAGAAATGGAAACAGCTTTCAGTTACTGTTTTTTTTACGGACACGGAGCAGTGGAAATACGCTATTATAAATTCAGACTTTTCTTCAACGAATTAAACATAAAAAATGTTGAAATTTTTTTTGTATTATCAAGGAAACATTTTTTTTTATTATTGTGGGTCCCGCACCCTTCTTCTATTATCAGATTAATATATATATGTAAATGTACATATAAAACTATTTCCAAATTTTGAAATTTCGATAGAAACTCCGAGCTCGGTTGGAATCCCAAACTTACCACCCCCCTTCTCGATGGGCCGAAAAGAAACGAATTGAATGAGTGATAGTTCGGATACATGAGTGGCGTGAGTTAGAAGAAGAAATTGAAAGAAACCTTTTCTCGCTTTCTCGTATGTTAAATGCCGTTAGAGTTGTACACAAAAACAAAAAAAAAAAGAAGTTATTTGAACTCACTCAACTCAATTCAATTCGAATTCATTAATTTTACGTATACTTTCAGTTAAGCCATGCAGATGTCTAATACATGCATACATATGTTTATACTAGACTAGCTTCTCTGCCCGGCTTCGCACGGTTGTTGTACCCATTAAAAAAAATAAATACATTTGATCAATCATTCTAAATATGCGCGTACAGTACATACTAGTATATTACGGCGATCGCCCTGACTTGAGAGGTTCTTAGATTTGTTCTTCAACCCGCTGCGAACGGGATATTATCGACTCTCGGGCGCAGACTTGAGACGTTCGCTAATTTTGATCACGGGGCTTGCGTATTCTCTCTGTCTTGCAAGACGATTTTCAGTTCAGAAGAAGATTCTCCATCACGACGTATTTTTATTGCCCTAGCTTGTGAACTTTTTCTAGAATGTTGAGATCTTGATCTTGTAGGTATCTTAATCTTGAAATGAAAAAACGAAAAAAAGATTAATAATTCTAATATTAATTAACAAAATTATGTAGTTGACATACCGGCAGCAGCGCCACCTACCGGGTCCAATTGTGTTTTTAAGGTCCAATTAGTCAATGTCCGGTTAGGCAAACTATTCTAAAATTAGTCGAATTTGAGTTTCTCAATGTTCGGTTAGCACTTACTTATCCGATGCCTGGAGGTCTGTTAAACACTTATACCGATGGACATAGAATACTCAAATAAGCCTTTTGGAATTCTGCTTCATAAAAAAAAAAAATTCTAGAAGAAATGAAGCATTTTTCCGCCGTAAAAAGTAGCCTATGCTCATCAGGGATAATTTCGGCTTCTACGGATAAAACAATTTTTCAAATCGGTCCAGTAGTTTCGGAGCCTTTTCAATCCAAACAAACAAACTAAAAATCTTTCCTCTTCATATATAAGTAAGTATAGATATCTGTATGCAGACAAAAAAAATTACAAATTATCATATATCAATTTAACCATTTATTAGTTTATGTAAAAAGACTACACCTAGCAGTGTTCTGTGATCAGAAAGAGATGGATGATTTATTAGTAAAAGTCTATTGTGGTAGGAAGGTAAGTAAATGTTAGTGTCCCAATTAAGTCCCCTAAGGGCAAAGAGCAAAAATTGTTTTTGTACTGATTCTATTCTATCCTGGTGAATCCTGTATTTGAAATACCAGATTCAAGATCCATATTCAAGACAAGGACGTACCAAAAACATAAAAAGTATTTTGGTTATATAATATATGGATCTTTACTTTTATAAAATAAAATAATTTACTATGGAAAAAATTGTTTAATTTTGTAATATTTTCATTTCTCTGTCTACAAAAAACCCTTTATTTTTCGGAAGAAAATTATTAAGTTTTGATTTCCATTTTATTTTTGAAAAAAAAAAAAAAAATATGATTATGGTCTATGTATAGTATATAAAATTACTCAAAAATAATGAATATCATTAAAGAATAACCAAAAAAAAATAGATGTTGTCATTAACATGTAACTTTTATAAAATAACTTATAATGATTGCGTTTTCTAAGAAATATAAATTAAATTTTATCTACAATATATATAGAGTTAAATGGTTTAAGGTGCATACTTAATGATTTGATAATTTTGTAAAAAATCTATATATATATATAAGAATTTGTCCTGATTTTCGACAATCCCACAGCCTAGACGAAAAGAGCTAGAAGGCTGAAATTATCACAAAATATTCCATGCAGGTGAGCAGTAAGAAAGGATTTTTTTTTTGAGTACTCCTTCGAGTACCTCCCATACACCTAGGTCCGAAAACAAAACACATGACTCATTCCACTGCTGGCGCCTGATTGTCGCACAAGCTGAGGGTTTGATCGCGAGCGAGTTTACAAAAACAAAACAAATGCGCAGTGATGCAAAAAAAAAACGGATTTCCGCTTCTTAATGAATAAGTGCATACACAAATAAGTGAATAATGCGCTTGAAAATTTAAATTTCATAATTTTATGTACATGTATCACTTCGGACAGTGCACAATTTTTATACTTTGATACCGAAAGTATCATAGTATATTGGTTTTGTGCAATGTCCGTCTGTCCGTATGAACGCAACTTTTTTCGGCACCCGTAAAGCTAGAGACTTGAATTATGTTTATCTATGGCCGGTACAGATAAAGTGCTAAATTTTGCCACGCCTACTAGGAGGCTGGGAAATCGATAAAATCTATAACTAAAAACCGATAAACCATATATTTCTAACATTCTTACAGCTAGAATTATCAAATTTTTTACGTCCCTCAAAAAACTGCATCAAAATTATGAATGCCACGCCCAATCCTTCCGCCCCCATCCTTCCTGCTCCTTGAAATTGGAAACGCCTAAGGTTTTCACGTTTTTTCGGCTAGAGACACCAAATTTTGTGCCAAGATATTTAATGAGGTCCCTCAAAAAAATGTATCAAAATTTTGGATGCCATGCCCACTCCTTCCTCCCTGGTCCTATGAATTGGAAACGATTATAGTTTTCACATTTTTTGGGATAGAGACACCAAATTTTGTGGCAAGATAGGTAGTGAAGCTGTCCAAAAAACTGCATAAAAAACTTGAATGCCGCCCCCCACCCCCGCCGTTTTTAAAACGGTTGTGCGTGTATCTTCCACATTTATGAAACTAGAGTCACCAAATCTGGTTGGAAGTAGATGGTAACATCTTTCAAACATCTGCATCAATATTTTGGATGCCACTCCCTCACAAGCCACCTGACTTATAAAATCGGAATCGGCTATATCTTAAACAGGTTTTGAGCTAGAGCCACCAAACTTGGTAGGAAGATAAATGGCGACAGTTAAAATATTTGATTACAAAATTTGGATGCCTCACCCACCTTTGCCGCCCAACTTTTAAATTGGAGTTGTTCAGTTATCTTCCACAGTTTTTGAGCTAAAGTCACCAAGTTTGGTAACAAAATAGCTGGCGATGAAGGTAGCGATACTAAGCTTTTTGTTTGACATGCAGAGCGCTCGCATACATAAGAGAGTGAGCCGAAATGGGCAACAACAAAGGCGCATGATCGGAGCGAGATTTAAAAATAATTTGTCATCCAGCGCCGAACATGAAGAGCGATGCGCGCGCGTGTTCAAGTTTTAAGCCGCCTCTATGGGTTTGGGACCAACAGCGCGACTTACACGTAAGACGCAGACATGCAATGATTCGCTTAATTCTATGAATGTATTCATGATGCAAGTGCATGATGCAGGCATGTCCAGCGTGAGCGAGGCTGGCATGTGTCAGTGTATTGGTGTGCTTTTCACTGCGCAATCGAAATGTGGCGTTGTTATTGCACGCTATGAAAAATTATGCTATTGTTATAATAATACATGGTTACCCAAACTTAGGTGTTAGCTAGTGTGTGCGTTAAAGCTTAAAATAGTTGCGAATAGCATGCACTGAACTTATGCCTTCATCTGTACGCGAAGGCGATAAGTAAATCATAATTTTTTTCTGCGTGTATCATAATTACGCAAATGCAAAATGCTTCGCAAAGCGACATCAACCAGCTTTGCTTGCGACTGAGCTCATTTATACGCTCTCAACACTGACTTCGGCTGGTGTTCGGTTGGCGTCGGCTTGTGTCTGTGTGAAACGTTAAATTCACGATGGGTAAATGGGTACGCTGTGGACACCACGGGCATGATGCAATAAATACAAAGTGCCGCAAAGAAATGCGCGATTTTGGCTGTAACTGGCAGAAGGAAGCATCTCCGACACCACAAAGTATATATATTCTTGATCAGCATCAACAGCCGAATCACTGTTTAGATATATGTTGAGCGATATAAAAAAAATCATAAATAATCATTATTGTGAACTTTATTTATTATTTTTTTCTTTTTTTTTATCAAATATAATGATTATGGTTAAGTTTTATAAAAATAGCTCAAAAATAAATATTATCATTAAGGAAAAACCAAAAAATTAAAATGTAATCATTAACATGTAACTTTTATAATATAACTTATAATGATGACGGTCCCTGGTTGAAAGTGATGAAAAATTGGTTTGCATCGTTCTAAAAACAACTTATTTGAACAGAAATTTTCTTTTTCATTTAAACTAGGCCCAAATATATAGAAAAAATAGGTGCTCAGCTGGTAAATAGCCTCGAAATTAAAATTATTACTGTCATCACAGAAATTATGACCAAGACTGTTGACATTGATAAAAAGCCGACTTGTATCGTTCTTAAAACCCATTTTTAAAGAGATATTTTCTATTGCGAATATTTGCTAATAAATATTCTGAAACCATAAAAAAGGGTTCAATAGCTGCTGTACCTTTTCACTTCACACTTTCGAAAAAGAACAACTTAAAGTTGTTTAACATTATTCTTTTAATGCTCTCTTCATCACGAAAAAAAATACATTGCCTTCAACTTTTCGAAGGACAAACTTAAGATTAGATTTATTAGTGATTAGAGAATTATTAGTTTTTGTGAAGCCGGTACGATAGCAAGTAAAATGGCTGAAGAATTTGAAAACTTCGAGTATGAGACCCAATATTTTTCACAGTGCACTATGGTTAAAAACCCCGAAATTTTTGCATAAATTGTCCCTGAAGAGATAAAAGCTTAAAATTTTGTATACATTAGTATGAATTTTGTAAAATTTCAATTATTTTTTTTTTTTCAAAATTGAACTACGCCTACACCCGCTCCCCATTCACCTATGTCCTTTTTTCAAACTTTTGTACCCTAAAACTAATAAATCTGAACGAAACTAGGTCAAAACATAAGGAAGTGTAAAAACATTATGCATACCAAATCTAGACCTGATCCGACTACTCCTTCGGGTACCTCCCATACACATATGTCCTTTATCGAATTTTTGTACTGATGCTATGCCTTTAAACTAATCAATCTGAACGAAACTTAGTCAAAACTTAAGGGCGTGTAACAAAATTATGCATACTAAATCTGGACCCGATCCGACCACTCCTTCAGGTACCTCTCATACACATACATATGTCCTTTTTTCGAACTTTTGTACTGATGCTATGCCTTAAAACTAATCAATCTGAACGAAACTTAGGCAAAACTTAAGGGCGTGTAAAAAAATTATGCATACCAAATCTAGACCCGACCCGACTACTCCTTCGGGTACCACCCTCACACATATGTCCTTTTTCGAATTTTTGTTTTGATGCTATACCTTAAAACTAATCAATCTGAACGAAACTTAGTCAAAACTTAAGGGCGTGTAAAAAAATTATGCATACTAAATCTGGACCCGATCCGACCACTCCTTCAGGTACCTCTCATACACATACATATGTCCTTTTTTCGAACTATTGTACTGATGCTATGCCTTAAAACTAATCAATCTGAACGAAACTTAGTCAAAACTTAAGGGCGTGTAAAAAAATTATGCATACTAAATCTGGACCCGATCCGACCACTCCTTCAGGTACCTCTCATACACATACATATGTCCTTTTTTCGAACTTTTGTACTGATGCTATGCCTTAAAACTAATCAATCTGAACGAAACTTAAGCAAAACTTAAGGGCGTGTAAAAAAATTATGCATACTAAATCTGGACCCGATCCGACCACTATTTCAGGTACCTCTCATACACATACATATGTCCTTTTTTCGAACTTTTGTACTGATGCTATGCCTTAAAACTAATCAATCTGAACAAAACTTAGTCAAATCTTAAGGGCGTGTAAAAAAATTATGCATACCAAATCTAGACCCGATCCGACTACTCCTTCGGGTACCTCCCATACACATATGTCCTTTTTCGAATTTTTGAACTGGTGCTATGCCTTAAAACTAATCAATCTGAACGAAACTTAGCCAAAACTTGAGGGCGTGTAAAAAAATTATGCATACCAAATCTAGACCCGATCCGACTACTCCTTCGGGTACCTCCCATACACATATGTCCTTTTTCGAATTTTTGTACTGATGCTATGCCTTAAAACTAATCAATCTGAACGAAACTTAGTCAAAACTTAAGGGCGTGTAAAAAAATTATGCATACTAAATCTGGACCAAATCCGACCACTCCTTCAGGTACCTCTCATACACATACATATGTCCTTTTTTCGAACTTTTGTACAGATGCTATGCCTTAAAACTAATCAATCTGAACGAAACTTAGTCACAACTTAAGGGCGTGTAAAAAAATAATGCATACCAAATCTAGACCCGATCCGACTACTCCTTCGGGTACCTCCCATACACATATGTCCTTTTTCGAATTTTTGTACTGATTCTATGCCTTAAAACTAATCAATCTGAACGAAACTTAGTCAAAACTTAAGGGCGTGTATAAAAATTATGCATACTAAATCTGGACCCGATCTGGCCACTCCTTCAGGTACCTCTCATACACATACATATGTCCTTTTTTCGAACTTTTGTACTGATGCTATGCCTTAAAACTAATCAATCTGAACGAAACTTAGGCAAAACTTAAGGGCGGGTAAAAAAATTATGCATACTAAATCTGGACCCGTTCCGACCACTCCTTCAGGTACCTCTCATACACATACATATGTCCTTTTTTCGAGCTTTTGTACTGATGCTATGCCTTAAAACTAATCAATCTGAACGAAACTCAGTCAAAACTTAAGGGCGTGTACAAAAATTATGCATACCAAATCTAGACCCGATCCGACTACTCCTTCGTCTCCTATCGTCCGATATATTGTCTTGGCTTATTTTCTGCACGATATAATTATTTACTGCGTTTTCTTGTCGACTGTTGCTGCTCCACACTTCCAGCAGAATGGTATTGCAAAACTAGTGTGTAACTGCAACATGTCGATTATTATTTTGTAAAGGAGCAAAAATGAGCAAGAAGTCTTTTTAATATTGGATTTAGCGAAGATTAGTACACAACTTGTTATTTAAATATTTCAAATCCCTTTCGCGCCTCAAAAGTTACATTTGACGAAACGCACAAATAAGCTTTAGTTTTGATCTAGAAATACACATAGCAACACATTGGACAGTTGGACAATAAATCACAAGAACTACAAAATCTATGTAAACACCTCATTTTATATACCTTCTTGAACTTTTTCCATAACAAAACCTTTTCACAATAGCGAAGTACTAAGTTTTAGAGTTGTGTCGTTTCGTTCAGAATGATTTTGAACTGTTTCGGCCATTTTAGCTTTAAGTTTTTCTTTAAATGGGTCCACTAGCTGAGGCTGCAAAGAAAGTTTTTCGCCTGATATTTGAAGAAGTCGAACGCCGTATCTTTTTTTGAATCCTTGAAGCCATCCATCACTAGCATAAAAATCACCTTCGCCTTCCTTAAATTTTGAATGCAGTATTTTCGCTTTTTCCTTCAGCATTAAAGCACTTACTGGCCAATTCTTATTTCGCATTCGAATAAACCAGCGATAAAGAGTTTTCTCCATTTTGGGCAACTCTGAAGAACGCAATGTTTTTCTTTTTCCAGGCCCAGAAATGTTTCATTTACGCATTGTAAAATATTTTCTTTTTTCTTTTTGATACCACAAATTGTTGATTTAGCAACATTAAATTTCTTCGCTAGAAAATCCGAGAATTTCTGCTTTTTCTTTCAATGTCAAACACACCGGTTTCTTAGAACTCATTTTAATGCAGGAAATCTAAGGCCAAACGCTTCATGTTAAGCCAAAACTGCGACTGATATGTTGTGTGCGTTACAAGAAACCACAAATAAAACGCACAATGAACATTTCGGGGATTCCCCAAGTTCAGAATTATTTGAGCTCAATGCAATCTACATGCAAACATGAAACGTTTATTGTTCATGTTATAGAGCTTTCTCGCCTTGTTCACGTTTTAGAGTAGTCAATGCACAAAAAAAGTTGTACACGTTTTGGGGTGCTCACGTTTTAAAGCGTTCACGTTATCGAGCGTGCACTGTACCTCTCATACATATACATATGTCCTTTTTTCGAACCTTTGTACTGATGCTATGCCTTAAAACTAATCAATCTGAACGAATCTTAGGCAAAACTTAAGGGCGTGTAATAAAATTATACATACCAAATCTAGACCCGATCCGACTACTCCTTCGGGTACCTCCCATACACATATGTCCTTTTTCGAATTTTTGTACTGATGCTATTCCTTAAAACTAATCAATCTGAACGAAACTTAGGCAAAACTTAAGGGCGTGTAAAAAAATTATGCATACTAAATCTGGACCCGATCCGACCACTCCTTCAGGTACCTCTCATACACATACATATGTCCTTTTTTCGAACTTTTGTACTGATGCTATGCCTTAAAACTAATCAATCTGAACGAAACTTAGTCAAAACTTAAGGGCGTGTAAAAAAATTATGCATACCAAATCTAGACCCGATCCGACTACTCCTTCGGGTACCTCCCATACACATATGTCCTTTTTCGAATTTTTGTACTGATGCTATGCCTTAAAACTAATCAATCTGAACGAAACTTAGGCAAAACTTAAGGGCGTGTAAAAAAATTATGCATACTAAATCTGGACCCGATCCGACCACTCCTTCAGGTACCTCTCATACACATACATATGTCCTTTTTTCGAACTTTTGTACTGATGCTATGCCCTAAAACTAATCAATCTGAACGAAACTTAGTCAAAACTTAAGGGCGTGTAAAAAAATTATGCATACTAAATCTGGACCCGATCCGACCACTCCTTCAGGTACCTCTCATACACATACATATGTCCTTTTTCGAATTTTTGTACTGATGCTATGCCTTGAAACTAATCAATCTGAACGAAACTTAGTCAAAACTTAAGGGCGTGTAAAAAAATTATGCATACCAAATCTGGACCCGATCCGACCACTCCTTCAGGTACCTCTCATACACATACATATGTCCTTTTTTCGAATTTTTGTACTGATGCTATGCCTTGAAACTAATCAATCTGAACGAAACTTAGTCAAAACTTATGGGCGTGTAAAAAAATTATGCATACCAAATCTAGACTCGATCCGACTACTCCTTCGGGTACCTCCCATACACATATGTCCTTTTGCGAATTTTTGTAGTGATGCTATGCCTTAAAATTAATCAATCTGAACGAAACTTAGGCAAAACTTAAGGGCGTGTAAAAAAATTATGCATAATAAATCTGGACCCGATCCGACCACTCCTTCAGGTACCTCTCATAATCATACAATGTCTTGTTTTCGAACTTTTGTACTGATGCTATGCCTTAAAACTAATCAATCTGAACGAAACTTAGGCAAAACTTAAGGGCGTGTAAAAAAATTATGCATACTAAATCTGGACCCGATCCGACCACTGCTTCAGGTACCTCCCATACACATACATATGTCCTTTTTCGAATTTTTGTACTGATGCTATGCCTTAAAACTAATCAATCTGAACGAAACTTAGCTAAAACTTAAGGGCGTGTAAAAAAATTATGCATACCAAATCTAGACCCGACCCGACTACTCCTTCGGGTACCTCCCATACACATATGTCCTTTTTTTGAATTTTTGTACTGATGCTATGCCTTAAAACTAATCAATCTGAACGAAACTTAGGCAAAACTTAAGGGCGGGTAAAAAAATTATGCATACCAAATCTAGACCCGATCCGACTACTCCTTCGTCTCCTATCGTCCGATATATTGTCTTGGCTTATTTTCTGCACGATATAATTTTTTACTGCGTTTTCTTGTCGACTGTTGCTGCTCCACACTTCCAGCAGAATGGAATTGCAAAACTAGTGTGTAACTGCAACATGTCGATTATTATTTTGTAAAGGAGCAAAAATGAGCAAGAAGTCTTTTTAATATTGGATTTAGCGAAGATTACTACACAACTTGTTATTTAAACTTTTCAAATCCCTTTCGCGCCTCAAAAGTTACATTTGACGAAACGCACAAATAAGCTTTAGTTTTGATCTAGAAATACACATAGCAACACATTGGACAGTTGGACAATAAATCACAAGAACTACAAAATCTATGTAAACACCTCATTTTATATACCTTCTTGAACTTTTTGCATAACAAAACCTTTTCACAATAGCGAAGTACTAAGTTTTAGAGTTGTGTCGTTTCGTTCAGAATGATTTTGAACTGTTTCGGCCATTTTAGCTTTAAGTTTTTCTTTAAATGGGTCCACTAGCTGAGGCTGCGAAGAAAGTTTTTCGCCTGATATTTGCAGAAGTCGAACGCCGTATCTTTTTTTGAATCCTTGAAGCCATCCATCACTAGCATAAAAGTCACCTTCGCCTTCCTTAAATTTTGAATGCAGTATTTTCGCTTTTTCCTTCAGCATTAAAGCACTTACTGGCCAATTCTTATTTCGCATTCGAATAAACCAGCGATAAAGAGTTTTCTCCATTTTGGGCAACTCTGAAGAACGCAATGTTTTTCTTTTTCCAGGCCCAGAAAATGTTTCATTTACGCATTGTAAAATATTTTCTTTTTTCTTTTTGATACCACAAATTGTTGATTTAGCAACATTAAATTTCTTCGCTAGAAAAATCGAGAATTTCTGCTTTTTCTTTCAATGTCAAACACACCGGTTTCTTAGAACTCATTTTATTGCAGGAAATCTAAGGCCAAACGCTTCATGTTAAGCCAATACTGCGACTGATATGTTGTGTGCGTTACAAGAAACCACAAATAAAACGCACAATGAACATTTCGGGGATTCCCCAAGTTCAGAATTATTTGAGCTCAATGCAATCTACATGCAAACATGAAACGTTTATTGTTCATGTTATCGAGCTTTCTCGCCTTGTTCACGTTTTAGAGTAGTCAATGCACAAAAAAAGTTGTTCACGTTTTGGGGTGCTCACGTTTTAGAGCGTTCACGTTATCGAGCGTGCACTGTACCTCTCATACATATACATATGTCCTTTTTTCGAACTTTTGTACTGATGCTATGCCTTAAAACTAATCAATCTGAACGAAACTTAGCCAAAACTTCAGGGCGTGTAATAAAATTATACATACCAAATCTAGACCCGATCCGACTACTCCTTCGGGTACCTCCCATACACATATGCCCTTTTTCGAATTTTTGTACTGATGCTATTCCTTAAAACTAATCAATCTGAACGAAACTTAGCCAAAACTTAAGGGCGTGTAAAAAAATTATGCATACTAAATCTGGACCCGATCCGACCACTCCTTCAGGTACCTCTCATACACATACATATGTCCTTTTTTCGAACTTTTGTACTGATGCTATGCCCTAAAACTAATCAATCTGAACGAAACTTAGTCAAAACTTAAGGGCGTGTAAAAAAACTATGCATACCAAATCTAGACCCGATCCGACTACTCCTTCGGGTACCTCCCATACACATATGTCCTTTTGCGAATTTTTGTAGTGATGCTATGCCTTAAAATTAATCAATCTGAACGAAACTTAGGCAAAACTTAAGGGCGTATAAAATTAAGGGCGTGTAAAAATTATGCATAATAAATCTGGACCCGATCCGACCACTCCTTCAGGTACCTCTCATAATCATACAATGTCTTGTTTTCGAACTTTTGTACTGATGCTATGCCTTAAAACTAATCAATCTGAACGAAACTTAGGCAAAACTTAAGGGCGTGTAAAAAAATTATGCATACTAAATCTGGACCCGATCCGACCACTGCTTCAGGTACCTCCCATACACATACATATGTCCTTTTTCGAATTTTTTGTACTGATGCTATGCCTTAAAACTAATCAATCTGAACGAAACTTAGCCAAAACTTAAGGGCGTGTAAAAAAATTATGCATACCAAATCTAGACCCGACCCGACTACTCCTTCGGGTACCTCCCATACACATATGTCCTTTTTTGAATTTTTGTACTGATGCTATGCCTTAAAACTAATCAATCTGAACGAAACTTAGGCAAAACTTAAGGGCGGGTAAAAAAATTATGCATACCAAATCTAGACCCGATCCGACTACTCCTTCGTCTCCTATCGTCCGATATATTGTCTTGGCTTATTTTCTGCACGATATAATTTTTTACTGCGTTTTCTTGTCGACTGTTGCTGCTCCACACTTCCAGCAGAATGGAATTGCAAAACTAGTGTGTAACTGCAACATGTCGATTATTATTTTGTAAAGGAGCAAAAATGAGCAAGAAGTCTTTTTAATATTGGATTTAGCGAAGATTACTACACAACTTGTTATTTAAACTTTTCAAATCCCTTTCGCGCCTCAAAAGTTACATTTGACGAAACGCACAAATAAGCTTTAGTTTTGATCTAGAAATACACATAGCAACACATTGGACAGTTGGACAATAAATCACAAGAACTACAAAATCTATGTAAACACCTCATTTTATATACCTTCTTGAACTTTTTGCATAACAAAACCTTTTCACAATAGCGAAGTACTAAGTTTTAGAGTTGTGTCGTTTCGTTCAGAATGATTTTGAACTGTTTCGGCCATTTTAGCTTTAAGTTTTTCTTTAAATGGGTCCACTAGCTGAGGCTGCGAAGAAAGTTTTTCGCCTGATATTTGCAGAAGTCGAACGCCGTATCTTTTTTTGAATCCTTGAAGCCATCCATCACTAGCATAAAAGTCACCTTCGCCTTCCTTAAATTTTGAATGCAGTATTTTCGCTTTTTCCTTCAGCATTAAAGCACTTACTGGCCAATTCTTATTTCGCATTCGAATAAACCAGCGATAAAGAGTTTTCTCCATTTTGGGCAACTCTGAAGAACGCAATGTTTTTCTTTTTCCAGGCCCAGAAAATGTTTCATTTACGCATTGTAAAATATTTTCTTTTTTCTTTTTGATACCACAAATTGTTGATTTAGCAACATTAAATTTCTTCGCTAGAAAAATCGAGAATTTCTGCTTTTTCTTTCAATGTCAAACACACCGGTTTCTTAGAACTCATTTTATTGCAGGAAATCTAAGGCCAAACGCTTCATGTTAAGCCAATACTGCGACTGATATGTTGTGTGCGTTACAAGAAACCACAAATAAAACGCACAATGAACATTTCGGGGATTCCCCAAGTTCAGAATTATTTGAGCTCAATGCAATCTACATGCAAACATGAAACGTTTATTGTTCATGTTATCGAGCTTTCTCGCCTTGTTCACGTTTTAGAGTAGTCAATGCACAAAAAAAGTTGTTCACGTTTTGGGGTGCTCACGTTTTAGAGCGTTCACGTTATCGAGCGTGCACTGTACCTCTCATACATATACATATGTCCTTTTTTCGAACTTTTGTACTGATGCTATGCCTTAAAACTAATCAATCTGAACGAAACTTAGCCAAAACTTCAGGGCGTGTAATAAAATTATACATACCAAATCTAGACCCGATCCGACTACTCCTTCGGGTACCTCCCATACACATATGCCCTTTTTCGAATTTTTGTACTGATGCTATTCCTTAAAACTAATCAATCTGAACGAAACTTAGCCAAAACTTAAGGGCGTGTAAAAAAATTATGCATACTAAATCTGGACCCGATCCGACCACTCCTTCAGGTACCTCTCATACACATACATATGTCCTTTTTTCGAACTTTTGTACTGATGCTATGCCCTAAAACTAATCAATCTGAACGAAACTTAGTCAAAACTTAAGGGCGTGTAAAAAAACTATGCATACCAAATCTAGACCCGATCCGACTACTCCTTCGGGTACCTCCCATACACATATGTCCTTTTTCGAATTTTTGTACTGATGCTATGCCTTAAAACTAATCAATCTGAACGAAACTTAGTCAAAACTTAAGGGCGTGTAAAAAAATTATGCATACCAAATCTAGACCCGATCCGACTACTCCTTCGGGTACCTCCCATACACATATGTCCTTTTTCGAATTTTTGTACTGATGCTATGCCTTAAAACTAATCAATCTGAACGAAACTTAGTCAAAACTTAAGGGCGTGTAAAAAAATTATGCATACTAAATCTGGACGCGATCCGACCACTCCTTCAGGTACCTCTCATACACATACATATGTCCTTTTTCGAATTTTTGTACTGATGCTATGCCTTAAAACTAATCAATCTGAACGAAACTTAGTCAAAACTTATGGGCGTGTAAAAAAATTATGCATACCAAATCTAGACTCGATCCGACTACTCCTTCGGGTACCTCCCATACACATATGTCCTTTTGCGAATTTTTGTACTGATGCTATGCCTTAAAACTAATCAATCTGAACGAAACTTAGCCAAAACTTAAGGGCGTGTAAAAAAATTATGCATACCAAATCTAGACCCGACCCGACTACTCCTTCGGGTACCTCCCATACACATATGTCCTTTTTCGAATTTTTGTACTGATGCTATGCCTTAAAACTAATCAATCTGAACGAAACTTAGGCAAAACTTAAGGGCGTGTAAAAAAATTATGCATACCAAATCTAGACCCGATCCGACTACTCCTTCGTCTCCTATCGTCCGATATATTGTCTTGGCTTATTTTCTGCACGATATAATTTTTTACTGCGTTTTCTTGTCGACTGTTGCTGCTCCACACTTCCAGCAGAATGGAATTGCAAAACTAGTGTGTAACTGCAACATGTCGATTATTATTTTGTAAAGGAGCAAAAATGAGCAAGAAGTCTTTTTAATATTGGATTTAGCGAAGATTAGTACACAACTTGTTATTTAAACTTTTCAAATCCCTTTCGCGCCTCAAAAGTTACATTTGACGAAACGCACAAATAAGCTTTAGTTTTGATCTAGAAATACACATAGCAACACATTGGACAGTTGGACAGTAAATCACAAGAACTACAAAATCTATGTAAACACCTCATTTTATATACCTTTTTGAACTTTTTGCATAACAAAACCTTTTCACAATAGCGAAGTACTAAGTTTTAGAGTTGTGTCGTTTCGTTCAGAACGATTTTGAACTGTTTCGGCCATTTTAGCTTTAAGTTTTTCTTTAAATGGGTCCACTAGCTGAGGCTGCGAAGAAAGTTTTTCGCCTGATATTTGCAGAAGTCGAACGCCGTATCTTTTTTTGAATCCTTGAAGCCATCCATCACTAGCATAAAAATCACCTTCGCCTTCCTTAAATTTTGAATGCAGTATTTTCGCTTTTTCCTTCAGCATTAAAGCACTTACTGGCCAATTCTTATTTCGCATTCGAAAAAACCAGCGATAAAGAGTTTTCTCCATTTTGGGCAACTCTGAAGAACGCAATGTTTTTCTTTTTCCAGGCCCAGAAAATGTTTCATTTACGCATTGTAAAATATTTTCTTTATTTCTTTTTGATACCACAAATTGTTGATTTAGCAACATTAAATTTCTTCGCTAGAAAAACCGAGAATTTCTGCTTTTTCTTTCAATGTCAAACACACCGGTTTCTTAGAACTCATTTTAATGCAGGAAATCTAAGGCCAAACGCTTCATGTTAAGCCAATACTGCGACTGATATGTTGTGTGCGTTACAAGAAACCACAAATAAAACGCACAATGAACATTTCGGGGATTCCCCAAGTTCAGAATTATTTGAGCTCAATGCAATCTACATGCAAACATGAAACGTTTATTGTTCATGTTATAGAGCTTTCTCGCCTTGTTCACGTTTTAGAGTAGTCAATGCACAAAAAAAGTTGTTCAGGTTTTGGGGTGCTCACGTTTTAGAGCGTTCACGTTATCGAGCTTGCACTGTACCTCTCATACATATACATATGTCCTTTTTTCGAACTTTTGTACTGATGCTATGCCTTAAAACTAATCAATCTGAACGAAACTTAGCCAAAACTTAAGGGCGTGTAATAAAATTATACATACCAAATCTAGACCCGATCCGACTACTCCTTCGAGTACCTCCCATACACATATGCCCTTTTTCGAATTTTTGTACTGATGCTATTCCTTAAAACTAATCAATCTGAACGAAACTTAGCCAAAACTTAAGGGCGTGTAAAAAAATTATGCATACTAAATCTGGACCCGATCCGACCACTCCTTCAGGTACCTCTCATACACATACACATGTCCTTTTTTCGAACTTTTGTACTGATGCTATGCCCTAAAACTAATCGATCTGAACGAAACTTAGTCAAAACTTAAGGGCGTGTAAAAAAACTATGCATACCAAATCTAGACCCGATCCGACTACTCCTTCGGGTACCTCCCATACACATATGTCCTTTTTCGAATTTTTGTACTGATGCTATGCCTTAAAACTAATCAATCTGAACGAAACTTAGGCAAAACTTAAGGGCGTGTAAAAAAATTATGCATACCAAATCTAGACCCGATCCGACTACTCCTTCGGGTACCTCCCATACACATATGTCCTTTTTCGAATTTTTGTACTGATGCTATGCCTTAAAACTAATCAATCTGAACGAAACTTAGTCAAAACTTAAGGGCGTGTAAAAAAATTATGCATACTAAATCTGGACGCGATCCGACCACTCCTTCAGGTACCTCTCATACACATACATATGTCCTTTTTTCGAACTTTTGTACTGATGCTATGCCTTAAAACTAATCAATCTGAACGAAACTTAGTCAAAACTTAAGGGCGTGTAAGAAAATTATGCATACCAAATCTAGACCCGATCCGACTACTCCTTCGGGTACCTCCCATACACATATGCCCTTTTTCGAATTTTTGTACTGATGCTATGCCTTAAAACTAATCAATCTGAACGAAACTTAGCCAAAACTTGAGGGCGTGTAAAAAAATTATGCATACTAAATCTGGACCCGATCCGACCACTCCTTCAGGTACCTCTCATACACATACATATGTCCTTTTTTCGAACTTTTGTACTGATGCTATGCCCTAAAACTAATCAATCTGAACGAAACTTAGCCAAAACTTGAGGGCGTGTAAAAAATTTATGCATACCAAATCTAGACCCGATCCGACTACTCCTTCGGGTACCTCCCATACACATATGTCCTTTTTCGAATTTTTGTACTGATGCTATGCCTTAAAACTAATCAATCTGAACGAAACTTAGCCAAAACTTAAGGGCGTGTAAAAAACTTATGCATACTAAATCTGGACCCGATCCGACCACTCCTTCAGGTACCTCTCATACACATACATATGTCCTTTTTTCGAATTTTTGTACTGATGCTATGCCTTAAAACTAATCAATCTGAACGAATCTTAGGCAAAACTTAAGGGCGGGTAATAAATTTATGCATACCAAATCTAGACCCGATCCGACTACTCCTTCGGGTACCTCCCATACACATATGTCCTTTTTCGAATTTTTGTACTGATGCTATGCCTTAAAACTAATCAATCTGAACGAAACTTAGGCAAAACTTAAGGGCGGGTAAAAAAATTATGCATTCCAAATCTAGTCCCGATCCGACTACTCCTTCGGGTACCTCCTTTACACATATGTCCTTTTTCGAATTTTTGTACTGATGCTATGCCTTAAAATTAATCAATATGAACGAAACTTAGGCAAAACTTAAGGGCGTGTAAAAAAATTATGCATACTAAATCTTGACCCGATCCGACTACTCCTTCGGGTACCTCCCATACACATATGTCCTTTTGCGAATTTTTGTACTGATGCTATGCCTTAAAACTAATCAATCTGAACGAAACTTAGTCAAAACTTAAGGGCGTGTAAAAAAATTATGCATACTACATCTGGACCCGATCCGACCACTCCTTCAGGTACCTCTCATACACATACATATGTCCTTTTTTCGAACTTTTGTACTGATGCTATGCCTTAAAACTAATCAATCTGAACGAAACTTAGTCAAAACTTAAGGGCGTGTAAAAAAATTATGCATACCAAATCTAGAGCCGATCCGACTACTCCTTCGGGTACCTCCCATACACATATGTCCTTTTGCGAATTTTTGTATGCCCTAAAATTAATCAATCTGAACGAAACTTAGGCAAAACTTAAGGGCGGGTAAAAAAATTATGCATACCAAATCTAGTCCCGATCCGACTACTCCTTCGGGTACCTCCCTTACACATATGTCCTTTTTCGAATTTTTGTACTGATGCTATGCCTTAAAATTAATCAATCTGAACGAAACTTAGGCAAAACTTAAGGGCGTGTAAAAAAATTATGCATACTAAATCTGGACCCGATCCGACCACTCCTTCAGGTACCTCTCATACACATACATATGTCCTTTTTTCGAACTTTTGTACTGATGCTATGCCTTAAAACTAATCAATCTGAACGAAACTTAGCCAAACTTAAGGGCGTGTAAAAAAATTATGCATACCAAATCTAGACCCGATCCGACTACTCCTTCGGGTACCTCCCATACACATATGTCCTTTTGCGAATTTTTGTACTGTTGCTATGCCTTAAAACTAATCAATCTGAACGAAACTTAGGCAAAACTTAAGGGCGTGTAAAAAAATTATGCATACTAAATCTGGACCCGATCCGACCACTCCTTCAGGTACCTCTCATACAAATACATATGTCCTTTTTTCGAACTTTTGTACTGATGCTATGCCTTAAAACTAATCAATCTGAACGAAACTTAGTCAAAACTTAAGGGCGTGTAAAAAAATTATGCATACCAAATCTAGAGCCGATCCGACTACTCCTTCGGGTACCTCCCATACACATATGTCCTTTTGCGAATTTTTGTATGCCCTAAAATTAATCAATCTGAACGAAACTTAGGCAAAACTTAAGGGCGGGTAAAAAAATTATGCATACCAAATCTAGTCCCGATCCGACTACTCCTTCGGGTACCTCCCTTACACATATGTCCTTTTTCGAATTTTTGTACTGATGCTATGCCTTAAAATTAATCAATCTGAACGAAACTTAGGCAAAACTTAAGGGCGTGTAAAAAAATTATGCATACTAAATCTGGACCCGATCCGACCACTCCTTCAGGTACCTCTCATACACATACATATGTCCTTTTTTCGAACTTTTGTACTGATGCTATGCCTTAAAACTAATCAATCTGAACGAAACTTAGTCAAAACTTAAGGGCGTGTAAAAAAATTATGCATACCAAATCTAGACCCGATCCGGCTACTCCTTCGGGTACCTCCCATACACATATGTCCTTTTGCGAATTTTTGTACTGTTGCTATGCCTTAAAACTAATCAATCTGAACGAAACTTAGGCAAAACTTAAGGGCGTGTAAAAAAATTATGCATACTAAATCTGGACCCGATCCGACCACTCCTTCAGGTACCTCTCATACACATACATATGTCCTTTTTTCGAACTTTTGTACTGATGCTATGCCTTAAAACTAATCAATCTGAACGAAACTTAGTCAAAACTTAAGGGCGTGTAAAAAAATTATGCATACCAAATCTAGACCCGATCCGACTACTCCTTCGGGTACCTCCCATACACATATGTCCTTTTGCGAATTTTTGTATGCCTTAAAACTAATCAATCTGAACGAAACTTAGGCAAAACTTAAGGGCGGGTAAAAAAATTATGCATACCAAATCTAGTCCCGATCCGACTACTCCTTCGGGTACCTCCCTTACACATATGTCCTTTTTCGAATTTTTGTACTGATGCTATGTTTTAAAATTAATCAATCTGAACGAAACTTAGTCAAAACTCAAGGGCGGGTAATAAATTTATGCATACCAAATCTAGACCCGATCCGACTACTCCTTCGGGTACCTCCCATACACATATGTCCTTTTGCGAATTTTTGTACTGATGCTATGCCTTAAAACTAATCAATCTGAACGAAACTTAGGCAAAACTTAAGGGCGTGTAAAAAAATTATGCATACTACATCTGGACCCGATCCGACCACTCCTTCAGGTACCTCTCATACACATACATATGTCCTTTTTTCGAACTTATGTACTGATGCTATGCCTTAAAACTAATCAATCTGAACGAAACTTAGTCAAAACTTAAGGGCGTGTAAAAAAATTATGCATACCAAATCTAGACCCGATTCGACTACTCCTTCGGGTACCTCCCATACACATATGTCCTTTTGCGAATTTTTGTATGCCTTAAAACTAATCAATCTGAACGAAACTTAGGCAAAACTTAAGGGCGGGTAATAAAATTATGCATACCAAATCTAGACCCGATCCGACTACTCCTTCGGGTACCTCCCATACACATATGTCCTTTTTCGAATTTTTGTACTGATGCTATGTCTTAAAACTAATCAATCTGAACGAAACTTAGGCAAAACTTAAGGGCGGGTAATAAAATTATGCATACCAAATCTAGACCCGATCCGACTACTCCTTCGGGTACCTCCGATACACATATGTCCTTTTGCGAATTTTTGTACTGATGCTATGCCTTAAAACTAATCAATCTGAACGAAACTTAGGCAAAACTTAAGGGCGTGTAAAAAAATTATGCATACTAAATCTTGACCCGATCCGACCACTCCTTCAGGTACCTCTCATACACATACATATGTCCTTTTTTCGAACTTTTGTACTGATGCTATGCCTTAAAACTAATCAATCTGAACGAAACTTAGTCAAAACTTAAAAGCGTGTAAAAAAATTATGCATACCAAATCTAGACCCGATCCGACTACTCCTTCGGGTACCTCCCATACACATATGTCCTTTTGCGAATTTTTGTACTGATGCTATGCCTTAAAACTAATCAATCTGAACGAAACTTAGTCAAAACTTAAGGGCGTGTAAAAAAATTATGCATACCAAATCTAGACCCGATCCGACTAGTCCTTCGGGTACCTCCCATACACATATGTCCATTTTCGAATTTTTGTACTGATGCTATGCCTTACAACTAATCAATCTGAACGAAACTTAGTCAAAACTTAAGGGCGTGTAAAAAAATTATGCATACCAAATCTAGACCCGATCCGACTACTCCTTCGGGTACCTCCCATACACATATGTCCTTTTGCGAATTTTTGTATGCCTTAAAACTAATCAATCTGAACAACACTTAGGCAAGACTTAAGGGCGTGTAAAAAAATTATGCATACCAAATCTAGTCCCGATTCGACTACTCCTTCGGGTACCTCCCTTACACATATGTCCTTTTTCGAATTTTTGTACTGATGCTATGCCTTAAAATTAATCAATCTGAACGAAACTTAGTCAAAACTTAAGGGCGGGTAATAAATTTATGCATATCAAATCTAGACCCGATCCGACTACTCCTTCGGGTACCTCCCATACACATATGTCCTTTTTCGAATTTTTGTACTGATGCTATGCCTTAAAACTAATCAATCTGAACGAAACTTAGGCAAAACTTAAGGGCGGGTAAAAAAATTATGCATACCAAATCTAGTCCCGATCCGACTACTCCTTCGGGTACCTCCCTTACACATATGTCCTTTTTCGAATTTTGGTACTGATGCTATGCCTTAAAATTAATCAATCTGAACGAAACTTAGGCAAACTTAAGGGCGTGTAAAAAAATTATGCATACTAAATCTTGACCCGATCCGACCACTCCTTCAGGTACCTCTTACATACATATGTCCTTTTTCGAACTTTTGTACTGATGCTATGCCTTAACTATCAATCTACACAAGAAAACAGTGTCCCGATCCGCTACTTCGGGTACCTCCCTTACACATATGTCCTTTTTCGAATTTTGGTACTGATGCTATGCCTTAAAATTAATCAATCTGAACGAAACTTAGGCAAAACTTAAGGGCGTGTAAAAAATTATGCATACTAAATCTTGACCCGATCCGACCACTCCTTCAGGTACCTCTCATACACATACATATGTCCTTTTTTCGAACTTTTGTACTGATGCTATTCCTTAAAACTAATCAATCTGAACGAAACTTAGTCAAAACTTAAGGGCGGGTAAAAAAATTATGCATACCAAATCTAGTCCCGATCCGACTACTCCTTCGGGTACCTCCCATACACATATGTCCTTTTGCGAATTTTTTACTGTTGCTATGCCTTAAAACTAATCAATCTGAACGAAACTTAGGCAAAACTTAAGGGAGTGTAAAAAAATTATGAATACTAAATCTGGACCCGATCCGACCACTCCTTCAGGTACCTCTCATACACATACATATGTCCTTTTTTCGAACTTTTGTACTGATGCTATTCCTTAAAACTAATCAATCTGAACGAAACTTAGTCAAAACTTAAGGGCGTGGAAAAAAATTATGCATACCAAATCTAGACCCGATCCGACTACTCCTTCGGGTACCTCCCATACACATATGTCCTTTTGCGAATTTTTGTATGCCTTAAAACTAATCAATCTGAACGAAACTTAGGCAAAACTTAAGGGCGGGTAAAAAAATTATGCATACCAAATCTAGTCCCGATCCGACTACTCCTTCGGGTACCTCCCTTACACATATGTCATTTTTCGAATTTTTGTACTGATGCTATGTTTTAAAATTAATCAATCTGAACGAAACTTAGTCAAAACTTAAGGGCGGGTAATAAATTTATGCATACCAAATCTAGACCCGATCCGACTACTCCTTCGGGTACCTCCCATACACATATGTCCTTTTTCGAATTTTTGTACTGATGCTATGCCTTAAAACTAATCAATCTGAACGAAACTTAGTCAAAACTTAAGGGCGGGTAAAAAAATTATGCATACTATATCTAGTCCCGATCCGACTACTCCTTCGGGTACCTCCCTTACACATATGTCCTTTTTCGAATTTTTGTACTGATGCTATGCCTTAAAATTAATCAATCTGAACGAAACTTAGGCAAAACTTAAGGGCGTGTAAAAAAATTATGCATACTAAATCTTGACCCGATCCGACTACTCCTTCGGGTACCTCCCATACACATATGTCCTTTTGCGAATTTTTGTACTGATGCTATGCCTTAAAACTAATCAATCTGAACGAAACTTAGGCAAAACTTAAGGGCGTGTAAAAAGATTATGCATACTACATCTGGACCCGATCCGACCACTCCTTCAGGTACCTCTTATACACATACATATGTCCTTTTTTCGAACTTTTGTACTGATGCTATGCCTTAAAACTAATCAATCTGAACGAAACTTAGTCAAAACTTAAGGGCGTGTAAAAAAATTATGCATACCAAATCTAGACCCGATCCGACTACTCCTTCGGGTACCTCCCATACACATATGTCCTTTTGCGAATTTTTGTATGCCTTAAAACTAATCAATCTGAACGAAACTTAGGCAAAACTTAAGGGCGGGTAATAAAATTATGCATACCAAATCTAGACCCGATCCGACTACTCCTTCGGGTACCTCCCATACACATATGTCCTTTTTCGAATTTTTGTACTGATGCTATGCCTTAAAACTAATCAATCTGAACGAAACTTAGGCAAAACTTAAGGGCGTGTAAAAAAATTATGCATACTAAATCTTGACCCGATCCGACCACTCCTTCAGGTACCTCTCATACACATACATATGTCCTTTTTTCGAACTTTTGTACTGATGCTATGCCTTAAAACTAATCAATCTGAACGAAACTTAGTCAAAACTTAAGGGCGTGTAAAAAAATTATGCATACCAAATCTAGACCCGATCCGACTACTCCTTGGGGTACCTCCCATACACATATGTCCTTTTTCGAATTTTTGTACTGATGCTATGCCTTAAAACTAATCAATCTGAACGAAACTTAGGCAAAACTTAAGGGCGTGTAAAAAATTATGCATACTAAATCTGACCCGATCCGACCACTCTTCGGTACCTCCTACACATACATATGTCCTTTTTCGAACTTTTGTACTGATGCTATGCCTTAAACTAATCAATCTGAACGAAACTTAGTCAAAACTTAAGGGCGTGTAAAAAATTATGCATCCAAATCTAGACCCGATCCGACTACTCCTTGGGTACCTCCATAACATATGTCCTTTTGCGAATTTTTGTACTGATGCTATGCCTTAAAACTAATCAATCTGAACGAAACTTAGCAAACTTAAGGGCGGGTAAAAAAATTATGCATACCAAATCTAGTCCCGATCCGACTACTCCTTCGGGTACCTCCCTTACACATATGTCCTTTTTCGAATTTTGGTACTGATGCTATGCCTTAAAATTAATCAATCTGAACGAAACTTAGGCAAAACTTAAGGGCGTGTAAAAAAATTATGCATACTAAATCTTGACCCGATCCGACCACTCCTTCAGGTACCTCTCATACACATACATATGTCCTTTTTTCGAACTTTTGTACTGATGCTATGCCTTAAAACTAATCAATCTGAACGAAACTTAGTCAAAACTTAAGGGCGTGTAAAAAAATTATGCATACCAAATCTAGACCCGATCCGACTACTCCTTCGGGTACCTCCCATACACATATGTCCTTTTTCGAATTTTTTACTGTTGCTATGCCTTAAAACTAATCAATCTGAACGAAACTTAGGCAAAACTTAAGGGAGTGTAAAAAAATTATGAATACTAAATCTGGACCCGATCCGACCACTCCTTCAGGTACCTCTCATACACATACATATGTCCTTTTTCGAACTTTTGTACTGATGCTATGCCTTAAAACTAATCAATCTGAACGAAACTTAGTCAAAACTTAAGGGCGTGTAAAAAAATTATGCATACCAAATCTAGACCCGATCCGACTACTCCTTCGGGTACCTCCCATACACATATGTCCTTTTGCGAATTTTTGTACTGATGCTATGTTTTAAAATTAATCAATCTGAACGAAACTTAGTCAAAACTTAAGGGCGTGTAAAAAAATTATGCATACCAAATCTAGACCCGATCCGACTACTCCTTCGGGTACCTCCCATACACATATGTCCTTTTTGCGAATTTTTGTACTGATGCTATGCCTTAAAACTAATCAATCTGAACGAAACTTGGCAAACTTAAGGGCGTGTAAAAATTATGCATACTAATCTGGACCCGATCCGACCACTCCTTCGGTACCTCTCAACACATATGTCCTTTTTCGAATTTGTACTGATGCTATGTCTTGACTATCATCTGAACGAAACTTGTAAACTAAGGGCGTGTAAAAATTATGCTCCAATCTACCATGACTCTCCTCGTCTATCTTAAACTAAAAACGAAATACCTCATATGTCTTTCGAATTTTTGTATGCTTAAACTAATCAATCTGAACAAACTTAGGCAGACTTGGCGTGTAAAATTATGCATCCAAATCTGTCCCATTCGACTACCCTTCGGGTACCTCCCTTACACATATGTCCTTTTTCGAATTTTTGTACTGATGCTATGCCTTAAAATTAATCAATCTGAACGAAACTTAGGCAAAACTTAAGGGCGGGTAAAAAAATTATGCATACCAAATCTAGTCCCGATCCGACTACTCCTTCGGGTACCTCCCTTACACATATGTCCTTTTTCGAATTTTTGTACTGATGCTATGCCTTAAAATTAATCAATCTGAACGAAACTTAGGCAAAACTTAAGGGCGTGTAAAAAAATTATGCATACTAAATCTTGACCCGATCCGACTACTCCTTCGGGTACCTCCCATACACATATGTCCTTTTGCGAATTTTTGTACTGATGCTATGCCTTAAAACTAATCAATCTGAACGAAACTTAGGCAAAACTTAAGGGCGTGTAAAAAAGATTATGCATACTACATCTGGACCCGATCCGACCACTCCTTCAGGTACCTCTTATACACATACATATGTCCTTTTTTCGAACTTTTGTACTGATGCTATGCCTTAAAACTAATCAATCTGAACGAAACTTAGTCAAAACTTAAGGGCGTGTAAAAAAATTATGCATACCAAATCTAGACCCGATCCGACTACTCCTTCGGGTACCTCCCATACACATATGTCCTTTTGCGAATTTTTGTATGCCTTAAAACTAATCAATCTGAACGAAACTTAGGCAAAACTTAAGGGCGGGTAATAAAATTATGCATACCAAATCTAGACCCGATCCGACTACTCCTTCGGGTACCTCCCATACACATATGTCCTTTTTCGAATTTTTGTACTCATGCTATGCCTTAAAACTAATCAATCTGAACGAAACTTAGGCAAAACTTAAGGGCGTGTAAAAAAATTATGCATACTAAATCTTGACCCGATCCGACCACTCCTTCAGGTACCTCTCATACACATACATATGTCCTTTTTTCGAACTTTTGTACTGATGCTATGCCTTAAAACTAATCAATCTGAACGAAACTTAGTCAAAACTTAAGGGCGTGTAAAAAAATTATGCATACCAAATCTAGACCCGATCCGACTACTCCTTCGGGTACCTCCCATACACATATGTCCTTTTGCGAATTTTTGTACTGATGCTATGCCTTAAAACTAATCAATCTGAACGAAACTTAGGCAAAACTTAAGGGCGTGTAAAAAAATTATGCATACTACATCTAGACCCGATCCGACCACTCCTTCAGGTACCTCTCATACACATACATATGTCCTTTTTTCGAACTTTTGTACTGATGCTATGCCTTAAAACTAATCAATCTGAACGAAACTTAGTCAAAACTTAAGGGCGTGTAAAAAAATTATGCATACCAAATCTAGACCCGATCCGACTACTCCTTCGGGTACCTCCGATACACATATGTCCTTTTGCGAATTTTTGTACTGATGCTATGCCTTAAAACTAATCAATCTGAACGAAACTTAGTCAAAACTTAAAGGCGTGTAAAAAAATTATGCATACCAAATCTAGACCCGATCCGACTACTCCTTCGGGTACCTCCCATACACATATGTCCTTTTGCGAATCTTTGTACTGATGCTTTGCCTTAAAACTAATCAATCTGAACGAAACTTAGGCAAAACTTAAGGGCGGGTAATAAAATTATGCATACCAAATCTAGTCCCGATCCGACTACTCCTTCGGGTACCTCCCTTACACATATGTCCTTTTTCGAATTTTTGTACTGATGCTATGCCTTAAAACTAATCAATCTGAACGAAACTTAGGCAAAACTTAAGGGCGTGTAAAAAACTTATGCATACTAAATCTTGACCCGATCCGACCACTCCTTCAGGTACCTCTTATACACATACATATGTCCTTTTTTCGAACTTTTGTACTGATGCTATGCCTTAAAACTAATCAATCTGAACGAAACTTAGTCAAAACTTAAGGGCGTGTAAAAAAATTATGCATACCAAATCTAGACCCGATCCGACTACTCCTTCGGGTACCTCCCATACACATATGTCCTTTTTCGAATTTTTGTACTGATGCTATGCCTTAAAACTAATCAATCTGAACGAAACTTAGGCAAAACTTAAGGGCGTGTAAAAAAATTATGCATACTACATCTGGACCCGATCCGACCACTCCTTCAGGTACCTCTCATACACATACATATGTCCTTTTTTCGAACTTTTGTACTGATGCTATGCCTTAAAACTAATCAATCTGAACGAAACTTAGTCAAAACTTAAGGGCGTGTAAAAAAATTATGCATACCAAATCTAGACCCGATCCGACTACTCCTTCGGGTACCTCCCATACACATATGTCCTTTTGCGAATTTTTGTACTGATGCTATGCCTTAAAACTAATCAATCTGAACGAAACTTAGTCAAAACTTAAGGGCGTGTAAAAAAATTATGCATACCAAATCTAGACCCGATCCGACTACTCCTTCGGGTACCTCCCATACACATATGTCCTTTTGCTAATTTTTGTACTGATGCTATGCCTTAAAACTAATCAATCTGAACGAAATTTAGGCAAAACTTAAGGGCGTGTAAAAAAATTATGCATACTACATCTGGACCCGATCCGACCACTCCTTCAGGTACCTCTCATACACATACATATGTCCTTTTTTCGAACTTTTGTACTGATGCTATGTCTTAAGACTAATCAATCTGAACGAAACTTAGTCAAAACTTAAGGGCGTGTAAAAAAATTATGCATACCAAATCTAGACCCGATCCGACTACTCCTTCGGGTACCTCCCATACACATATGTCCTTTTATGAATTTTTGTATGCCTTAAAACTAATCAATCTGAACGAAACTTAGGCAAAACTTAAGGGCGGGTAATAAAATTATGCATACCAAATCTAGTCCCGATCCGACTACTCCTTCGGGTACCTCCCATTCACATATGTCCTTTTGCGAATTTTTGTATGCCTTAAAACTAATCAATCTGAACAACACTTAGGCAAGACTTAAGGGCGTGTAAAAAAATTATGCATACCAAATCTAGTCCCGATTCGACTACTCCTTCGGGTACCTCCCTTACACATATGTCCTTTTTCGAATTTTTGTACTGATGCTATGCCTTAAAATTAATCAATCTGAACGAAACTTAGTCAAAACTTAAGGGCGGGTAATAAATTTATGCATATCAAATCTAGACCCGATCCGACTACTCCTTCGGGTACCTCCCATACACATATGTCCTTTTTCGAATTTTTGTACTGATGCTATGCCTTAAAACTAATCAATCTGAACGAAACTTAGTCAAAACTTAAGGGCGGGTAAAAAAATTATGCATACCAAATCTAGTCCCGATCCGACTACTCCTTCGGGTACCTCCCTTACACATATGTCCTTTTTCGAATTTTGGTACTGATGCTATGCCTTAAAATTAATCAATCTGAACGAAACTTAGGCAAAACTTAAGGGCGTGTAAAAAAATTATGCATACTAAATCTTGACCCGATCCGACCACTCCTTCAGGTACCTCTCATACACATACATATGTCCTTTTTTCGAACTTTTGTACTGATGCTATGCCTTAAAACTAATCAATCTGAACGAAACTTAGTCAAAACTTAAGGGCGTGTAAAAAAATTATGCATACCAAATCTAGACCCGATCCGACTACTCCTTCGGGTACCTCCCATACACATATGTCCTTTTGCGAATTTTTTACTGTTGCTATGCCTTAAAACTAATCAATCTGAACGAAACTTAGGCAAAACTTAAGGGAGTGTAAAAAAATTATGAATACTAAATCTGGACCCGATCCGACCACTCCTTCAGGTACCTCTCATACACATACATATGTCCTTTTTTCGAACTTTTGTACTGATGCTATTCCTTAAAACTAATCAATCTGAACGAAACTTAGTCAAAACTTAAGGGCGTGTAAAAAAATTATGCATACCAAATCTAGACCCGATCCGACTACTCCTTCGGGTACCTCCCATACACATATGTCCTTTTGCGAATTTTTGTATGCCTTAAAACTAATCAATCTGAACGAAACGAAAATCTAGACCCGATCCGACTACTCCTTCGGGTACCTCCCATACACATATGTCCTTTTTCGAATTTTTGTACTGATGCTATGCCTTAAAACTAATCAATCTGAACGAAACTTAGGCAAAACTTAAGGGCGTGTAAAAAAATTATGCATACTACATCTGGACCCGATCCGACCACTCCTTCAGGTACCTCTCATACACATACATATGTCCTTTTTTCGAACTTTTGTACTGATGCTATGCCTTAAGACTAATCAATCTGAACGAAACTTAGGCAAAACTTAAGGGCGGGTAATAAAATTATGCATACCAAATCTAGTCCCGATCCGACTACTCCTTCGGGTACCTCCCTTACACATATGTCCTTTTTCGAATTTTTGTACTGATGCCATGCCTTAAAACTAATCAATCTGAACGAAACTTAGGCAAAACTTAAGGGCGTGTAAAAAAATTATGCATACTACATCTGGACCCGATCCGACCACTCCTTCAGGTACCTCTCATACACATACATATGTCCTTTTTTCGAACTTTTGTACTGATGCTATGCCTTAAAACTAATAAATCTGAACGAAACTTAGTCAAAACTTAAGGGCGTGTAAAAAAATTATGCATACCAAATCTAGACCCGATCCGACTACTCCTTCAGGTACCTCCCATACACATATGTCCTTTTTCGAATTTTTGTACTGATGCTATGCCTTAAAACTAATCAATCTGAACGAAACTTAGTCAAAACTTAAGGGCGTGTAAAAAAATTATGCATACCAAATCTAGACCCGATCCGACTACTCCTTCGGGTACCTCCCATATACATATGTCCTTTTGCGAATTTTTGTACTGTTGCTATGCCTTAAAACTAATCAATCTGAACGAAACTTAGGCAAGACTTAAGGGCGTGTAAAAAAATTATGCATACCAAATCTAGTCCCGATTCGACTACTCCTTCGGGTACCTCCCTTACACATATGTCCTGTTTCGAATTTTTGTACTGATGCTATGCCTTAAAATTAATCAATCTGAACGAAACTTAGTCAAAACTTAAGGGCGGGTAATAAATTTATGCATATCAAATCTAGACCCGATCCGACTACTCCTTCGGGTACCTCCCATACACATATGTCCTTTTTCGAATATTTGTACTGATGCTATGCCTTAAAACTAATCAATCTGAACGAAACTTAGGCAAAACTTAAGGGCGGGTAAAAAATTATGCATACCAAATCTAGTCCCGATCCGACTACTCCTTCGGGTACCTCCCATACACATATGTCCTTTTTCGAATTTTTGTACTGATGCTATGTCTTAAAATTAATCAATCTGAACGAAACTTAGGCAAAACTTAAGGGCGTGTAAAAAAATTATGCATACTAAATCTTGACCCGATCCGACCACTCCTTCAGGTACCTCTCATACACATACATATGTCCTTTTTTCTAACTTTTGTACTGATGCTATGCCTTAAAACTAATCAATCTGAACGAAACTTAGTCAAAACTTAAGGGCGTGTAAAAAAATTATGCATACCAAATCTAGACCCGATCCGACTACTCCTTCGGGTACCTCCCATACACATATGTTCTTTTGCGAATTTTTGTACTGATGCTATGCCTTAAAACTAATCAATCTGAACGAAACTTAGGCAAAACTTAAGGGCGTGTAAAAAAATTATGCATACTACATCTGGACCCGATCCGACCACTCCTTCAGGTACCTCTCATACACATACATACATATGTCCTTTTTTCGAACTTTTGTACTGATGCTATGCCTTAAAACTAATCAATCTGAACGAAACTTAGTCAAAACTTAAGGGCGTGTAAAAAAATTATGCATACCAAATCAAGACCCGATCCGACTACTCCTTCAGGTACCTCCCATACACATATGTCCTTTTGCGAATTTTTGTATGCCTTAAAACTAATCAATCTGAACGAAACTTAGTCAAAACTTAAGGGCGGGTAATAAAATTATGCATACCAAATCTAGACCCGATCCGACTACTCCTTCGGGTACCTCCCATACACATATGTCCTTTTTCGAATTTTTGTACTGATGCTATGCCTTAAAACTAATCAATCTGAACGAAACTTAGGCAAAACTTAAGGGCGTGTAAAAAAATTATGCATACCAAATCTGGACCCGATCCGACCACTTTTTCAGGTACCTCTCATACACATACATATGTCCTTTTTTCGAACTTTTGTACTGATGCTATGCCTCAAAACTAATCAATCTGAACGAAACTTAGTCAAAACTATATATCCGATATATCCGATATATTATCTTGGCTTATTTTCTGCACGATATAATTTTTTATTGCGTTTTCTTGTCGACTGTTGCTGCTCCACACTTCCAGCAGAATGGAATTGCAAAACTAGTGTGTAACTGCAACATGTCGATTATTATTAAATGAGCAAGAAGTCTTTTTAATATTGGATTTAGCGAAGATTAGTACACAACTTGTTATTTAAACATTTCAAATCCCTTTCGCGCCTCAAAAGTTACATTTGACGAAACGCACAAATAAGCTTTAGTTTTGATCTAGAAATACACTTAGCAACACATTGGACAGTTGGACAATAAATCACAAGAACTACAAAATCTATGTAAACACCTCATTTTATATACCTCTTTGAACTTTTTGCATAACAAAACCTTTTCACAATAGCGAAGTACTAAGTTTTAGAGTTGTGTCGTTTCGTTCAGAATGATTTTGAACTGTTTCGGCCATTTTAGCTTTAAGTTTTTCTTTAAATGGGTCCACTAGCTGAGGCTGCGAAGAAAGTTTTTCGCCTGATATTTGAAGAAGTCGAACGCCGTCTCTTTTTTTGAATCCTTGAAGCCATCCATCACTAGCATAAAAATCACCTTCGCCTTCCTTAAATTTTGAATGCAGTATTTTCGCTTTTTCCTTCAGCATTAAAGCACTTACTGGCCAATTCTTATTTCGCATTCGAACAAACCAGCGATAAAGAGTTTTCTCCATTTTGGGCAACTCTGAAGAACGCAATGTTTTTCTTTTTCCAGGCCCAGAAAATGTTTCATTTAACGCATTGTAAAATATTTTCTTTTTTCTTTTTGATACCACAAATTGTTGATTTAGCAAAATTAAATTTCTTCGCTAGAAAATCCGAAAATTTCTGCTATTTCTTTCAATGTCAAACACACCGGTTTCTTAGAACTCATTTTAATGCAGGAAATCTAAGGCCAAACGCTTCATGTTAAGCCAAAACTGCGACTGATATGTTGTGTGCGTTACAAGAAACCACAAATAAAACGCACAATGAACATTTCGGGGATTCCCCAAGTTCAGAATTATTTGAGCTCAATGCAATCTACATGCAAACATGAAACGTTTATTGTTCATGTTATAGAGCTTTCTCGCCTTGTTCACGTTTTAGAGTAGTCAATGCACAAAAAAGTTGTTCACGTTTTGGGGTGCTCACGTTTTAGAGCGTTCACGTTATCGAGCGTGCACTGTACCTCTCATACATATACATATGTCCTTTTTTCGAACTTTTGTACTGATGCTATGCCTTTAAACCAATCAATCTGAACGAAACTTAGCCAAAACTTAAGGGCGTGTAATAAAATTATGCATACCAAATCTAGACCCGATCCGACTACTCCTTGGGGTACCTCCCATACACATATGTCCGTTTGCGAATTTTTGTACTGATGCTATGCCTTAAAACTAATCAATCTGAACGAAACTTAGGCAAGACTTAAGGGCGTGTAAAACAAATTATGCATACTAAATCTTGACCCGATCCGACCACTCCTTCAGGTACCTCTCATACACATACATATGTCCTTTTTTCGAACTTTTGTACTGATGCTATGCCTTAAAACTAATCAATCTGAACGAAACTTAGTCAAAACTTAAGGGCGTGTAAAAAAATTATGCATACCAAATCTAGACCCGATCCGACTACTCCTTCGGGTACCTCCCATACACATATGTCCTTTTTCGAATTTTTGTACTGATGCAATGCCTTAAAACTAATCAATCTGAACGAAACTTAGCCAAAACTTAAGGGCGTGTAAAAAAATTATGCATACTAAATCTGGACCCGATCCGACCACTCCTTCAGGTACCTCTCATACACATACATATGTCTTTTTTTCGAACTTTTGTACTGATGCTATGCCTTAAAACTAATCAATCTGAACGAAACTTAGTCAAAACTTAAGGGCGGGTAAAAAAATTATGCATACCAAATCTAGACCCGATCCGACTACTCCTTCGGGTACCTCCCATACACATATGTCCTTTTTCGAATTTTTGTACTGATGCTATGCCTTAAAACTAATCAATCTGAACGAAACTTAGGCAAAACTTAAGGGCGTGTAAAAAAATTATGCATACCAAATCTAGACCCGACCCGACTACTCCTTCGGGTACCTCCCATACACATATGTCCTTTTTCGAATTTTTGTACTGATGCTATGCCTTAAAACTAATCAATCTGAACGAAACTTAGTCAAAACTTAAGGGCGTGTAAAAAAATTATGCATACCAAATCTAGACCCGACCCGACTACTGCTTCGGGTACCTCCCATACACATATGTCCGTTTGCGAATTTTTGTACTGATGCTATGCCTTAAAACTAATCAATCTGAACAAAACTTAGGCAAGACTTAAGGGCGTGTAAAAAAATTATGAATACTAAATCTAGTCCCGATCCGACTACTCCTTCGGGTACCTCCCATACACATATGTCCTTTTTCGAATTTTTGTACTGATGCTATGTTTTAAAACTAATCAATCTGAACGAAACTTAGTCAAAACTTAAGGGCGGGTAATAAAATTATGCATACCAAATCTAGTCCCGATCCGACTACTCCTTCGGGTACCTCCCTTACACATATGTCCTTCTTCGAATTTTTGTACTGATGCTATGCCGTAAAATTATTCAATCTGAACGAAACTTAGGCAAAACTTAAGGGCGTGTAAAAAAATTATGCATACTAAATCTTGACCCGATCCGACCACTCCTTCAGGTACCTCTCATACACATACATATGTCCTTTTTTCGAACTTTTGTACTGATGCTATGCCTTAAAACTAATCAATCTGAACGAAACTTAGTCAAAACTTAAGGGCGTGTAAAAAAATTTTGCATACCAAATCTAGACCCGATCCGACTACTCCTTCGGGTACCTCCCATACACATATGTCCTTTTGCGAATTTTTGTACTGATGCTATGTTTTAAAACTAATCAATCTGAACGAAACTTAGTCAAAACTTAAGGGCGTGTAAAAAAATTATGCATACCAAATCTAGACCCGATCCGACTACTCCTTCCGGTACCTCCCATACACATATGTCCTTTTGCGAATTTTTGTACTGATGCTATGTTTTAAAACTAATCAATCTGAACGAAACTTAGTCAAAACTTAAGGGCGTGTAAAAAAATTATGCATACCAAATCTAGACCCGATCCGACTACTCCTTCGGGTACCTCCCATACACATATGTCCTTTTGCGAATTTTTGTATGCCTTAAAACTAATCAATCTGAACGAAACTTAGGCAAAACTTAAGGGCGGGTAAAAAAAATTATGCATACCAAATCTAGTCCCGATCCGACTACTCCTTCGGGTACCTCCCTTACACATATGTCCTTTTTCGAATTTTTGTACTGATGCTATGCCTTAAAATTAATCAATCTGAACGAAACTTAGGCAAAACTTAAGGGCGTGTAAAACAAATTATGCATACTAAATCTTGACCCGATCCGACCACTCCTTCAGGTACCTCTCATACACATACATATGTCCTTTTTTCGAACTTTTGTACTGATGCTATGCCTTAAAACTAATCAATCTGAACGAAACTTAGTCAAAACTTAAGGGCGTGTAAAAAAATTAGGCATACCAAATCAAGACCCGATCCGACTACTCCTTCGGTACCTCCCATACACATATGTCCTTTTTCGAATTTTTGTTATGTTTGCCTTAAAACTAATCAATCTGAACGAAACTTAGGCAAAACTTAAGGGCGTGTAAAAAAATTATGCATACCAAATCTAGACCCGATCCGACTACTCCTTCGGGTACCTCCCATACACATATGTCCGTTTTTGCGAATTTTTGTACTGATGCTATGCCTCAAAACTAATCAATCTGAACGAAACTTAGGCAAAACTATATATCCGATATATCCGATATATTGTCTTGGCTTATTTTCTGCACGATATAATTTTTTATTGCGTTTTCTTGTCGACTGTTGCTGCTCCACACTTCCAGCAGAATGGAATTGCAAAACTAGTGTGTAACTGCAACATGTCGATTATTATTAAATGAGCAAGAAGTCTTTTTAATATTGGATTTAGCGAAGATTAGTACACAACTTGTTATTTAAACATTTCAAATCCCTTTCGCGCCTCAAAAGTTACATTTGACGAAACGCACAAATAAGCTTTAGTTTTGATCTAGAAATACACTTAGCAACACATTGGACAGTTGGACAATAAATCACAAGAACTACAAAATCTATGTAAACACCTCATTTTATATACCTTCTTGAACTTTTTCCATAACAAAACCTTTTCACAATAGCGAAGTACTAAGTTTTAGAGTTGTGTCGTTTCGTTCAGAATGATTTTGAACTGTTTCGGCCATTTTAGCTTTAAGTTTTTCTTTAAATGGGTCCACTAGCTGAGGCTGCGAAGAAAGTTTTTCGCCTGATATTTGAAGAAGTCGAACGCCGTATCTTTTTTTGAATCCTTGAAGCCATCCATCACTAGCATAAAAATCACCTTCGCCTTCCTTAAATTTTGAATGCAGTATTTTCGCTTTTTCCTTCAGCATTAAAGCACTTACTGGCCAATTCTTATTTCGCATTCGAACAAACCAGCGATAAAGAGTTTTCTCCATTTTGGGCAACTCTGAAGAACGCAATGTTTTTCTTTTTCCAGGCCCAGAAAATGTTTCATTTACGCATTGTAAAATATTTTCTTTATTTCTTTTTGATACCACAAATTGTTGATTTAGCAAAATTAAATTTCTTCGCTAGAAAATCCGAAAATTTCTGCTATTTCTTTCAATGTCAAACACACCGGTTTCTTAGAACTCATTTTAATGCAGGAAATCTAAGGCCAAACGCTTCATGTTAAGCCAAAACTGCGACTGATATGTTGTGTGCGTTACAAGAAACCACAAATAAAACGCACAATGAACATTTCGGGGATTCCCCAAGTTCAGAATTATTTGAGCTCAATGCAATCTACATGCAAACATGAAACGTTTATTGTTCACGTTATAGAGCTTTCTCGCCTTGTTCACGTTTTAGAGTAGTCAATGCACAAAAAAAGTTGTTCACGTTTTGGGGTGCTCACGTTTTAGAGCGTTCACGTTATCGAGCGTGCACTGTACCTCTCATACATATACATATGTCCTTTTTTCGAACCTTTGTACTGATGCTATGCCTTAAAACTAATCAATCTGAACGAATCTTAGGCAAAACTTAAGGGCGTGTAATAAAATTATACATACCAAATCTAGACCCGATCCGACTACTCCTTCGGGTACCTCCCATACACATATGTCCTTTTTCGAATTTTTGTACTGATGCTATGCCTTAAAACTAATCAATCTGAACGAAACTTAGTCAAAACTTAAGGGCGTGTAAAAAAATTATGCATACCAAATCTAGACCCGACCCGACTACTGCTTCGGGTACCTCCCATACACATATGTCCGTTTGCGAATTTTTGTACTGATGCTATGCCTTAAAACTAATCAATCTGAACAAAACTTAGGCAAGACTTAAGGGCGTGTAAAAAAATTATGAATACTAAATCTAGTCCCGATCCGACTACTCCTTCGGGTACCTCCCATACACATATGTCCTTTTTCGAATTTTTGTACTGATGCTATGTTTTAAAACTAATCAATCTGAACGAAACTTAGTCAAAACTTAAGGGCGGGTAATAAAATTATGCATACCAAATCTAGTCCCGATCCGACTACTCCTTCGGGTACCTCCCTTACACATATGTCCTTCTTCGAATTTTTGTACTGATGCTATGCCGTAAAATTATTCAATCTGAACGAAACTTAGGCAAAACTTAAGGGCGTGTAAAAAAATTATGCATACTAAATCTTGACCCGATCCGACCACTCCTTCAGGTACCTCTCATACACATACATATGTCCTTTTTTCGAACTTTTGTACTGATGCTATGCCTTAAAACTAATCAATCTGAACGAAACTTAGTCAAAACTTAAGGGCGTGTAAAAAAATTTTGCATACCAAATCTAGACCCGATCCGACTACTCCTTCGGGTACCTCCCATACACATATGTCCTTTTGCGAATTTTTGTACTGATGCTATGTTTTAAAACTAATCAATCTGAACGAAACTTAGTCAAAACTTAAGGGCGTGTAAAAAAATTATGCATACCAAATCTAGACCCGATCCGACTACTCCTTCCGGTACCTCCCATACACATATGTCCTTTTGCGAATTTTTGTACTGATGCTATGTTTTAAAACTAATCAATCTGAACGAAACTTAGTCAAAACTTAAGGGCGTGTAAAAAAATTATGCATACCAAATCTAGACCCGATCCGACTACTCCTTCGGGTACCTCCCATACACATATGTCCTTTTGCGAATTTTTGTATGCCTTAAAACTAATCAATCTGAACGAAACTTAGGCAAAACTTAAGGGCGGGTAAAAAAAATTATGCATACCAAATCTAGTCCCGATCCGACTACTCCTTCGGGTACCTCCCTTACACATATGTCCTTTTTCGAATTTTTGTACTGATGCTATGCCTTAAAATTAATCAATCTGAACGAAACTTAGGCAAAACTTAAGGGCGTGTAAAAAACAAATTATGCATACTAAATCTTGACCCGATCCGACCACTCCTTCAGGTACCTCTCATACACATACATATGTCCTTTTTCGAACTTTTGTACTGATGCTATGCCTTAAAACTAATCAATCTGAACGAAACTTAGTCAAAACTTAAGGGCGTGTAAAAAAATTAGGCATACCAAATCAAGACCCGATCCGACTACTCCTTCGGGTACCTCCCATACACATATGTCCTTTTGCGAATTTTTGTATGCCTTAAAACTAATCAATCTGAACGAAACTTAGGAAAAACTTAAGGGCGTGTAATAAAATTATGCATACCAAATCTAGACCCGATCCGACTACTCCTTCGGGTACCTCCCATACACATATGTCCTTTTTCGAATTTTTGTACTGATGCTATGCCTTAAAACTAATCAATCTGAACGAAACTTAGGCAAAACTTAAGGGCGTGTAAAAAAATTATGCATACTAAATCTGGACCCGATCCGACCACTCCTTCAGGTACCTCTCATACACATACATATGTCCTTTTTTCGAACTTTTGTACTGATGCTATGCCTTAAAACTAATCAATCTGAACGAAACTTAGGCAAAACTTAAGGGCGGGTAAAAAAATTATGTATACCAAATCTAGACCCGATCCGACTACTCCTTCGGGTACCTCCCATACACATATGTCCGTTTGCGAATTTTTGTACTGATGCTATGCCTCAAAACTAATCAATCTGAACGAAACTTAGGCAAAACTATATATCCGATATATCCGATATATTGTCTTGGCTTATTTTCTGCACGATATAATTTTTTATTGCGTTTTCTTGTCGACTGTTGCTGCTCCACACTTCCAGCAGAATGGAATTGCAAAACTAGTGTGTAACTGCAACATGTCGATTATTATTAAATGAGCAAGAAGTCTTTTTAATATTGGATTTAGCGAAGATTAGTACACAACTTGTTATTTAAACATTTCAAATCCCTTTCGCGCCTCAAAAGTTACATTTGACGAAACGCACAAATAAGCTTTAGTTTTGATCTAGAAATACACTTAGCAACACATTGGACAGTTGGACAATAAATCACAAGAACTACAAAATCTATGTAAACACCTCATTTTATATACCTTCTTGAACTTTTTCCATAACAAAACCTTTTCACAATAGCGAAGTACTAAGTTTTAGAGTTGTGTCGTTTCGTTCAGAATGATTTTGAACTGTTTCGGCCATTTTAGCTTTAAGTTTTTCTTTAAATGGGTCCACTAGCTGAGGCTGCGAAGAAAGTTTTTCGCCTGATATTTGAAGAAGTCGAACGCCGTATCTTTTTTTGAATCCTTGAAGCCATCCATCACTAGCATAAAAATCACCTTCGCCTTCCTTAAATTTTGAATGCAGTATTTTCGCTTTTTCCTTCAGCATTAAAGCACTTACTGGCCAATTCTTATTTCGCATTCGAACAAACCAGCGATAAAGAGTTTTCTCCATTTTGGGCAACTCTGAAGAACGCAATGTTTTTCTTTTTCCAGGCCCAGAAAATGTTTCATTTACGCATTGTAAAATATTTTCTTTATTTCTTTTTGATACCACAAATTGTTGATTTAGCAAAATTAAATTTCTTCGCTAGAAAATCCGAAAATTTCTGCTATTTCTTTCAATGTCAAACACACCGGTTTCTTAGAACTCATTTTAATGCAGGAAATCTAAGGCCAAACGCTTCATGTTAAGCCAAAACTGCGACTGATATGTTGTGTGCGTTACAAGAAACCACAAATAAAACGCACAATGAACATTTCGGGGATTCCCCAAGTTCAGAATTATTTGAGCTCAATGCAATCTACATGCAAACATGAAACGTTTATTGTTCACGTTATAGAGCTTTCTCGCCTTGTTCACGTTTTAGAGTAGTCAATGCACAAAAAAAGTTGTTCACGTTTTGGGGTGCTCACGTTTTAGAGCGTTCACGTTATCGAGCGTGCACTGTACCTCTCATACATATACATATGTCATTTTTTCGAACTTTTGTACTGATGCTATGCCTTAAAACTAATCAATCTGAACGAAACTTAGGCAAGACTTAAGGGCGTGCAAAAAAATTATGCATACCAAATCTAGACCCGACCCGACTACTGCTTGGGGTACCTCCCATACACATATGTCCGTTTGCGAATTTTTGTACTGATGCTATGCCTTAAAACTAATCAATCTGAACGAAACTTAGGCAAGACTTAAGGGCGTGTAAAAAAATTATGCATACCAAATCTAGACCCGACCCGACTACTGCTTCGGGTACCTCCCATACACATATGTCCGTTTGCGAATTTTTGTACTGATGCTATGCCTTAAAACTAATCAATCTGAACGAAACTTAGGCAAGACTTAAGGGCGTGTAAAAAAATTATGAATACTAAATCTAGTCCCGATCCGACTACTCCTTCGGGTACCTCCCTTACACATATGTCCTTTTTCGAATTTTTGTACTGATGCTATGTTTTAAAACTAATCAATCTGAACGAAACTTAGTCAAAACTTAAGGGCGGGTAATAAAATTATGCATACCAAATCTAGTCCCGATCCGACTTCTCCTTCGGGTACCTCCCTTACACATATGTCCTTTTTCGAATTTTTGTACTGATGCTATGCCGTAAAATTAATCAATCTGAACGAAACTTAGGCAAAACTTAAGGGCGTGCAAAAAAATTATGCATACTAAATCTTGACCCGATCCGACCACTCCTTCAGGTACCTCTCATACACATACATATGTCCTTTTTTCGAACTTTTGTACTGATGCTATGCCTTAAAACTAATCAATCTGAACGAAACTTAGTCAAAACTTAAGGGCGTGTAAAAAAATTTTGCATACCAAATCTAGACCCGATCCGACTACTCCTTCGGGTACCTCCCATACACATATGTCCTTTTGCGAATTTTTGTACTGATGCTATGTTTTAAAACTAATCAATCTGAACGAAACTTAGTCAAAACTTAAGGGCGGGTAATAAAATTATGCATACCAAATCTAGTCCCGATCCGACCACTCCTTCAGGTACCTCTCATACACATACATATGTCCTTTTTTCGAACTTTTGTACTGATGCTATGCCTTAAAACTAATCAATCTGAACGAAACTTAGTCAAAACTTAAGGGCGTGTAAAAAAATTATGCATACCAAATCTAGACCCGATCCGACTACTCCTTCGGGTACCTCCCATACACATATGTCCTTTTGCGAATTTTTGTATGCCTTAAAACTAATCAATCTGAACGAAACTTAGGCAAAACTTAAGGGCGTGTAAAAAAATTATGCATACCAAATCTAGTCCCGATTCGACTACTCCTTCGGGTACCTCCCATACACATATGTCCTTTTTCGAATTTTTGTACTGATGCTATGCCTTAAAACTAATCAATCTGAACGAAACTTAGGCAAAACTTAAGGGCGGGTAAAAAAAATTATGCATACCAAATCTAGTCCCGATCCGACTACTCCTTCGGGTACCTCCCTTACACATATGTCCTTTTTCGAATTTTTGTACTGATGCTATGCCTTAAAATTAATCAATCTGAACGAAACTTAGGCAAAACTTAAGGGCGTGTAAAACAAATTATGCATACTAAATCTTGACCCGATCCGACCACTCCTTCAGGTACCTCTCATACACATACATATGTCCTTTTTTCGAACTTTTGTACTGATGCTATGCCTTAAAACTAATCAATCTGAACGAAACTTAGTCAAAACTTAAGGGCGTGTAAAAAAATTATGCATACCAAATCTAGACCCGATCCGACTACTCCTTCGGGTACCTCCCATACACATATGTTCTTTTGCGAATTTTTGTACTGATGTATGCCTTAAAACTAATCAATCTGAACGAAACTTAGGCAAAACTTAAGGGCGTGTAAAAAAATTATGCATACTACATCTGGACCCGATCCGACCACTCCTTCAGGTACCTCTCATACACATACATATGTCCTTTTTCGAACTTTTGTACTGATGCTATGCCTTAAAACTAATCAATCTGAACGAAACTTAGTCAAAACTTAAGGGCGTGTAAAAAAATTAGGCATACCAAATCAAGACCCGATCCGACTACTCCTTCGGGTACCTCCCATACACATATGTCCTTTTGCGAATTTTTGTATGCCTTAAAACTAATCAATCTGAACGAAACTTAGGAAAAACTTAAGGGCGGGTAATAAAATTATGCATACCAAATCTAGACCCGATCCGACTACTCCTTCGGGTACCTCCCATACACATATGTCCTTTTTCGAATTTTTGTACTGATGCTATGCCTTAAAACTAATCAATCTGAACGAAACTTAGGCAAAACTTAAGGGCGTGTAAAAAAATTATGCATACTAAATCTGGACCCGATCCGACCACTCCTTCAGGTACCTCTCATACACATACATATGTCCTTTTTTCGAACTTTTGTACTGATGCTATGCCTTAAAACTAATCAATCTGAACGAAACTTAGGCAAAACTTAAGGGCGGGTAAAAAAATTATGCATACCAAATCTAGACCCGATCCGACTACTCCTTCGGGTACCTCCCATACACATATGTCCGTTTGCGAATTTTTGTACTGATGCTATGCCTCAAAACTAATCAATCTGAACGAAACTTAGGCAAAACTATATATCCGATATATCCGATATATTGTCTTGGCTTATTTTCTGCACGATATAATTTTTTATTGCGTTTTCTTGTCGACTGTTGCTGCTCCACACTTCCAGCAGAATGGAATTGCAAAACTAGTGTGTAACTGCAACATGTCGATTATTATTAAATGAGCAAGAAGTCTTTTTAATATTAGATTTAGCGAAGATTAGTACACAACTTGTTATTTAAACATTTCAAATCCCTTTCGCGCCTCAAAAGTTACATTTGACGAAACGCACAAATAAGCTTTAGTTTTGATCTAGAAATACACTTAGCAACACATTGGACAGTTGGACAATAAATCACAAGAACTACAAAATCTATGTAAACACCTCATTTTATATACCTTCTTGAACTTTTTCCATAACAAAACCTTTTCACAATAGCGAAGTACTAAGTTTTAGAGTTGTGTCGTTTCGTTCAGAATGATTTTGAACTGTTTCGGCCATTTTAGCTTTAAGTTTTTCTTTAAATGGGTCCACTAGCTGAGGCTGCGAAGAAAGTTTTTCGCCTGATATTTGAAGAAGTCGAACGCCGTATCTTTTTTTGAATCCTTGAAGCCATCCATCACTAGCATAAAAATCACCTTCGCCTTCCTTAAATTTTGAATGCAGTATTTTCGCTTTTTCCTTCAGCATTAAAGCACTTACTGGCCAATTCTTATTTCGCATTCGAACAAACCAGCGATAAAGAGTTTTCTCCATTTTGGGCAACTCTGAAGAACGCAATGTTTTTCTTTTTCCAGGCCCAGAAAATGTTTCATTTACGCATTGTAAAATATTTTCTTTATTTCTTTTTGATACCACAAATTGTTGATTTAGCAAAATTAAATTTCTTCGCTAGAAAATCCGAAAATTTCTGCTATTTCTTTCAATGTCAAACACACCGGTTACTAGAACTCATTTTAATGCAGGAAATCTAAGGCCAAACGCTTCATGTTAAGCCAAAACTGCGACTGATATGTTGTGTGCGTTACAAGAAACCACAAATAAAACGCACAATGAACATTTCGGGGATTCCCCAAGTTCAGAATTATTTGAGCTCAATGCAATCTACATGCAAACATGAAACGTTTATTGTTCACGTTATAGAGCTTTCTCGCCTTGTTCACGTTTTAGAGTAGTCAATGCACAAAAAAAGTTGTTCACGTTTTGGGGTGCTCACGTTTTAGAGCGTTCACGTTATCGAGCGTGCACTGTACCTCTCATACATATACATATGTCATTTTTTCGAACTTTTGTACTGATGCTATGCCTTTAAACCAATCAATCTGAACGAAACTTAGCCAAAACTTAAGGGCGTGTAATAAAATTATGCATACCAAATCTAGACCCGATCCGACTACTCCTTGGGGTACCTCCCATACACATATGTCCGTTTGCGAATTTTTGTACTGATGCTATGCCTTAAAACTAATCAATCTGAACGAAACTTAGGCAAGACTTAAGGGCGTGTAAAAAAATTATGCATACCAAATCTAGACCCGACCCGACTACTGCTTCGGGTACCTCCCATACACATATGTCCGTTTGCGAATTTTTGTACTGATGCTATGCCTTAAAACTAATCAATCTGAACGAAACTTAGGCAAGACTTAAGGGCGTGTAAAAAAATTATGAATACTAAATCTAGTCCCGATCCGACTACTCCTTCGGGTACCTCCCTTACACATATGTCCTTTTTCGAATTTTTGTACTGATGCTATGTTTTAAAACTAATCAATCTGAACGAAACTTAGTCAAAACTTAAGGGCGGGTAATAAAATTATGCATACCAAATCTAGTCCCGATCCGACTTCTCCTTCGGGTACCTCCCTTACACATATGTCCTTTTTCGAATTTTTTGTACTGATGCTATGCCGTAAAATTAATCAATCTGAACGAAACTTAGGCAAAACTTAAGGGCGTGTAAAAAAATTATGCATACTAAATCTTGACCCGATCCGACCACTCCTTCAGGTACCTCTCATACACATACATATGTCCTTTTTTCGAACTTTTGTACTGATGCTATGCCTTAAAACTAATCAATCTGAACGAAACTTAGTCAAAACTTAAGGGCGTGTAAAAAAATTTTGCATACCAAATCTAGACCCGATCCGACTACTCCTTCGGGTACCTCCCATACACATATGTCCTTTTGCGAATTTTTGTACTGATGCTATGTTTTAAAACTAATCAATCTGAACGAAACTTAGTCAAAACTTAAGGGCGGGTAATAAAATTATGCATACCAAATCTAGTCCCGATCCGACCACTCCTTCAGGTACCTCTCATACACATACATATGTCCTTTTTTCGAACTTTTGTACTGATGCTATGCCTTAAAACTAATCAATCTGAACGAAACTTAGTCAAAACTTAAGGGCGTGTAAAAAAATTATGCATACCAAATCTAGACCCGATCCGACTACTCCTTCGGGTACCTCCCATACACATATGTCCTTTTGCGAATTTTTGTATGCCTTAAAACTAATCAATCTGAACGAAACTTAGGCAAAACTTAAGGGCGTGTAAAAAAATTATGCATACCAAATCTAGTCCCGATTCGACTACTCCTTCGGGTACCTCCCATACACATATGTCCTTTTTCGAATTTTTGTACTGATGCTATGCCTTAAAACTAATCAATCTGAACGAAACTTAGGCAAAACTTAAGGGCGGGTAAAAAAAATTATGCATACCAAATCTAGTCCCGATCCGACTACTCCTTCGGGTACCTCCCTTACACATATGTCCTTTTTCGAATTTTTGTACTGATGCTATGCCTTAAAATTAATCAATCTGAACGAAACTTAGGCAAAACTTAAGGGCGTGTAAAACAAATTATGCATACTAAATCTTGACCCGATCCGACCACTCCTTCAGGTACCTCTCATACACATACATATGTCCTTTTTCGAACTTTTGTACTGATGCTATGCCTTAAAACTAATCAATCTGAACGAAACTTAGTCAAAACTTAAGGGCGTGTAAAAAAATTATGCATACCAAATCTAGACCCGATCCGACTACTCCTTCGGGTACCTCCCATACACATATGTTCTTTTGCGAATTTTTGTACTGATGCTATGCCTTAAAACTAATCAATCTGAACGAAACTTAGGCAAAACTTAAGGGCGTGTAAAAAAATTATGCATACTACATCTGGACCCGATCCGACCACTCCTTCAGGTACCTCTCATACACATACATATGTCCTTTTTCGAACTTTTGTACTGATGCTATGCCTTAAAACTAATCAATCTGAACGAAACTTAGTCAAAACTTAAGGGCGTGTAAAAAAATTAGGCATACCAAATCAAGACCCGATCCGACTACTCCTTCGGGTACCTCCCATACACATATGTCCTTTTGCGAATTTTTGTATGCCTTAAAACTAATCAATCTGAACGAAACTTAGGAAAAACTTAAGGGCGGGTAATAAAATTATGCATACCAAATCTAGACCCGATCCGACTACTCCTTCGGGTACCTCCCATACACATATGTCCTTTTTCGAATTTTTGTACTGATGCTATGCCTTAAAACTAATCAATCTGAACGAAACTTAGGCAAAACTTAAGGGCGTGTAAAAAAATTATGCATACTAAATCTGGACCCGATCCGACCACTCCTTCAGGTACCTCTCATACACATACATATGTCCTTTTTTCGAACTTTTGTACTGATGCTATGCCTTAAAACTAATCAATCTGAACGAAACTTAGGCAAAACTTAAGGGCGGGTAAAAAAATTATGCATACCAAATCTAGACCCGATCCGACTACTCCTTCGGGTACCTCCCATACACATATGTCCGTTTGCGAATTTTTGTACTGATGCTATGCCTCAAAACTAATCAATCTGAACGAAACTTAGGCAAAACTATATATCCGATATATCCGATATATTGTCTTGGCTTATTTTCTGCACGATATAATTTTTTATTGCGTTTTCTTGTCGACTGTTGCTGCTCCACACTTCCAGCAGAATGGAATTGCAAAACTAGTGTGTAACTGCAACATGTCGATTATTATTAAATGAGCAAGAAGTCTTTTTAATATTAGATTTAGCGAAGATTAGTACACAACTTGTTATTTAAACATTTCAAATCCCTTTCGCGCCTCAAAAGTTACATTTGACGAAACGCACAAATAAGCTTTAGTTTTGATCTAGAAATACACTTAGCAACACATTGGACAGTTGGACAATAAATCACAAGAACTACAAAATCTATGTAAACACCTCATTTTATATACCTTCTTGAACTTTTTCCATAACAAAACCTTTTCACAATAGCGAAGTACTAAGTTTTAGAGTTGTGTCGTTTCGTTCAGAATGATTTTGAACTGTTTCGGCCATTTTAGCTTTAAGTTTTTCTTTAAATGGGTCCACTAGCTGAGGCTGCGAAGAAAGTTTTTCGCCTGATATTTGAAGAAGTCGAACGCCGTATCTTTTTTTGAATCCTTGAAGCCATCCATCACTAGCATAAAAATCACCTTCGCCTTCCTTAAATTTTGAATGCAGTATTTTCGCTTTTTCCTTCAGCATTAAAGCACTTACTGGCCAATTCTTATTTCGCATTCGAACAAACCAGCGATAAAGAGTTTTCTCCATTTTGGGCAACTCTGAAGAACGCAATGTTTTTCTTTTTCCAGGCCCAGAAAATGTTTCATTTACGCATTGTAAAATATTTTCTTTATTTCTTTTTGATACCACAAATTGTTGATTTAGCAAAATTAAATTTCTTCGCTAGAAAATCCGAAAATTTCTGCTATTTCTTTCAATGTCAAACACACCGGTTTCTTAGAACTCATTTTAATGCAGGAAATCTAAGGCCAAACGCTTCATGTTAAGCCAAAACTGCGACTGATATGTTGTGTGCGTTACAAGAAACCACAAATAAAACGCACAATGAACATTTCGGGGATTCCCCAAGTTCAGAATTATTTGAGCTCAATGCAATCTACATGCAAACATGAAACGTTTATTGTTCATGTTATAGAGCTTTCTCGCCTTGTTCACGTTTTAGAGTAGTCAATGCACAAAAAAAGTTGTTCACGTTTTGGGGTGCTCACGTTTTAGAGCGTTCACGTTATCGAGCGTGCACTGTACCTCTCATACATATACATATGTCATTTTTTCGAACTTTTGTACTGATGCTATGCCTTTAAACCAATCAATCTGAACGAAACTTAGCCAAAACTTAAGGGCGTGTAATAAAATTATGCATACCAAATCTAGACCCGATCCGACTACTCCTTGGGGTACCTCCCATACACATATGTCCGTTTGCGAATTTTTGTACTGATGCTATGCCTTAAAACTAATCAATCTGAACGAAACTTAGGCAAGACTTAAGGGCGTGTAAAAAAATTATGCATACTAAATCTGGACCCGATCCGACCACTCCTTCAGGTACCTCTCATACACATACATATGTCCTTTTTTCGAACTTTTGTACTGATGCTATGCCTTAAAACTAATCAATCTGAACGAAACTTAGTCAAAACTTAAGGGCGTGTAAAAAAATTATGAATACTAAATCTAGACCCGATCCGACCACTCCTTCAGGTATCTCTCATACACATACATATGTCCTTTTTTCGAACTTTTGTACTGATGCTATGCCTTAAAACTAATCAATCTGAACGAAACTTAGGCAAAACTTAAGGGCGTGTAAAAAAATTATGCATAATCAATCTGGACCCGATCCGACCACTCCTTCAGGTTCCTCTCATACACATACATATGTCCTTTTTTCGAACATTTGTACTGATGCTATGCCTTAAAACTAATCAATCTGAACGAAACTTAGTCAAAACTTAAGGGCGTGTAAAAAATTATGCATACCAAATCTAGACCCGATCCGACTACTCCTTCGGGTACCTCCCATACACATATGTCCTTTTTCGAATTTTTGTACTGATGCTATGCCTTAAAACTAATCAATCTGAACGAAACTTAGCCAAAACTTGAGGGCGTTTAACAAAATTATACATACCAAATCTAGACCCGATCCGACTACTCCTTCGGGTACCTCCCTTACACATATGTCCTTTTTCGAATTTTTGTACTGATGCTATGCCTTAAAACTAATCAATCTGAACGAAACTTAGTCAAAACTTAAGGGCGTGTAAAAATTATGCATACCAAATCTAGACCCGATCCGACTACTCCTTCGGGTACCTCCCATACACATATGTCCTTTTTCGAATTTTTGTACTGATGCTATGCCTTAAAACTAATCAATCTGAACGAAACTTAGGCAAAACTTGAGGGCGTGTAAAAAAATTATGCATACCAAATCAAGACCCGATCCGACTACTCCTTCGGGTACCTCTCATACACATACATATGTCCTTTTTTCGAATTTTTGTACTGATGCTATGCCTTAAAACTTATCAATCTGAACGAAACTTAGGCAAAACTTAAGGGCTTGTAAAAAAATAATGCATACTAAATCTGGACCCGATCCGACCACTCCTTCAGGTACCTCTCATACACATACATATGTCCTTTTTTCGAACTTTTGTACTGATGCTATGCCTTAAGACTAATCAATCTGAACGAAACTTAGGCAAAACTTAAGGGCGTGTAAAAAAATTATGCATAATAAATCTGGACCCGATCCGACCACTCCTTCAGGTACCTCTCATACACATACATATGTCCTTTTTTCGAACTTTTGTACTGATGCTATGCCTTAAAACTAATCAATCTGAACGAAACTTAGTCAAAACTTAAGGGCGTGTAAAAAAATTATGCATACCAAATCTAGACCCGATCCGACTACTCCTTCGGGTACCTCCCATACACATATGTCCATTTTCGAATTTTTGTACTGATGCTATGCCTTAAAACTAATCAATCTGAACGAAACTTAGGCAAAACTTAAGGGCGTGTAAAAAAATTATGCATACCAAATCTAGACCCGACCCGACTACTCCTTCGGGTACCTCCCATACACATATGTCCTTTTTCGAATTTTTGTACTGATGCTATGCCTTAAAACTAATCAATCTGAACGAAACTTAGGCAAAACTTAAAGGCGTGTAAAAAAATTATGCTTACCAAATCTAGACCCGACCCGCCTACTCCTTCGGGTACCTCCCATACACATATGTCCTTTTTCGAACTTTTGTACTGATGCTATGCCTTAAAACTAATCAATCTGAACGAAACTTAGGCAAAACTTAAGGGCGTGTAAAAAAATTATGCATAATCAATCTGGACCCGATCCGACCACTCCTTCAGGTTCCTCTCATACACATACATATGTCCTTTTTTCGAACATTTGTACTGATGCTATGCCTTAAAACTAATCAATCTGAACGAAACTTAGTCAAAACTTAAGGGCGTGTAAAAAATTATGCATACCAAATCTAGACCCGATCCGACTACTCCTTCGGGTACCTCCCATACACATATGTCCTTTTTCGAATTTTTGTACTGATGCTATGCCTTAAAACTAATCAATCTGAACGAAACTTAGCCAAAACTTGAGGGCGTTTAACAAAATTATACATACCAAATCTAGACCCGATCCGACTACTCCTTCGGGTACCTCCCTTACACATATGTCCTTTTTCGAATTTTTGTACTGATGCTATGCCTTAAAACTAATCAATCTGAACGAAACTTAGTCAAAACTTAAGGGCGTGTAAAAATTATGCATACCAAATCTAGACCCGATCCGACTACTCCTTCGGGTACCTCCCATACACATATGTCCTTTTTCGAATTTTTGTACTGATGCTATGCCTTAAAACTAATCAATCTGAACGAAACTTAGGCAAAACTTGAGGGCGTGTAAAAAAATTATGCATACCAAATCAAGACCCGATCCGACTACTCCTTCGGGTACCTCTCATACACATACATATGTCCTTTTTTCGAATTTTTGTACTGATGCTATGCCTTAAAACTTATCAATCTGAACGAAACTTAGGCAAAACTTAAGGGCTTGTAAAAAAATAATGCATACTAAATCTGGACCCGATCCGACCACTCCTTCAGGTACCTCTCATACACATACATATGTCCTTTTTTCGAACTTTTGTACTGATGCTATGCCTTAAGACGAATCAATCTGAACGAAACTTAGGCAAAACTTAAGGGCGTGTAAAAAAATTATGCATAATAAATCTGGACCCGATCCGACCACTCCTTCAGGTACCTCTCATACACATACATATGTCCTTTTTTCGAACTTTTGTACTGATGCTATGCCTTAAAACTAATCAATCTGAACGAAACTTAGTCAAAACTTAAGGGCGTGTAAAAAATTATGCATACCAAATCTAGACCCGATCCGACTACTCCTTCGGGTACCTCCCTTACACATATGTCCTTTTTCGAATTTTTGTACTGATGCTATGCCTTAAAACTAATCAATCTGAACGAAACTTAGGCAAAACTTAAGGGCGTGTAAAAAATTATGCATAATAAATCTGGACCCGATCCGACCACTCCTTCGGGTACCTCTCATACACATACATATGTCCTTTTTTCGAACTTTTGTACTGATGCTATGCCTTAAAACTAATCAATCTGAACGAAACTTAGTCAAAACTTAAGGGCGTGTAAAAAAATTATGAATACTAAATCTCGACCCGATCCGACCACTCCTTCAGGTATCTCTCATACACATACATATGTCCTTTTTTCGAACTTTTGTACTGATGCTATGCCTTAAAACTAATCAATCTGAACGAAACTTAGGCAAAACTTAAGGGCGTGTAAAAAAATTATGCATAATAAATCTGGACCCGATCCGACCACTCCTTCAGGTACCTCTCATACACATACATATGTCCTTTTTTCGAACTTTTGTACTGATGCTATGCCTTAAAACTAATCAATCTGAACGAAACTTAGTCAAAACTTAAGGGCGTGTAAAAAAATTATAAATACTAAATCTAGACCCGATCCGACCACTCCTTCAGGTATCTCTCATACACATACATATGTCCTTTTTTCGAACTTTTGTACTGATGCTATGCCTTAAAACTAATCAATCTGAACGAAACTTAGTCAAAACTTAAGGGCGTGTAAAAAATTATGCATACCAAATCTAGACCCGATCCGACTACTCCTTCGGGTACCTCCCATACACATATGTCCTTTTTCGAATTTTTGTACTGATGCTATGCCTTAAAACTAATCAATCTGAACGAAACTTAGGCAAAACTTAAGGGCGTGTAAAAATAACACCCACCCTATTGCCGAATTTGTACTGATGCTATGCCTTAAAACTAATCAATCTGAACGAAACTTAGGCAAAACTTAAGGGCGTGTAAAAAATTATGCATAATAAATCTGGACCCGATCCGACCACTCCTTCAGGTACCTCTCATACACATACATATGTCCTTTTTTCGAACTTTTGTACTGATGCTATGCCTTAAAACTAATCAATCTGAACGAAACTTAGCCAAAACTTGAGGGCGTTTAACAAAATTATACATACCAAATCTAGACCCGATCCGACTACTCCTTCGGGTACCTCCCTTACACATATGTCCTTTTTCGAATTTTTGTACTGATGCTATGCCTTAAAACTAATCAATCTGAACGAAACTTAGTCAAAACTTAAGGGCGTGTAAAAATTATGCATACCAAATCTAGACCCGATCCGACTACTCCTTCGGGTACCTCCCATACACATATGTCCTTTTTCGAATTTTTGTACTGATGCTATGCCTTAAAACTAATCAATCTGAACGAAACTTAGGCAAAACTTGAGGGCGTGTAAAAAAATTATGCATACCAAATCAAGACCCGATCCGACTACTCCTTCGGGTACCTCTCATACACATACATATGTCCTTTTTTCGAATTTTTGTACTGATGCTATGCCTTAAAACTTATCAATCTGAACGAAACTTAGGCAAAACTTAAGGGCTTGTAAAAAAATAATGCATACTAAATCTGGACCCGATCCGACCACTCCTTCAGGTACCTCTCATACACATACATATGTCCTTTTTTCGAACTTTTGTACTGATGCTATGCCTTAAGACGAATCAATCTGAACGAAACTTAGGCAAAACTTAAGGGCGTGTAAAAAAATTATGCATAATAAATCTGGACCCGATCCGACCACTCCTTCAGGTACCTCTCATACACATACATATGTCCTTTTTTCGAACTTTTGTACTGATGCTATGCCTTAAAACTAATCAATCTGAACGAAACTTAGTCAAAACTTAAGGGCGTGTAAAAAATTATGCATACCAAATCTAGACCCGATCCGACTACTCCTTCGGGTACCTCCCATACACATATGTCCTTTTTCGAATTTTTGTACTGATGCTATGCCTTAAAACTAATCAATCTGAACGAAACTTAGGCAAAACTTAAGGGCGTGTAAAAAAATTATGCATAATAAATCTGGACCCGATCCGACCACTCCTTCAGGTACCTCTCATACACATACATATGTCCTTTTTTCGAACTTTTGTACTGATGCTATGCCTTAAAACTAATCAATCTGAACGAAACTTAGTCAAAACTTAAGGGCGTGTAAAAAAATTATGAATACTAAATCTCGACCCGATCCGACCACTCCTTCAGGTATCTCTCATACACATACATATGTCCTTTTTTCGAACTTTTGTACTGATGCTATGCCTTAAAACTAATCAATCTGAACGAAACTTAGGCAAAACTTAAGGGCGTGTAAAAAAATTATGCATAATAAATCTGGACCCGATCCGACCACTCCTTCAGGTACCTCTCATACACATACATATGTCCTTTTTTCGAACTTTTGTACTGATGCTATGCCTTAAAACTAATCAATCTGAACGAAACTTAGTCAAAACTTAAGGGCGTGTAAAAAAATTATGAATACTAAATCTAGACCCGATCCGACCACTCCTTCAGGTATCTCTCATACACATACATATGTCCTTTTTTCGAACTTTTGTACTGATGCTATGCCTTAAAACTAATCAATCTGAACGAAACTTAGTCAAAACTTAAGGGCGTGTAAAAATTATGCATACCAAATCTAGACCCGATCCGACTACTCCTTCGGGTACCTCCCATACACATATGTCCTTTTTCGAATTTTTGTACTGATGCTATGCCTTAAAACTAATCAATCTGAACGAAACTTAGGCAAAACTTAAGGGCGTGTAAAAAAATTATGCATAATAAATCTGGACCCGATCCGACCACTCCTTCAGGTACCTCTCATACACATACATATGTCCTTTTTTCGAACTTTTGTACTGATGCTATGCCTTAAAACTAATCAATCTGAACGAAACTTAGCCAAAACTTAAGGGCGTGTAATAAAATTATGCATAATCAAATCTAGACCCGATCCGACCACTCCTTCGGGTACCTCCCATACACATATGTCCTTTTTCGAATTTTTGTACTGATGCTATGCCTTAAAACTAATCAATCTGAACGAAACTTAGTCAAAACTTAAGGGCGTGTAAAAAATTATGCATACCAAATCTAGACCCGATCCGACTACTCCTTCGGGTACCTCCCATACACATATGTCCTTTTTCGAATTTTTGTACTGATGCTATGCCTTAAAACTAATCAATCTGAACGAAACTTAGGCAAAACTTGAGGGCGTGTAAAAAAATTATGCATACCAAATCTAGACCCGATCCGACTACTCCTTCGGGTACCTCTCATACACATATGTCCTTTTTCGAATTTTTGTACTGATGCTATGCCTTAAAACTAATCAATCTGAACGAAACTTAGGCAAACTTAAGGGCTTGTAAAAAATAATGCATACTAAATCTGGACCCGATCCGACCACTCCTTCAGGTACCTCTCATAACATACATATGTCCTTTTTTCGAACTTTTTGTACTGATGCTATAGAAAAAAAAAAAAAAATAAACAAAACGAATTTTATGGCCTTAAAACTAATCAATCTGAACGAAACTTAGTCAAAACTTAAGGGCGTGTAAAAAATTATGCATACCAAATCTAGACCCGATCCGACTACTCCTTCGGGTACCTCCCATACACATATGTCCTTTTTCGAATTTTTTGTACTGATGCTATGCCTTAAAACTAATCAATCTGAACGAAACTTAGGCAAAACTTAAGGGCGTGTAAAAAAATTATGCATACCAAATCAAGACCCGATCCGACTACTCCTTCGGGTACCTCTCATACACATACATATGTCCTTTTTTTCGAATTTTGTACTGATGCTATGCCTTAAAACTTATCAATCTGAACGAAACTTAGGCAAAACTTAAGGGCTTGTAAAAAAATAATGCATACTAAATCTGGACCCGATCCGACCACTCCTTCAGGTACCTCTCATACACATACATATGTCCTTTTTTCGAACTTTTGTACTGATGCTATGCCTTAAAACTAATCAATCTGAACGAAACTTAGGCAAAACTTAAGGGCGTGTAAAAAAATTATGCATAATAAATCTGGACCCGATCCGACCACTCCTTCAGGTACCTCTCATACACATACATATGTCCTTTTTTCGAACTTTTGTACTGATGCTATGCCTTAAAACTAATCAATCTGAACGAAACTTAGTCAAAACTTAAGGGCGTGTAAAAAAATTATGCATACTAAATCTAGACCCGATCCGACCACTCCTTCAGGTATCCTCATACACATACATATGTCCTTTTTCGAACTTTTGTACTGATGCTATGCCTTAAAACTAATCAATCTGAACGAAACTTAGTCAAAACTTAAGGGCGTGTAAAAAATTATGCATACCAAATCTAGACCCGATCCGACTACTCCTTCGGGTACCTCCCATACACATATGTCCTTTTTCGAATTTTTGTACTGATGCAATGCCTCAAAACTAATCAATCTGAACGAAACTTGGACAAAACATAAGGGCGTGTAAATTATGCATACAAAATCTGGACCCGATCCGACCACTCCTTCAGGTACCTCCTGAGCACCTATGTCCTTTTTTTCAAACTTTTGTACTGATGCTATGCCTTAAAGCTAATCAATCTGAACGAAACTTAGGCAAAACTTAAGGGCGTGTAAAAAATTATGCATAATAAATCTGGACCCGATCCGACCACTCCTTCAGGTTCCTCTCATACACATACATATGTCCTTTTTTCGAACTTTTGTACTGATGCTATGCCTTAAAACTAATCAATCTGAACGAAACTTAGTCAAAACTTAAGGGCGTGTAAAAAATTATGCATACCAAATCTAGACCCGATCCGACTACTCCTTCGGGTACCTCCCATACACATATGTCCTTTTTCGAATTTTTGTACTGATGCTATGCCTTAAAACTAATCTGTTAATAACAATCTGAACGAAACTTAGGCAAAACTTAAGGGCGTGTAAAAAATTATGCATACCAAATCTGACCCGATCCGACCACTCCTTCAGGTACCTCTCATACACATACATATGTCCTTTTTTCGAACTTTTGTACTGATGCTATGCCTTAAAACTAATCAATCTGAACGAAACTTAGTCAAAACTTAAGGGCGTGTAAAAAAATTATGCATACCAAATCTAGACCCGATCCGACTACTCCTTCGGGTACCTCCCATACACATATGTCCATTTTCGAATTTTTGTACTGATGCTATGCCTTAAAACTAATCAATCTGAACGAAACTTAGGCAAAACTTAAGGGCGTGTAAAAAAATTATGCATACCAAATCTAGACCCGACCCGACTACTCCTTCGGGTACCTCCCATACACATATGTCCTTTTTCGAAATTTTGTACTGATGCTATGCCTTAAAACTAATCAATCTGAACGAAACTTAGGCAAAACTTAAAGGCGTGTAAAAAAATAATGCTTACCAAATCTAGACCCGACCCGCCTACTCCTTCGGGTACCTCCCATACACATATGTCCTTTTTCGAACTTTTGTACTGATGCTATGCCTTAAAACTAATCAATCTGAACGAAACTTAGGCAAAACTTAAGGGCGTGTAAAAAAATTATGCATAATAAATCTGGACCCGATCCGACCACTCCTTCAGGTACCTCTCATACACATACATATGTCCTTTTTTCGAACTTTTGTACTGATGCTATGCCTTAAAACTAATCAATCTGAACGAAACTTAGTCAAAACTTAAGGGCGTGTAAAAAAATTATGCATACCAAATCTAGACCCGATCCGACTACTCCTTCGGGTACCTCCCATACACATATGTCCATTTTCGAATTTTTGTACTGATGCTATGTTTTAAAACTAATCAATCTGAACGAAACTTAGTCAAAACTTAAGGGCGGGTAATAAAATTATGCATACCAAATCTAGTCCCGATCCGACCACTCCTTCAGGTACCTCTCATACACATACATATGTCCTTTTTTCGAACTTTTGTACTGATGCTATGCCTTAAAACTAATCAATCTGAACGAAACTTAGTCAAAACTTAAGGGCGTGTAAAAAAATTATGCATACCAAATCTAGACCCGATCCGACTACTCCTTCGGGTACCTCCCATACACATATGTCCTTTTGCGAATTTTTGTATGCCTTAAAACTAATCAATCTGAACGAAACTTAGGCAAAACTTAAGGGCGTGTAAAAAAATTATGCATACCAAATCTAGTCCCGATTCGACTACTCCTTCGGGTACCTCCCATACACATATGTCCTTTTTCGAATTTTTGTACTGATGCTATGCCTTAAAACTAATCAATCTGAACGAAACTTAGGCAAAACTTAAGGGCGGGTAAAAAAATTATGCATACCAAATCTAGCCCGATCCGACTACTCCTTCGGGTACCTCCCTTACACATATGTCCTTCTTCGAATTTTTGTACTGATGCTATGCCTTAAAATTAATCAATCTGAACGAAACTTAGGCAAAACTTAAGGGCGTGTAAAACAAATTATACATACTAAATCTTGACCCGATCCGACCACTCCTTCAGGTACCTCTCATACACATACATATGTCCTTTTTTCGAACTTTTGTACTGATGCTATGCCTTAAAACTAATCAATCTGAACGAAACTTAGTCAAAACTTAAGGGCGTGTAAAAAAATTATGCATACCAAATCTAGACCCGATCCGACTACTCCTTCGGGTACCTCCCATACACATATGTTCTTTTGCGAATTTTTGTACTGATGCTATGCCTTAAAACTAATCAATCTGAACGAAACTTAGGCAAAACTTAAGGGCGTGTAAAAAAATTATGCATACTACATCTGGACCCGATCCGACCACTCCTTCAGGTACCTCTCATACACATACATATGTCCTTTTTTCGAACTTTTGTACTGATGCTATGCCTTAAAACTAATCAATCTGAACGAAACTTAGTCAAAACTTAAGGGCGTGTAAAAAAATTAGGCATACCAAATCAAGACCCGATCCGACTACTCCTTCGGGTACCTCCCATACACATATGTCCTTTTGCGAATTTTTGTATGCCTTAAAACTAATCAATCTGAACGAAACTTAGGAAAAACTTAAGGGCGGGTAATAAAATTATGCATACCAAATCTAGACCCGATCCGACTACTCCTTCAGGTACCTCTCATACACATACATATGTCCTTTTTTCGAACTTTTGTACTGATGCTATGCCTTAAAACTAATCAATCTGAACGAAACTTAGGCAAAACTTAAGGGCGTGTAAAAAAATTATGCATACTAAATCTGGACCCGATCCGACCACTCCTTCAGGTACCTCTCATACACATACATATGTCCTTTTTTCGAACTTTTGTACTGATGCTATGCCTTAAAACTAATCAATCTGAACGAAACTTAGGCAAAACTTAAGGGCGGGTAAAAAAATTATGCATACCAAATCTAGACCCGATCCGACTACTCCTTCGGGTACCTCCCATACACATATGTCCGTTTGCGAATTTTTGTACTGATGCTATGCCTCAAAACTAATCAATCTGAACGAAACTTAGGCAAAACTATATATCCGATATATCCGATATATTGTCTTGGCTTATTTTCTGCACGATATAATTTTTTATTGCGTTTTCTTGTCGACTGTTGCTGCTCCACACTTCCAGCAGAATGGAATTGCAAAACTAGTGTGTAACTGCAACATGTCGATTATTATTAAATGAGCAAGAAGTCTTTTTAATATTGGATTTAGCGAAGATTAGTACACAACTTGTTATTTAAACATTTCAAATCCCTTTCGCGCCTCAAAAGTTACATTTGACGAAACGCACAAATAAGCTTTAGTTTTGATCTAGAAATACACTTAGCAACACATTGGACAGTTGGACAATAAATCACAAGAACTACAAAATCTATGTAAACACCTCATTTTATATACCTTCTTCAACTTTTTCCATAACAAAACCTTTTCACAATAGCGAAGTACTAAGTTTTAGAGTTGTGTCGTTTCGTTCAGAATGATTTTGAACTGTTTCGGCCATTTTAGCTTTAAGTTTTTCTTTAAATGGGTCCACTAGCTGAGGCTGCGAAGAAAGTTTTTCGCCTGATATTTGAAGAAGTCGAACGCCGTATCTTTTTTTGAATCCTTGAAGCCATCCATCACTAGCATAAAAATCACCTTCGCCTTCCTTAAATTTTGAATGCAGTATTTTCGCTTTTTCCTTCAGCATTAAAGCACTTACTGGCCAATTCTTATTTCGCATTCGAACAAACCAGCGATAAAGAGTTTTCTCCATTTTGGGCAACTCTGAAGAACGCAATGTTTTTCTTTTTCCAGGCCCAGAAAATGTTTCATTTACGCATTGTAAAATATTTTCTTTATTTCTTTTTGATACCACAAATTGTTGATTTAGCAAAATTAAATTTCTTCGCTAGAAAATCCGAAAATTTCTGCTATTTCTTTCAATGTCAAACACACCGGTTTCTTAGAACTCATTTTAATGCAGGAAATCTAAGGCCAAACGCTTCATGTTAAGCCAAAACTGCGACTGATATGTTGTGTGCGTTACAAGAAACCACAAATAAAACGCACAATGAACATTTCGGGGATTCCCCAAGTTCAGAATTATTTGAGCTCAATGCAATCTACATGCAAACATGAAACGTTTATTGTTCATGTTATAGAGCTTTCTCGCCTTGTTCACGTTTTAGAGTAGTCAATGCACAAAAAAAGTTGTACACGTTTTGGGGTGCTCACGTTTTAGAGCGTTCACGTTATCGAGCGTGCACTGTACCTCTCATACATATACATATGTCCTTTTTTCGAATTTTTGTACTGATGCTATGCCTTAAAACTAATCAATCTGAACGAAACTTAGGCAAGACTTAAGGGCGTGTAAAAAAATTATGAATACTAAATCTAGACCCGATCCGACTACTCCTTCGGGTACCTCCCATACACATATGTCCGTTTGCGAATTTTTGTACTGATGCTATGCCTTAAAACTTATCAATCTGAACGAAACTTAGGCAAAACTTAAGGGCGTGTAAAAAAATTATGCATACTAAATCTGGACCCGATCCGACCACTCCTTCAGGTACCTCTCATACACATACATATGTCCTTTTTTCGAACTTTTGTACTGATGCTATGCCTTAAAACTAATCAATCTGAACGAAACTTAGGCAAGACTTAAGGGCGTGTAAAAAAATTATGAATACTAAATCTAGACCCGATCCGACTACTCCTTCGGGTACCTCCCATACACATATGTCCGTTTGCGAATTTTTGTACTGATGCTATGCCTTAAAACTTATCAATCTGAACGAAACTTAGGCAAAACTTAAGGGCGTGTAAAAAAATTATGCATACTAAATCTGGACCCGATCCGACCACTCCTTCAGGTACCTCTCATACACATACATATGTCCTTTTTTCGAACTTTTGTACTGATGCTATGCCTTAAAACTAATCAATCTGAACGAAACTTAGTCAAAACTTAAGGGCGTGTAAAAAAATTAGGCATACCAAATCAAGACCCGATCCGACTACTCCTTCGGGTACCTCCCATACACATATGTCCTTTTGCGAATTTTTGTATGCCTTAAAACTAATCAATCTGAACGAAACTTAGGAAAAACTTAAGGGCGGGTAATAAAATTATGCATACCAAATCTAGACCCGATCCGACTACTCCTTCGGGTACCTCCCATACACATATGTCCTTTTTCGAATTTTTGTACTGATGCTATGCCTTAAAACTAATCAATCTGAACGAAACTTAGGCAAAACTTAAGGGCGTGTAAAAAAATTATGCATACTAAATCTGGACCCGATCCGACCACTCCTTCAGGTACCTCTCATACACATACATATGTCCTTTTTTCGAACTTTTGTACTGATGCTATGCCTTAAAACTAATCAATCTGAACGAAACTTAGGCAAAACTTAAGGGCGGGTAAAAAAATTATGCATACCAAATCTAGACCCGATCCGACTACTCCTTCGGGTACCTCCCATACACATATGTCCGTTTGCGAATTTTTGTACTGATGCTATGCCTCAAAACTAATCAATCTGAACGAAACTTAGGCAAAACTATATATCCGATATATCCGATATATTGTCTTGGCTTATTTTCTGCACGATATAATTTTTTATTGCGTTTTCTTGTCGACTGTTGCTGCTCCACACTTCCAGCAGAATGGAATTGCAAAACTAGTGTGTAACTGCAACATGTCGATTATTATTAAATGAGCAAGAAGTCTTTTTAATATTGGATTTAGCGAAGATTAGTACACAACTTGTTATTTAAACATTTCAAATCCCTTTCGCGCCTCAAAAGTTACATTTGACGAAACGCACAAATAAGCTTTAGTTTTGATCTAGAAATACACTTAGCAACACATTGGACAGTTGGACAATAAATCACAAGAACTACAAAATCTATGTAAACACCTCATTTTATATACCTTCTTCAACTTTTTCCATAACAAAACCTTTTCACAATAGCGAAGTACTAAGTTTTAGAGTTGTGTCGTTTCGTTCAGAATGATTTTGAACTGTTTCGGCCATTTTAGCTTTAAGTTTTTCTTTAAATGGGTCCACTAGCTGAGGCTGCGAAGAAAGTTTTTCGCCTGATATTTGAAGAAGTCGAACGCCGTATCTTTTTTGAATCCTTGAAGCCATCCATCACTAGCATAAAAATCACCTTCGCCTTCCTTAAAGTTTGAATGCAGTATTTTCGCTTTTTCCTTCCGCATTAAAGCACTTACTGGCCAATTCTTATTTCGCATTCGAAAAAACCAGCGATAAAGAGTTTTCTCCATTTTGGGCAACTCTGAAGAACGCAATGTTTTTCTTTTTCCAGGCCCAGAAAATGTTTCATTTACGCATTGTAAAATATTTTCTTTATTTCTTTTTGATACCACAAATTGTTGATTTAGCAAAATTAAATTTCTTCGCTAGAAAATCCGAAAATTTCTGCTATTTCTTTCAATGTCAAACACACCGGTTTCTTAGAACTCATTTTAATGCAGGAAATCTAAGGCCAAACGCTTCATGTTAAGCCAAAACTGCGACTGATATGTTGTGTGCGTTACAAGAAACCACAAATAAAACGCACAATGAACATTTCGGGGATTCCCCAAGTTCAGAATTATTTGAGCTCAATGCAATCTACATGCAAACATGAAACGTTTATTGTTCATGTTATAGAGCTTTCTCGCCTTGTTCACGTTTTAGAGTAGTCAATGCACAAAAAAAGTTGTACACGTTTTGGGGTGCTCACGTTTTAGAGCGTTCACGTTATCGAGCGTGCACTGTACCTCTCATACATATACATATGTCCTTTTTTCGAATTTTTGTACTGATGCTATGCCTTAAAACTAATCAATCTGAACGAAACTTAGGCAAGACTTAAGGGCGTGCAAAAAAATTATGAATACTAAATCTAGACCCGATCCGACTACTCCTTCGGGTACCTCCCATACACATATGTCCGTTTGCGAATTTTTGTACTGATGCTATGCCTTAAAACTTATCAATCTGAACGAAACTTAGGCAAAACTTAAGGGCGTGTAAAAAAATTATGCATACTAAATCTGGACCCGATCCGACCACTCCTTCAGGTACCTCTCATACACATACATATGTCCTTTTTTCGAACTTTTGTACTGATGCTATGCCTTAAAACTAATCAATCTGAACGAAACTTTGGCAAAACTTAAGGGCGTGTAAAAAAATTATGCATAATAAATCTGGACCCGATCCGACTACTCCTTCGGGTACCTCCCATTCACATATGTCCTTTTTCGAATTTTTGTACTGATGCTATGCCTTAAAACTTATCAATCTGAACGAAACTTAGTCAAAACTTAAGGGCGTGTAAAAAAATTATGCATACTAAATCTGGACCCGATCCGACCACTCCTTCAGGTACCTCTCATACACATACATATGTCCTTTTTTCGAACTTTTGTACTGATGCTATGCCTTAAAACTAATCAATCTGAGCGAAACTTAGGCAAAACTTAAGGGCGTGTAAAAAAATTATGCATAATCAATCTGGACCCGATCCGACCACTCCTTCAGGTTCCTCTCATACACATACATATGTCCTTTTTTCGAACATTTGTACTGATGCTATGCCTTAAAACTAATCAATCTGAACGAAACTTAGTCAAAACTTAAGGGCGTGTAAAAAATTATGCATACCAAATCTAGACCCGATCCGACTACTCCTTCGGGTACCTCCCATACACATATGTCCTTTTTCGAATTTTTGTACTGATGCTATGCCTTAAAACTAATCAATCTGAACGAAACTTAGCCAAAACTTGAGGGCGTTTAACAAAATTATACATACCAAATCTAGACCCGATCCGACTACTCCTTCGGGTACCTCCCATACACATATGTCCTTTTTCGAATTTTTGTACTGATGCTATGCCTTAAAACTAATCAATCTGAACGAAACTTAGTCAAAACTTAAGGGCGTGTAAAAAATTATGCATACCAAATCTAGACCCGATCCGACTACTCCTTCGGGTACCTCCCATACACATATGTCCTTTTTCGAATTTTTGTACTGATGCTATGCCTTAAAACTAATCAATCTGAACGAAACTTAGCCAAAACTTGAGGGCGTGTAAAAAAATTATGCATACCAAATCAAGACCCGATCCGACTACTCCTTCGGGTACCTCTCATACACATACATATGTCCTTTTTTCGAATTTTTGTACTGATGCTATGCCTTAAAACTTATCAATCTGAACGAAACTTAGTCAAAACTTAAGGGCTTGTAAAAAAATAATGCATACTAAATCTGGACCCGATCCGACCACTCCTTCAGGTACCTCTCATACACATACATATGTCCTTTTTTCGAACTTTTGTACTGATGCTATGCCTTAAAACTAATCAATCTGAACGAAACTTAGGCAAAACTTAAGGGCGTGTAAAAAAATTATGCATAATAAATCTGGACCCGATCCGACCACTCCTTCAGGTACCTCTCATACACATACATATGTCCTTTTTTCGAACTTTTGTACTGATGCTATGCCTTAAAACTAATCAATCTGAACGAAACTTAGTCAAAACTTAAGGGCGTGTAAAAAAATTATGCATACCAAATCTAGACCCGATCCGACTACTCCTTCGGGTACCTCCCATACACATATGTCCATTTTCGAATTTTTGTACTGATGCTATGCCTTAAAACTAATCAATCTGAACGAAACTTAGGCAAAACTTAAGGGCGTGTAAAAAAATTATGCATACCAAATCTAGACCCGACCCGACTACTCCTTCGGGTACCTCCCATACACATATGTCCTTTTTCGAATTTTTGTACTGATGCTATGCCTTAAAACTAATCAATCTGAACGAAACTTAGGCAAAACTTAAAGGCGTGTAAAAAAATTATGCTTACCAAATCTAGACCCGACCCGCCTACTCCTTCGGGTACCTCCCATACACATATGTCCTTTTTCGAACTTTTGTACTGATGCTATGCCTTAAAACTAATCAATCTGAACGAAACTTAGGCAAAACTTAAGGGCGTGTAAAAAAATTATGCATAATAAATCTGGACCCGATCCGACCACTCCTTCAGGTACCTCTCATACACATACATATGTCCTTTTTTCGAACTTTTGTACTGATGCTATGCCTTAAAACTAATCAATCTGAACGAAACTTAGTCAAAACTTATGGGCGTGTAAAAAAATTATGCATACCAAATCTAGACCCGATCCGACTACTCCTTCGGGTACCTCCCATACAGATATGTCCTTTTTCGAATTTTTGTACTGATGCTATGCCTTAAAACTAATCAATCTGAACGAAACTTAGGCAAAACTTAAGGTCGTGTAAAAAAATTATGCATACTAAATCTGGACCCGATCCGACCACTTCTTCAGGTACCTCTCATACACATACATATGTCCTTTTTTCGAACTTTTGTACTGATGCTATGCCTTAAAACTAATCAATCTGAACGAAACTTAGTCAAAACTTAAGGGCGTGTAAAAAAATTATGCATACCAAATCTGGACCCGATCCGACTACTCCTTCGGGTACCTCCCATACACATATGTCCTTTTTCGAATTTTTGTACTGATGCTATGCCTTAAAACTAATCAATCTGAACGAAACTTAGGCAAAACTTAAGGGCGGGTAACAAAATTATGCATACCAAATCTAGACCCGATCCGACTACTCCTTCGTCTCCTATCGTCCGATATATTGTCTTGGCTTATTTTCTGCACGATATAATTTTTTACTGCGTTTTCTTGTCGACTGTCGACAAATACACATAGCAACACATTGGACAGTTGGACAATAAATCACAAGAACTACAAAATCTATGTAAACACCTCATTTTATATACCTTCTTGAACTTTTTCCATAACAAAACCTTTTCACAATAGCGAAGTACTAAGTTTTAGAGTTGTGTCGTTTCGTTCAGAATAAGTTCATATGAACGGGTCATCGAAATGAACGAATGAACTAATCCAGTAATTCGTGGACGATATCGTTCATTTTTTGGGCGGAAATCTGAATTCGGTTTAACTTGATTATTGTTTAATTTTCACAAAATAAAATGTCTAAGAGGAAACGTAGTGAGGTATGGAACCATTTTATTGGAAGTGAGGGTGGAAGGACCGGCAAGTGTGTTTATTGCAAATCCGTGCTGAGCATAGCTGGCGGGTCTCAAAGCAATTTGACGCGCCATTTAAAGCTGAAGCATCCAACTGTTACTGTGGGCACTGAACGCCAAATTCAGGAAAGCTCTGAAGCTGATCCAGCACTAGCAATTGAGGCTGAGCCAAGTCCCTTGATTTCGGTTGCTGGTCAACAAATGATCACAAATTTTATCAGACGACCACCAACTGGCAGAAAAGTTGACCAAATTGATAGGCAGGTGCTTAAAATGATAGCAAAGGGTAATCACCCTTTCCGAATCGTGGATGAACCCGAATTCCGGAATTTGATTGAAATGACTAGCCAGTGTCCCGGCTACAAACTGCCTCAGCGCAAAACCATTGCAAATACGCTATTGCCCAATATTTATATGGAGGTAAAAGAAAAAGTTCGAGAGAACTTATGCAGGGCACATGCTATATGTCTCACAACGGATTGTTGGACATCTCGATGCAATCAGAGCTATATTGCAGTGACTGCTCACTACATCGAGCCCGAGGACACAATTTTTATGTCATCTTTGCTAGAGTGCGAGGAATTCTCGGAAGCACACACAATTTCAAACTTGTGCAGCTGTTAAAAAAAAATTATGTCGAGTTGGTAGATATCGAACAAAGTGACGGCAATTGTCACAGCCAATGCCGCTAATGTGTTGGGTGCTGTTAATGAAGGAAACTGGCGCTTGATAGCTTGCTTTGCACATTCGCTGAATTTAGTTGTGCAATCTTCACTTTCTAACATCAAAGATGTTATTGTGCGACGCAAGGCAATTGTGGAATACTTAAACCGCAGTGCAACTGGGCTAAAGGCGTTAGAAGATGCCCAGAAACAGTTAAATCTACCACAACTTAAATTAAAAATGGATGTCCAAACACGGTGGAACTCAACATATGACATCTTAAACAGACTGTATGAACAGAAGGATGCATTAGCGATCGTGTTACCGAAACTCCGGCCCGAATTAATTATGCTAGAGAAGGAATGGAGTATTGTCAAAGAGTTAATTACTGTTCTCAAACCATTCTATGAAATTACGCTGGAAATATCATTAGAAAAAATATAGCTTTATCCAAGGTAGGCAAAAATATTAATAAATAATGATAAAGCATTGTGAATTAATTATGAAATTAAAAATGTTCAAGGCTACAATTATTTCCAAAATGTTGGATTCATACTTTGCAACGGTTAATGTTGTCTCCAAAGAAGTGCAGGAAGTTGTGCATACTATGCAAAGTAAAATGACTACTCGTCTGGGTGGTATAGAAAAAAATATGCTATACGCCGAAAGCACCATATTGGATCCGCGATTTAAGAGCAGAGGCTTTAAAAACGATGCCAATTTTAAGGACGCAGTTGACAAACTATGAAGGAAACTGCAGTCAGTACCAATTGTGGAGCCGACTGAGTTTGTGACTATCACTCCTAGTGAGGAAACAGAAAACTTCACATCAGTATTTGGGCCAATTACGATGAGGAATTTCGTTCAATCGTTATGTCGACAAATACGGTTGCCTCTGTTCGTGAAATGGACAAATATCTCTTAGAGGAGTATTTAGGACGAAAAGAGGATCCTCTTGTGTGGTGGAATCAGCGCAAACTGATTTACCCAAAACTTTATAGTTTTGTTTTAAAAAGACTGTGTATAGTAGCTACTTCAGTGCCATGTGAGCGAACTTTTTCAGTAGCTGGCCAAATAATAACAGATAGGCGATGTCTTCTATTGCCAGAAAAAGTCGACAAGCTAACATTTTTGCATAATAATATGTAATATTATTATTCCTTACTATTTTATATTATATTTTTAGTTTACGACAACGTATCTATTATTATAATAATTAACTTTTTAATTAAGACGATCATGAAGGTCATTTCTTATTGTTATTTGTTACTAATGGCTTAAGTCAGCATACAGTTCCAGTTTTTTTTTTTAATAGTTTACCATTTAATCAAGCCGAACATGAAGTTCCTAATATTATTAATGTTTAATATTAAATTATGACGAACATGAAGTTCTCGTTGGATTATTAAAATATTTAAATTAGTCTTAGTAAAACGAATTTAAGTTAAATACATTTTTGTTATTTTTATACTTTGATACCGAAGGTCTCATAGTATATTGGTTTTGTGCAATGTCCGTCATGGTGTCTGTCTGTCCGTCCGTCCGTATGAACGCAACATTTTTCGACACCCGTAAAGCTAGAGACTTGAAACTTTGCAATTATGTTTATCTATAGACGGTACAGATAAAGTGTCAAGATTGGGTTGCCACGCCTACTAGGAGGCTGGGAAATCGATAAATTCGATAACTGAAAACCGAAAAAACCAAATATTTCTCACATTCTTACAGCTAGAGTTACCAAATTTTGCACGCAGATAGCTAGTCATATCCCTGAAAAAACTGCATCAAAATTTTGGATGCCACGCCCACTCCTTCCGCCCCCATCATCCCTGCTTCTTGAAATTGGAAACGCCTATAGTTTTTACATTTTTTGGGCTAGAGCCACCAAATTTTGTGTCAAGATAGATATTGAAGTTCCCCAAAAAAATTCATCAAAATTTTGGATGCCCCGCAACCTGATTCCGAACCCATCCCCCCCTTCTCCATGAAATTAGAAACGCCTATAGTTTTCACATTTTTTGGGCTAGAGCCAGCAAATTTTGTGTCAAGATAGATATTGACGTTCCCCAAACAAATGCATCAAAATTTTGCATGCCACGCTCCTAATTCCGCCCCCACCCGCCCTTCTCCATGAAATTGGAAACGCCTATAGTTTTCACATTTTTTGGGCTAGAGCCACAAAATTTTGTGTCAAGATAGGTACTGACGTTTCCCATCAAAACTTGGATGCCACGCCCCCTGATTCCGCCCCCATCCCCCCTTCACCAAGAAATTGGAAACGCCTATAGTTTTCACATTTTTTGGGCTAGAGCCACCAAATTTTGTGAAGATAGATATTGACGTTCCCCAAAAAAATTCATCAAAATTTTGGAAGCCACGCCCCCTGTTCCGCCCCCATCCCCCCTTCTACTTGAAATTGGAAACGCCTATAGCTTTCACATTTTTCGAGCTAGAGTCACCAAATTTGGTAGGAAGATATATGGTGACAACTACAAAAGGTCTGCATCAAAAATGTGGATGCCACGCCCACCTCTGCCACCCACTATTTAAAATCGGAAATTTCGATATCTCTTATAGTTTTTAAGCTAGAGCCCGTAAATTGGGTAGAAAGAAAGAAGGCAGCATCTACCAAAGATGTGCATCAAAATTTTGAATGCCACGCCCATCTAAGCCACCCGCCTTATAAAATCGGAATCGGCTATATCTCTAACAGTTTTTATACTTTGATACCGAAGGTCTCATAGTATATTGGTTTTGTGCAATGTCCGTCATGGTGTCTGTCTGTCCGTCTGTCCGTCCGTCCGTATGAACGCAACTTTTTTCGACACCCGTAAAGCTAGAGACTTGAAACTTTGCAATTATGTTTATCAATAGACGGTACAGATAAAGTGTCAAGATTGGGTTGCCACGCCTACTAGGAGGCAAATTTTGCACGCAGATAGCTAGTCATATCCCTGAAAAAACTGCATCAAAATTTTGGATGCCACGCCCACTCCTTCCGCCCCCATCATCCCTGCTTCTTGAAATTGGAAACGCCTATAGTTTTTACATTTTTTGGGCTAGAGCCACCAAATTTTGTGTCAAGATAGATATTGAAGTTCCCCAAAAAAATGCATCAAAATTTTGGATGCCCCGCAAACTGATTCCGAACCCATCCCCCCTTCTCCATGAAATTGGAAACGCCTATAGTTTTCACATTTTTTGGGCTAGAGCCAGCAAATTTTGTGTCAAGATAGATATTGACGTTCCCCAAACAAATGCATCAAAATTTTGGTTGCATGCCCTAATTCCGCCCCTAATTCCGCCCCCATCCGCCCTTCTCCATGAAATTGGAAACGCCTATAGTTTTCACATTTTTTGGGCTAGAGCCACCAAATTTTGTGTCAAGATAGGTACTGACGTTTCCCATCAAAACTTGGATGCCACGCCCCCTGATTCTGCCCCCATCCCCCCTTCACCAAGAAATTGGAAACGCCTACAGTTTTCACATTTTTTGGACTAGAGCCAACAAATTTTGTGAAGATAGATATCGACGTTCCCCAAAAAAATACATCAAAATTTTGGATGCCACGCCCTATAGCTTTCACATTTTTCGAGCTAGAGTCACCAAATTTGGTAGGAAGATATATGGTGACAACTACAAAAGGTCTGCATCAAAAATTAGGATGCCACGCCCACCTCTGCCGCCCACTATTTAAAATCGGGAATTTCGATATCTCTTATAGTTTTTAAGCTAGAGCCCGTAAAATGGGTAGAAAGATAGAATTTTGAATGCCACGCCGACCTAAGCCACCCGCCTTATAAAATCGGAATCGGCTATATCTCTAACAGTTTTTGTACTTTGATACCGAAGGTCTCATAGTATATTGGTTTTGTGCAATGTCCGTCATGGTGTCTGTCTGTCCGTCTGTCCGTCTGTCCGTCCGTCCGTATGAACGCAACTTTTTTCGACACCCGTAAAGCTAGAGACTTGAAACTTTGCAATTATGTTTATCTATAAACGGTACAGATAAAGTGTCAAGATTGGGTTGCCACGCCTACTAGGAGGCTGGGAAATCGATAAATTCGATAACTGAAAACCGAAAAAACCAAATATTTCTCACATTCTTACGGCTAGAGCTACCAAATTTTGCACGCAGATAGCTAGTCATATCCCTGAAAAAACTGCGTCAAAATTTTGGATGCCACGCCCACTCCCTCCGCCCCATCATCCCTGCTCCTTGAAATTGGAAACGCCTATAGTTTTTACATTTTTTGGGCTAGAGCCACCAAATTTTGTGTCAAGTTTGATATTGAAGTTCCCCAAAAAAATGCATAAAAATTTTTGATGCCGCAACCTGATTCCGAACCCATCCCCCCTTCTCCATGAAATTGGAAACGCCTATAGTTTTCACATTTTTTGGGCTAGAGCCATCAAATTTTGTGTCAAGATAGATATTGACGTTCCCCAAAAATATGCATCAAAATTTTGGATGCCACGCCCCCTGATTCCGCCCCCATCCCCCCTTCTCCATGAAATTGGAAACGCCTATAGTTTTCACATTTTTTGGGCTAGAGCCATCAAATTTTGTGTCAAGATAGGTACTGACGTTTCCCATCAAAACTTGGATGCCAAGCCCCCTGATTCTGCCCCCATCCCCCTTCACCAAGAAATTGGAAACGCCTATAGTTTTCACATTTTTTGGGCTAGAGCCAACAAATTTTGTGAAGATAGATATTGACGTTCCCCAACAAAATACATCAAAATTTTGGATGCCTCGCCCCCTGATTCCGCCCCCATCCCCCTTCTACTTGAAATTGGAAACGCCTATAGCTTTCACATTTTTCGAGCTAGAGTCACCAAATTTGGTAGGAAGATATATGGTGACAACTTCAAAAGGTCTGCATCAAAAATGTGGATGCCACGCCCACCTCTGCCACCCACTATTTAAAATCGGGAATTTCGATATCTCTTATAGTTTTTAAGCTAGAGCCCGTAAAATGGGTAGAAAGATAGAATTTTGAATGCCACGCCGACCTAAGCCACCCGCCTTATAAAATCGGAATCGGCTATATCTCTAACAGTTTTTATACTTTGATACCGAAGGTCTCATAGTATATTGGTTTTGTGCAATGTCCGTCATGGTGTCTGTCTGTCCGTCTGTCCGTCCGTCCGTATGAACGCAACTTTTTTCGTCACCCGTAAAGCTAGAGACTTGAAACTTTGCAATTATGTTTATCTATAAACGGTACAGATAAAGTGTCAAGATTGGGTTGCCACGCCTACTAGGAGGCTGGGAAATCGATAAATTCGATAACTGAAAACCGAAAAAACCAAATATTTCTCACATTCTTACGGCTAGAGTTACCAAATTTTGCACGCAGATAGCTAGTCATATCCCTGAAAAAACTGCATCAAAATTTTGGATGCCACGCCCACTCCCTCCGCCCCATCATCCCTGCTCCTTGAAATTGGAAACGCCTATAGTTTTTACATTTTTTGGGCTAGAGCCACCAAATTTTGTGTCAAGATTGATATTGAAGTTCCCCAAAAAAATGCATCAAAATTTTGGATGCCCCGCAACCTGATTCCGCCCCCATCCCCCCTTCTACTTGAAATTGGAAACGCCTATAGCTTTCACATTTTTCGAGCTAGAGTCACCAAATTTGGTAGGAAGATATATGGTGACAACTTCAAAAGGTCTGCATCAAAATTTTGGATGCCACGCCCACCTCTGCCGCCCACTATTTAAAATCGGGAATTTCGATATCTCTTATAGTTTTTAAGCTAGAGCCCGTAAAATGGGTAGAAAGATAGAATTTTGAATGCCACGCCGACCTAAGCCACCCGCCTTATAAAATCGGAATCGGCTATATCTCTAACAGTTTTTATACTTTGATACCGAAGGTCTCATAGTATATTGGTTTTGTGCAATGTCCGTCATGGTGTCTGTCTGTCCGTCTGTCCGTCCGTCCGTATGAACGCAACTTTTTTCGACACCCGTAAAGCTAGAGACTTGAAACTTTACAATTATGTTTATCTATAAACGGTACAGATAAAGTGTCAAGATTGGGTTGCCACGCCTACTAGGAGGCTGGGAAATCGATAAATTCGATAACTGAAAACCGAAAAAACCAAATATTTCTCACATTCTTACGGCTAGAGTTACCAAATTTTGCACGCAGATAGCTAGTCATATCCCTGAAAAAACTGCATCAAAATTTTGGATGCCACGCCCACTCCCTCCGCCCCATCATCCCTGCTCCTTGAAATTGGAAACGCCTATAGTTTTTACATTTTTTGGGCTAGAGCCACCAAATTTTGTGTCAAGATTGATATTGAAGTTCCACAAAAAAATGCATCAAAATTTTGGATGCCCCGCAACCTGATTCCGAACCCATCCCATCCCCCCTTCTCCATGAAATTGGAAACGCCTATAGTTTTCACATTTTTTGGGCTAGAGCCACCAAATTTTGTGTCAAGATAGATATTGACGTTCCCCAAAAATATGCATCAAAATTTTGGATGCCACGCCCCCTGATTCCGCCCCCATCCCCCCTTCTCCATGAAATTGGAAACGCCTATAGTTTTCACATTTTTTGGGCTAGAGCCATCAAATTTTGTGTCAAGATAGATATTGACTTTCCCCAAACAAATGCATCAAAATGTTGGATACCACGCCCCTAATTCCGCCCCCATCCGCCCTTCTCCAAGAAATTGGAAACGCCTATAGTTTTCAAATTTTTTGGGCTAGAGCCATCAAATTTCGTGAAGATAGATATTGACGTTCCCCAAAAAAATGCATCAAAATTTTGGATGCCACGCCCCCTGATTCTGCCCCCATCCCCCTTCTACTTGAAATTGGAAACGCCTGTAGCTTTCACATTTTTCGAGCTAGAGTCACCAAATTTGGTAGGAAGATATATGGTGACAACTACAAAAGGTCTGCATCAAAAATTAGGATGCCACGCCCACCTCTGCCGCCCACTATTTAAAATCGGGAATTTCGATATCTCTTATAGTTTTTAAGCTAGAGCCCGTAAAATGGGTAGAAAGATAGAATTTTGAATGCCAAGCCGACCTAAGCCACCCGCCTTATAAAATCGGAATCGGCTATATCTCTAACAGTTTTTATACTTTGATACCGAAGGTCTCATAGTATATTGGTTTTGTGCAATGTCCGTCATGGTGTCTGTCTGTCCGTCTGTCCGTCCGTCCGTATGAACGCAACTTTTTTCGACACCCGTAAAGCTAGAGACTTGAAACTTTGCAATTATGTTTATCTATAAACGGTACAGATAAAGTGTCAAGATTGGGTTGCCACGCCTACTAGGAGGCTGGGAAATTGATAAATTCGATAACTGAAAACCGAAAAAAACAAATATTTCTCACATTCTTACGGCTAGAGTTACCAAATTTTGCACGCAGATAGCTAGTCATATCCCTGAAAAAACTGCATCAAAATTTTGGATGCCACGCCCACTCCCTCCGCCCCATCATCCCTGCTCCTTGAAATTGGAAACGCCTATAGTTTTTACATTTTTTGGGCTAGAGCCACCAAATTTTGTGTCAAGATTGATATTGAAGTTCCCCAAAAAAATGCATCAAAATTTTGGATACCACGCCCCTAATTCCGCCCCCTTCCGCCCTTCTCCATGAAATTGGAAACGCCTATAGTTTTCACATTTTTTGGGCTAGAGCCATCAAATTTCGTGAAGATAGATATTGACGTTCCCCAAAAAAATGCATCAAAATTTTGGATACCACGCCCCTGATTCCGCCCCCATCCCCCCTTCACCAAGAAATTGGAAACGCGTATAGTTTTCACATTTTTTGGGCTAGAGCCACCAAATTTTGTGAAGATAGATATTGACGTTCCCCAAAAAAATGCATCAAAATTTTGGATGTCACGACCCTGATTCCGCCCCCATCCCCCCTTCTACTTGAAATTGGAAACGCCTATAGCTTTCACATTTTTCGAGCTAGAGTCACCAAATTTGGTAGGAAGATATATGGTGACAACTACAAAAGGTCTGCATCAAAAATTAGGATGCCACGCCCACCTCTGCCGCCCACTATTTAAAATCGGAAATTTCGATATCTCTTATAGTTTTTAAGCTAGAGCCCGTAAATTGGGTAGAAAGATAGAAGGCAGCATCTACCAAAGATGTGCATCAAAATTTTGAATGCCACGCCCACCTAAGCCACCCGCCTTATAAAATCGGAATCGGCTATATCTCTAACAGTTTTTGAGCTTGAGCCACCAATCTTTTTATGAATATAGATGGTGACAGTTAAAAACATTTGATTCAAAAATTTGGATGCCACGCCTACCTCTGCCGCCCACCTTTTGTATTTGGGAGTTAAGTTATCTTCCACAGTTTTTGAGCTAAAGTCACCAAATTTGGTAACATGATAGCTGGCGATGTTTACCACATGGCCCACTCCCTTCGCCCCTGCATTCTCCCTTATCTACCGTTATTTTACTGGTATCAAAGTATCCCGCAGTCGGTTGCGTCCGACTGCAACGTTTTTACTTGTTTTTTTTTAATTTTCCACCATTACAAAAATATTGAAATTAAGAAAAGCAATTATTAGAAACCAAAAAAAAGACAATCAAAATAATAATGCAATTTGTTTTATCAATCTAATTAAATTTTGAACATTTATTTAATAGGCTCGAAAGTTACAAAACGAATTTATTGCATTCAAAAATGAAACAATGTTCATTCAAACCAACTGAATAGAATGATCAACATGTGTGCTACCGGTCATCGTTCAGAACAACTGAATAAAATGACCTGTTCATATTCTATTGTTCATCGTTCAGAACAACTGAATAAAATGACCTGTTCATATTCTATCGTTCATCGTTCAAATCACTGAACAACTGAATAGAATGACTGACTTAGCTCACAGCTGAAAAATGAACTATTGAACTTATTCAGCAAATTGAACTAAAAATACTAACTCTACTAAGTTTTATTCACGCTGAAAAATATGGGAAAGCATTCCCGCCTTTTTTTCGATTACCAATGCAACCCTAAAACAGCTGACTTTGACTAAGCGTCGAACATTAAGGGCAACCCTAAAATTTTCTTAAAATTGTTTTTACACTACTTGTGTTTAATTAGAAATAAACCAAAAATTTCATATCAGCAAAAAAAACAACAATTAATTTATGCCAAAATTTCGGACATTTTACCCTTAGTGCAGTGCATGCACTATGCTCGCACATTCTGTCTGGCTCATGACTGCGACGATGAAGAGTCGCCGGTTGTTGTTGAAATTTGTTGTCTGGCTCCCACCGTTATTTTTCGTGCCCATCTCTGGTGTTATGGTAGTGTTTCGTTAAAAATGTAATCTTATCAACAATGGTTTTATACAAGTTAAGCAAACAACTTATTTTTTGGCAGAAAAATGAGAATTTGACTTTGGAATTTAATATTTTAAGTGAATTTTAAACGTGTTAACATTTTAAGCAGTGGTATGGTCACAATTTCTATGCTGGTGGTAATTTATATGCTTTGAGGTTATTTACCAGCAAAAAACTCCTTTTTATACTTTGATACTGAAAGTATTATAGTATATTGGTTTTGTGCAATGTCCGTCATGGTGTCTGTCCGTCCTTCCGTCCGTATGAACGCAACATTTTTCGACACCCGTAAAGCTAGAGACTTGAAACTTTGCAATTATGTTTGTCTATAGGCGAGACAGATAAAGTGTTAAGATCAGGGTGCCACGCCTAGGAGTCTAAGAAATCGATAAATTCGATAACTGAAAACCGATAAAACCAAATATTTCTCACATTCTTACAGCTAGAGTTACAAATTTTTCGCACGCAGATAGCTAGTCACGTCCCTCAAAAAATTACATCAAAATTTTGGATGCCACGTCCATACCTGACGCTCCCCACCCCTCTGCGGTTTTTAAAACGGTTATGCATGTATCTTCCACATTTATTGAACTAGAGTAACTAAATTTGTTAGGAAGATAGATGGTGACATCTACAAAAGATCTGCATCATAATTTTGGATGCCACGCCAATCCAACCGTCTTATAATATCGGAATCGGCTATATCTTTTACAGTTTTTGAGCTAAAGCCATACAACTTGATAAATGGTGACATTTTAAAAGATTTGATTCAAAAATTTGGATGCCACACCCACCTCTGCCGCCCACATTTTAATTTTTGAGTTGTGCAGTTATCTTCCACAGTTTTTGAGCTAATCTCATCAAATTTAGTAACATAATAGCTGGCGATGTTTACCACCTGGCCCACCCCATCCGTTCTTTTACTGGTATCACAGTATTCTGCAGTGGGTTGCGTCCGACTGCAACGTTTTCACTTGTTGTTCTCTGGGTTTTTGAAATGTGGCCATAATTTAAAAAAAAATATATATATCTTTTTTCAAATAAGTTGTTTTGAGAACGATGCAAACCAGTTTTTCATCACTTTCAAACGATTTTTGAATGATATGTCACATAATTTTGCATTTCCATATGTATATATAAATTTTCCCGTTAAAACCCGCTGGGTCGAAACTAATTTTGGGCACATGGTTTCTTGTGAAAAGTTTCTTAGAATTTACTGTAGATAGCGATTTTGCTTTACTCCGGGTCGATTTTTTTTTCGGTCCATGCTAATTGTGTCAAAAAATAACAATAAACAAGTAAGAGATTTCCCGACTAGGAGATACCCCGAACCCCATACTTAACGCGTAGATTCATTGTCTGTATGCATCTGTGACTAAATTTCAATCTTCGATATCTCTAGTGTTTCTCAACCGATTTCGATGAAATTGTACAAAACCATTATACCCTTTTTACCCATAATATGGGTTCATGGTATAAATGGGGATAAGCACATAGAAGCATCAAAAAGATTTCAGGTTAATCAGGAAAAGAGAATATTAAATACTTTGCTATAATATGTTGTTAAATATTTTCCAATTTATTTATTTTATATCTATCTACTATTGCTTAAATTTATATTAACTGTCGGCGCAGCGAAGCGAGCGAGGCACTTACTAGTAATTTATATTTAAATTATGTAATTATAAACTGTCAACCATTGAATTTGTATCTGCCTACAAAAACCTAGAAACTGCAAAAGACTGCCAGGACAGCCAAATCTAAGTTTTGAAAGTTCTGATCATACAAACTCCTTCAAATTGCTTAGCTCTTTTGATAAGCGACTACCATACAGTTGTGCAATTACATATTCAAATATGCACATTAGAGCGGGTCAGATTTTTTACCAGCCGGGAGTATAGCAAAAACGCAACAGTAAATTCTACGAAGCTTTTCCCAAGAAGCCATGGGTCTAAAATCAATTTCGAGGGGTATAATGGTTTTGTGCAAAAGCATGTAAAAGGCAGAAAGAAGCATCTCCGACTCCGTAATGTATATAATGGTATTCTTGATCAGCATCAACAGCCGAGTCGATATAGCCATGTCCGTCTGTCCATCCGTCTGTATGAACGCGTCGATCTCAGAGACTATGAGAGCTAGGGATTTTAAACATAAGCTCATTTAGGTCCTAGGCAGTACAAGTTTGTTTCCGATTTTCGATAGCTATTTCCGTTTTCGATATACACATGTGATCGATAACATTAAAATCTTAATATAAATATAATATATAATATAAAAATATTGATGAAAAATCTAACACAGAACCCGTCCATCACTGTTTAGATATATGTTGAGCGATATAAAAAAATCATAAATAATCACAATTGTAAACTTTATTTTTTTTTATTTTTTTATCAAATATAATGATTATGGTTAAGTTATATAAAAATAACTTAAAAATATTGATTATCATAAAGGAAAAACCAAAAAATTAAAATGTAATCATTAATATGTAACTTTTATAATATAACTTATAATGATGACGGTCTCTGGTTGAAAGTGATGAAAAATTGGTTTGCATCGTTCTGAAAACAACTTATTTGAACAGAAATTTTCTTTTTCATTCAAACTAGGCCCAAATATATAGAAAAATAGGTGCTCAGCTGGTAAATAGCCTCGAAATTAAAATTATTACTGTCATCACAGAAATTATGACCAAGACTGTTGACATTGATAAAAAGCCGACTTGTATCGTTCTTAAAACCCATTTTTAAAGAGATATTTTCTATTGCGAATATTTGCTAATAAATATTCTGAAACCATAAAAAAGGGTTCAATAGCTGCTGTACCTTTTCACTTCAAACTTTCGAAAAAGAACAACTTAAAGTTGTTTAACATTATTCTTTTAATGCTCTCTTCATCACGAAAAAAAATACATTGCCTTCAACTTTTCGAAGGACAAACTTAAGATTAGATTTATTAGTGATTAGAGAATTATTAGTTTTTGTGAAGCCGGTACGATAGCAAGTAAAATGGCTGAAGAATTTGAAAACTTCGAGTATGAGACCCAATATTTTTCACAGTGCACTATGGTTAAAAACCCCGAAATTTTGGCATAAATTGTCCCTGAAGAGATAGAAGCTTAAAATTTTGTATACATTAGTATGAATTTTGTAAAATTTCAATTATTTTTTTTTTTCAAAATTGAACTACGCCTACACCCGCTCCCCATTCACCTATGTCCTTTTTTCAAACTTTTGTACCCTAAAACTAATAAATCTGAACGAAACTAGGTCAAAACATAAGGAAGTGTAAAAACATTATGCATACCAAATCTAAACCTGATCCGACTACTCCTTCGGGTACCTCCCATACACATATGTCCTTTATCGAATTTTTGTACTGATGCTATGCCTTAAAACTAATCAATCTGAACGAAACTTACCTAAAACTTAAGGGCGTGTAAAAAAAGTATGCATACTAAATCTGGACCCGATCCGACCACTCCTTCAGGTACCGCTCATACACATACATATGTCCTTTTTTCGAACTTTTGTACTGATGCTATGCCCTAAAACTAATCAATCTGAACGAAACTTAGGCAAAACTTAAGGGCGTGTAAAAAAATTATGCATACCAAATCTAGACCCGATCCGACTACTCCTTCGGGTACCTACCATACACATATGTCCTTTATCGAATTTTTGTACTGATGCTATGCCTTTAAACTAATCAATCTGAACGAAACTTAGTCAAAACTTAAGGGCGTGTAAAAAAATAATGCATACTAAATCTGGACCCGATCCGACCACTCCTTCAGGTACCTCTCATACACATACATATGTCCTTTTTTCAAACTTTTGTACTGATGCTATGCCTTAAAACTAATCAATCTGAACGAAACTTAGTCAAAACTTAAGGGCGTGTAAAAAAATTATGCATACCAAATCTGGACCCGATCCGACCACTCCTTCAGGTACCTCTCATACACATACATATGTCATTTTTTCGAACTTTTGTACTGATGCTATGCCTTAAAACTAATCAATCTGAACGAAACTTAGCCAAAACTTGAGGGCATGTAAAAAAAATTTTGCATACCAAATCTAGACCCGATCCGACTACTCCTTCGGGTACCTCCCATACACATATGTCCATTTTCGAATTTTTGTACTGATGCTATGCCTTAAAACTAATCAATCTGAACGAAACTTAGGCAAAACTTAAGGGCGTGTAAAAAAATTATGCATACTAAATCTGGACCCGATCCGACCACTCCTTCAGGTACCTCTTATACACATACATATGTCCTTTTTTCGAACTTTTGTACTGATGCTATGCCTTAAAACTAATCAATCTGAACGAAACTTAGTCAAAACTTAAGGGCGTGTAAAAAAATTATGCATACCAGATCTAGACCCGATCCGACTACTCCTTCGGGTACCTCCCATACACATATGTCCTTTTTCGAATTTTTGTACTGATGCTATGCCTTAAAACTAATCAATCTGAACGAAACTTAGCCAAAACTTAAGGGCGTGTAAAAAAATTATGCATACCAAATCTAGACCCGACCCGACTACTCCTTCGGGTACCTCCCATACACATATGTCCTTTTTCGAATTTTTGTACTGATGCTATGTCTTTTTTAATATTGGATTTAGCGAAAATTAGTACACAACTTGTTATTTAAACATTTCAAATCCCTTTCGCGCCTCAAAAGTTACAGTTGACGAAACGCACAAATAAGCTTTAGTTTTGATCTAGAAATACACATAGCAACACATTGGACAGTTAGACAATAAATCACAAGAACTACAAAATCTATGTAAACACCTCATTTTATATACCTTCTTGAACTTTTTCCATAACAAAACCTTTTCACAATAGCGAAGTACTAAGTTTTAGAGTTGTGTCGCTTCGTTCAGAATAAGTTCATATGAACGGGTCATCGAAATGAACGAATGAACTAATTCAGTAATTCGTGAACGATATCGTTCATTTTTTGGGCGGAAATCTGAATTCGGTTTAACTTGATTATTGTTTAATTGTCACAAAATAAAATGTCTAAGAGGAAACGTAGTGAGGTATGGAACCATTTTATTGGAAGTGAGGGTGGAAGGACCGGCAAGTGTGTTTATTGCAAATCCGTGCTGAGCATAGCTGGCGGGTCTCAAAGCAATTTGACGCGCCATTTAAAGCTGAAGCATCCAACTGTTACTGTGGGCACTGAACGCCAAATTCAGGAAAGCTCTGAAGCTGATCCAGCACCAGCAATTGAGGCTGAGCCAAGTCCTTTGATTTCGGTTGCTGGTCAACAAATGATCACAAATTTTATCAGACGACCACCAACTGGCAGAAAAGTTGACCAAATTGATAGGCAGGTGCTTAAAGAGATAGCAAATGGTAATCACCCTTTCCGAATCGTGGATGAACCCGAATTCCGGAATTTGATTGAAATGACTAGCCAGTATCCCGGCTACAAACTGCCTCAGCGCAAAACCATTGCAAATACGCTATTGCCCAATATTTATATGGAGGTAAAAGAAAAAGTTCGAGAGAACTTATGCAGGGCACATGCTATATGTCTCACAACGGATTGTTGGGCATCTCGATGCAATCAGAGCTATATTGCAGTGACTGCTCACTACATCGAGCCCGAGGACACAATTTTTATGTCATATTTGCTAGAGTGCGAAGAAATCTCGGAGGCACACACAATTTCAAACTTGTGCAGCTGTTAAAAAAAAATTATATCGAGTTGGGAGATATCGAACAAAGTGACGGCAATTGTCACAGACAATGCCGCTAATGTGTTGGGTGCTGTTAATGAAGGAAACTGGCGCTCGATAGCTTGCTTTGCATATTCGCTGAATTTAGTTGTGCAATCTTCACTTTCTAACATCAAAGATGTTATTGTGCGACGCAAGGCAATTGTGGAATACTTAAACCGCAGTGCTACTGGGCTAAAGGCGTCAAGAAGATGCCCAGAAACAGTTAAATCTACCACAACTTAAATTAAAAATGGATGTCCAAACACGGTGGAACTCAACATATGACATCTTAAACAGACTGTATGAACAGAAGGATGCATTAGCGATCGTGTTACCGAAACTCCGGCCCGAATTAATTATGCTAGAGAAGGAATGGAGTATTGTCAAAGAGTTAATTACTGTTCTCAAACCATTCTATGAAATTACGCTGGAAATATCATCAGAAAAAAATATAGCTTTATCCAAGGTAGGCAAAAATATTAATAAATAATGATAAAGCACTGTGAATTAATTATGAAATTAAAAATGTTCAAGGTTAGAATTATTTCCAAAATGTTGGATTCATACTTTGCAACGGTTAATGTTGTCTCCAAAGAAGTGCAGGAAGTTGTGCATACTATGCAAAGTAAAATGACTACTCGTCTGGGTGGTATAGAAAAAAATATGCTATACGCCGAAAGCACCATATTGGATCCGCGATTTAAGAGCAGAGGCTTTAAAAACGATGCCAATTTTAAGGACGCAGTTGACAAACTAAGAAGGAAACTGCAGTCAGTACCAATTGTGGAGCCGACTGAGTTTGTGACTATCACTCCTAGTGAGGAAACAGAAAACTTCACATCAGACAGTATTTGGGCCAATTACGATGAGGAATTTCGTTCAATCGTTATGTCGACAAATAAAACGGTTGCCTCTGTTCGTGAAATGGACAAATATCTCTTAGAGAAGTATTTAGGACGAAAAGAGGATCCTCTTGTGTGGTGGAATCAGCGCAAACTGATTTACCCAAAACTTTATAGTTTTGTTTTAAAAAGACTGTGTATAGTAGCTACTTCAGTGCCATGTGAGCGAACTTTTTCAGTAGCTGGCCAAATAATAACAGATAGGCGATGTCTTCTATTGCCAGAAAAAGTCGACAAGCTAACATTTTTGCATAATAATATGTAATATTATTATTCCTTACTATTTTATATTATATTTTTAGTTTACGACAACGTTTCTATTATTATAATAATTAACTTTTTAATTAAGACGATCATGAAGGTCATTTCTTATTGTTATTTGTTACTAATGGCTTAAATCAGCATACAGTTCCAGTTTTTTTTTAAATAGTTTACCATTTAATTAAGCCGAACATGAAGTTCCTAATATTATTAATTTTTAATATTAAATTATGACGAACATGAAGTTCTCGTTGGATTATTAAAATATTTAAATTAGTCTTAGTAAAACGAATTTAAGTTAAATACATTTTTATTTTTATACTTTGATACCGAAGGTCTCATAGTATATTGGTTTTGTGCAATGTCCGTCATGGTGTCTGTCCGTCTGTCCGTATGAACGCAACTTTTTTCGACACCCGTAAAGCTAGAGACTTGAAACTTTGCAAATATGTTTGTCTATAGGCGAGACAGATAAAGTGTCAAGATTGGGGTGCCACGCCTACTAGGAGTCTGGGAAATCGATCAATTCTATTACAGAAAACCGATAAAACCTAATATTTGTCACATTCTTACAGCTAGAGTTACCAAATTTTACACGCAGATAGCTAGTCATTTCCCTGAAAAAACTGCATCAAAATTTTGGATGCCACGCCCACTCCTTCCGCCCCCATCATCCCTGCTCCTTGAAATTGGAAACGCCCATAGTTTTCACATTTTTTGGGCTAGAGCCACCAAATTTTGTGTCAAGATAGATATTGACGTTCCCCAATAAAATGCATCAAAATTTGGATGCCACGCCCCCTGATTACGCCCCCATCCCACCTTCTCCCTGAAATTTGAAACGCCTATAGTTTTCACATTGTTTGAGCAAGAGCCACCAAATTTTGTGTCAAGATAGGTACTGGCGTTCCCCATCAAAACTTGGATGCCACGCCCCCTGATTCCGCCCCCATCCCCCCTTCACCAAGAAATTGGAAACGCCTATAGCTTTCACATTTTTTGGTCTAGAGCCACCAAATTTTGTGTGAAGATAGATATTGACGTTCCCCAAAAAATGCATAAAAATTTTGGATGCCACTCCACCTAATTCCGCCCCCATCCGCCCTTCTCCATGAAATTGGAAACGCCTATAGTTTTCACATTTTTCGAGCTAGTGTCACCGAGTTTGGTAAGAAGATATATGGTGACATCTACAAAAGGTCTGCATCAAAAATTTGGATGCCACGCCCACCTCTGCCGCCCACCATTTAAAATCGGGAATTTCGATATCTCTTATAGTTTTTAAGCTAGAGCCCGTAAATTGGGTAGAAAGATAGAAGGCAGCATCTACCAAAGACCTGCATCAAAATTTCGGATGCCACGCCCACCTAAGCCACCCGCCTTATCAAATCGGAATCGGCTATATCTCTAACAGTTTTTGAGCTAGAGCCACCAAACTTGGTAGGCAGATAGATAGTGACAGCTAAAAACATTTGATTAAAATATTTGGATGCCACGCCTACCTCTGCCGCCCACCTTTTAAATTTGGGAGCTAAGTTATCTTCCACAGTTTTTGAGCTAAAGTCACCAAATTTAGTAACATGATAGCTGGCGATGTTTACCACATGGGCCACTCCCTTCGCCCCTGCATTCCCCCTTATCAATCGTAATTTTACTGGTATCAAAGTATTCCGCGGTCGGTTGCGTCCGACTGCAACGTTTTTACTTGTTTTTTTTAATTTTCCACCATTACAAAAATATTGAAATTAAGAAAATCAATTATTAGAAACCAAAAAAAAAGACAATCAAAATAATAATGCAATTTGTTTTATCAATTCAATTAAATTTTGAACATTTATTTAATAGGCTCGAAAGTTACAAAACGAATTTATTGCATTCAAAAATGAAACAATGTTCATTCAAACCAACTGAATAGAATGATCAACATGTGTGCTACCGGTCATCGTTCAGAACAACTGAATAAAATGACCTGTTCATATTCTATCGTTCATCGTTCAGATCACTGAACAACTGAATAGAATGACTGACTTAGTTCACAGCTGAAAAATGAACTATTGAACTTATTCAGCAAATTGAACTAAAAATACTAACTCTACTAAGTTTTATTCACGCTGAAAAATATGGGAAAGCATTCCCGCCTTTTTTTCGATTACCAATGCAACCCTAAAACAGCTGACTTTGACTAAGCGTCGAACATTAAGGGCCACTCCCAAAAAATTTGTTAAAATTGTTTTTACACTACCTGTGTTTTATTAGATATAAACAAAAAAATTCCATATCAGCAAAAAAAACAACAATTAATTTATGCCAAAATTTCGGACATTTTACCCTTAGTGCAGTGCATGCTCTATGCTCGCACATTCTGTCTGGCTCATGACTGCGACGCTGAAGAGTCGCCGGTTGTTGTTGAAATTTGTTGTCTGGCTCCCACCGTTATTTTTCGTGCCCATCTCTGGTGTTATGGTAGTGTTTCGTTAAAAATGTAATCTTATCAACAATGGTTTTATACAAGTTAAGCAAACAACTTATTTTTTGGCAGAAAAATGAGAATTTGACTTTGGAATTTAATATTTTAAGTGAATTTTAAACGTGTTAACATTTTAAGCAGTGGTATGGTCACAATTTCTATGCTGGTGGTAATTTATATGCTTTGAGGTTATTTACCAGCAAAAAACTCCTTTTTATACTTTGATACTGAAAGTATTATAGTATATTGGTTTTGTGCAATGTCCGTCATGGTGTCTGTCCGTCCTTCCGTCCGTATGAACGCAACATTTTTCGACACCCGTAAAGCTAGAGACTTGAAACTTTGCAATTATGTTTGTCTATAGGCGAGACAGATAAAGTGTTAAGATCAGGGTGCCACGCCTAGGAGTCTAAGAAATCGATAAATTCGATAACTGAAAACCGATAAAACCAAATATTTCTCACATTCTTACAGCTAGAGTTACCAATTTTTCGCACGTCTCTCAACAAACTACTTCAAAATTTTGGATGTCAAGTCAACACCTGACGCCCCCCATCCCTCCGCGGTTTTTAAAACGGTTATGCATGTATCTTCCACATTTATTGAACTAGAGTAACTAAATTTGTTAGGAAGATAGATGGTGACATCTACAAAAGATCTGCATCATAATTTTAAATCGGAATCGGCTATATCTTTTACAGTTTTTGAGCTAGAGCCATAAAACTTGGTAGAAGATAAATGGTGACATTTTAAATTTCAAATTTGATTCAAAAATTTTGATGCCACACCCACCTCTGCCGCCCACATTTTAATTTTTGAGTTGTGCAGTTATCATCCACAGTTTCTGCAGTGGGTTGGGTCCGACTGCAACGTTTTCACTTGTTCTCTGGGTTTTTGAGATGTGGCCATAACTTAAAAAAAAATATATATATCATTTTTCAAATAAGTTGTTTTGAGAACGATGCAAACCAGTTTTTCATCACTTTCAACCGATTTATTTATGATATGTCACTTATTTTTGCATTTCCATATGTATATATAAATTTTCCCGTTAAAACCCGCTGGGTCGAAACTAATTTTGGGCACATGGTTTCTTGTGAAAAGTTTCTTAGAATTTACTGTAGATAGCGATTTTGCTTTACTCCGGGTCGATTTTTTTTTCGGTCCATGCTAATTGGGTCAAAAAATAACAATAATCAAGTTAGAAGGCTCTAGTCGAGATTTCCCGACTAGGAGATACCCCGAACCCCATACCTAACAAGTACAGTCATTGTCTGTATGCATCTGTGACTAAACTTTAATCTTCGATATCTCTAGTGTTTCTCAACCGATTTCGATGAAATTTTTAGAACGGTTCTATCGTTACCCATTTTTTCAACCCCAATTTTTACATTTTCCAAATTCGAGATTTTTTTTTAATCGGAAATAATTATCTAAATTCTGAAACAAGCTTGTACTGCCTAGGACTTAGATGAGCTTACATAAGTGCAAAATATGAAGTCTCTTGCTCTTATAGTCTCTGATATTGACGCGTTCATACAAATAAAGAAGATTATATTTTCAAAACCTTTATTAACTCGACCGGGATAGTCGAGGCGAAAATCATAGCTTATTCTATCATATAATATTATTTATAACAAGACTTATGGTCAGCGGCAGAGCCGGCGAATAGCTCGCGGACAGCAGCAGAGCCGGCGGCAGAACGCTGACTTGGTGCCTCGTTCCTGTTGAGTCTGCACTGCGCTGGCTGGCGGGTGTCAAGTGCAGCCGCATCCGGTCGAATATCCAAGTCGACATTCTTTCCCATGCATGCGCTGACCGCCTGTGCTGCGCGAGTTAGCTCCTCCCTGAGTTAAGTGACCCGTCCTCGGGTTTCCGTATGGGTAGAGCCTCATTGAGCTGGCGATTACGGCGCAGGTGGCAGATGATTCCCCGAAGAACCATGTAACCGACGCAGACTACGATAACAGTAAGGCAGCTACTAAGCAGTGGTTTTGATGTTAGCTCAGATTTTAGGTCGCTGATGTAATGTAGGTTCCGACGGCTGAGGTCGTGGAGAAATAGCAGACTTAGATGTTCCCGGTGGGTAGTCACGTTAATTCTTGCTGCCGTAGAAACAGCTGGTTTCTTTCTCAAGACGCCACGATTGTTAACGTATCGTGTGCCGTTCAGGTCGATGTAATCCTCGAAGGTTACCAGGTATGTTCCAGTGATCAGATGGTTGATGCCACTGCTATCTCTGACTATGGCTGTTGCGTCATTGATGATCAGAATGCCATCGTCGATTTGGGCGACCGGCTTCAGATGTCCAGGGCGAGTGGAGCAGTGGGCGACGGTTCCCGCTACGAGTTGTTGAGCGCAGGTGACTGTTTGTAGGCGCTTGCAGAATGTTGTGCTCATAGTGATTTCGCATTCCGAGAGAGCGAAAGTGTGTGCATCGCAATCGGCCACTGTGCTACTGATTTTTAAATCTAGTATTGTTTTGTTTTGTTGTATGGGGTAAACATTAATTTTCTTACAAACTAATTTAGGTTTCGGATATTTAATTAGGAAATGTAACAGGTCTGAAATTTGAAAGGCTTTAATATTGGAAACTCTTAAGATATCTGCAATGCTAACGTTTGTGAGGTGCTAGGTTGCTAATTCTGTTAAGTCAATATCATCTAGGATTAGAGGGCTTATTAAATTTATTTTTGCCAGTGTTATGGAAAGTATTAAACCTTCCAAATTTGAAATAATCATTCTGTTTTTTGTTAATGTAATTTCATTAAGATGATCTGTATTTCCTGTTTTCTGGATTGAATTAAGAGCTTGGGATATTTCGTTAAGACGTGTTTGAAGTTTGTGTTTATCTCAATTTGCCTGTTTTCTGAATCTATTAACTGTCCTTGTTTAAATTTAATCTGTTCCCAATCGTCAAAGTCCGGTGTGCCCGCTATTACCTTCAGTACGCTCCCCAGAATGTTAATGCTGCGCGCGTGCCTATTAGCGTGTCAATATGTCTGAGGTCTGTCATAAGCAGTCTTTCCATGTGGTCCTTGTTAGTGGAGTCTAGCGTCTTCCTGGTCTCATCCAAGTATGTTTCGTAAGCTGTTAGCTTCGTTGTGTGTCCTAAGTATCCGGTATTCGTCCCAAATAGTCACGTCACCGTCCATTATCGGTAAGTAGTCCGCGTGAGAGTAGTAGTTGAGTCTTGCCGTCATTGTCGTTGACGTAAGTGTCATTATAAGTAAATATCCAAGCCTAAAGTGGAGTTAATGCGACAAACTATATTGGCGTTTGATAGATTGAAATTATAAAATGTAAATTTGTTTATTTTAATTTGTCCTTATGGACCACCCTCCCTTTAATAAGAACCGTCGTTAAACAGTCCGCTTCTATTATTTCTTCTGAACAGAGGGGTGAAAGTTTATTTCCCAAGCTTTTTTTTCGATTTTAGCCATACTTTTTCTACAACTTTATAGGATTTATAGATTCTATCTTTATTCGCTCTTTCTAACTGTTTTTCCTGAGCTGATATGGTATTTTTTTGAATTCTCGTAGCGAGTTCTATTGGTCTTGAGTGGATTATGTCTATCGGTTTCTCTTTGGTTACCGAGTGAATTGATCTGTTGTATTTTACTGTAGCTAAAAGGATGATTACGGCTGTATCTGATAGTTGTTTGTCTATTTTCAGGCAGCGACCTATATCCCCTAGGGTGCTATGGAATCGTTCCACCTGACCGTTTGACGTGCTATGCAGTGGAGGTGCATTTGAAACCTCGATATTGAAATAGTTTTTTTAAATTGTCCGAATTGTCTCAGAATTTAGTGATATAGTCGCAATAGATTGTTTTTGTTTTAGGAAATAAGTTAACAAGCTGTATAATTGGGGATTTGATATCGACTATGGCTCGGGAATTGATAGGTTGAACCACTGCGAATTTTGAAAACTTATTGACGCAAGTCAAAAAGTATTTCTTATCCGTGGAGTATACGTCGATATGCAGAATTTCTCCAGCATAAGACGGAATTGGGGTCTTACCCATTTCCTGCCTAATAGGGTGACGATTGTATTTTCCCATGGCGCAAACTCTACAATTTGCAGCTATTTCTGATGCGATCTGACCCATTTTAGAAAAGAAGTAATCGAAAAGCATCTGTTTAACGTTTTCTTGCGCTGCCCTATGGGCGCGTTTGTGTTCTAATGTGGCAATTTCGACTTGTTCTGTTTTGTGGGTAACGTCGATGACGAGTTTTTCGGAATACCAGAAAGTAGTTGAGGGGAAAGCGTCAACTAATCTGTGTTGTATAAAGGCTAGGACAGGTAATTCGCAATATATTGCATTAGCTACATCTGCTTTGACAACATCATGTAGTTTGTCTATTAAGTTTTCACTGTTTGAAAAACGAATTGTATGTCTTATTTTGGTTTTAAAAAGAATACAGATTTTTACCGAATACTCACTACTTTCTTCAATAATTATTTGGTTTCTATAACAATTTAGAGGTTTTTCAGTTTTCTCTATTGTATAGGTCAGCGATTCTTCGCTGTGCATTGTCGCTGCATCTGAATCCGCTGATTCTTCAAGTGCGTTGACGTTCTGGCGAGACAAGGCATCAGCCACGAAGTTCTCTTAACCAGGTTTATAAATGATGTTCGCATTGTGTTCGTCAATAAAGGCCTTCCAGCGCTTTATTTTTTTGGATTCTAGTCGGAGACTGCGAATGTCAGTGGCTGGTGATCTGTAAAGATATTCAACTCTTTGACACCGTATAGGTAACTGCGGAGTTTTTTCAGTGCCCACACAATAGCTAGTAGTTCCCGCTCGTTTTTGGCGAAATTTATTTCGTTGCCGTGCAATGCTCTGGAAATCATGGTAATAGGTCAGCCCGCTTGGGATAAAACCGCTCCAAGTCCATGGCCAGACGCATCTGTCGTTAGGTCAAATGGCATTTTGAAGTTTGGATACGTAAGTATCACATCTTCGGAGGCTAAGATATCTTTGAGCTTGTTAAAGGCATCAATTTGGTCTTGTGTTAAGTTAATTTTAATTTTTCTTGACTGGTTGGCGCTAACTTTGCCGTTTTCACCCTTCAAGCTCTCCGTTAGGGGTCTTGCGATGGTGGCAAATTGTTTTATAAAGCACCTGTAATAATTTGATAGGCCTAGAAACGATCTAAGACCGAACAGGGTTTTGGGAGGCTGGAAATCTTTTATGGCCTGCACCTTAGCGGGTGAGGTCTGTATTCCACCTCTGCCTACGGTGAATCCCAAATATTCTACGCTTTTTGTAAAGAACCTAGATTTTTCTTGAGATAGCCTCATGCCTGCGTCTCTGAGACTCATCAAGACCCATTCGATATGTTTAACATGTTCCTTGGTTTTAGAGAAGATTATTACATCGTCAACGTAGACGTAACAGTACTTCCCGATTTGTTCATGGAGGACATCATCTATAGCCCTTTGGAAAATACTTGGGGCGTTTTTTAAACCAAATGGGAGTCTGCAGAATTCATATTTTCCATTATTGATAGAAAATGCTGTATTTTTCCCTATCTCTCTCTGCTAATTTAATTCGATGAAATCCAGATTTAAGATCTAATGTAGTGAAATATTGTGCTTCACCCATATTTGATAGAATTGTGGAGATATCAGGTATCGGATATTTGTCGTCAATTGTTTTCTGATTTAGCTTCCGAAAATCGATAACAAGACGTTTTAGTTTGTGATCACATTCGTCGACACCTTTCTTGTCAACTACCCATATTGGGTTATTATAGGGCGACTTGGATGGTCTAATTATGCCATTCGCTCGAAGTTGTTTAACTTCTGCATTGACAAATTCAGACACACCCATTGGGTAAGGGTATAATTTGGAATACACCGGCTTGCCATCTGTTCTGATAGTGGCCACAGTATTTATGTTATATGGCAGAGACTCATTTACATCTGCAAAGGCTTTAACCGTATTCTGTATCATTTTGTTAAAAGAAAATTTGATTGCAGATGGAACGTCTGAATCATCGATCAGCAGAAAATTCACATTTTTGTATTTTGTGAAAAAAATTGGTTCGGAACATGGTCGTGTTTAATGACGTTTGATGTTAGGTTTAATTCTGCATTAATTTTTTTTAGTAAGTTTAGGCCAATTATGCCATAAAATTCTTTGAGATTATTTAAAATTAAAAAATAAGATTTTATGTTAAATGTTTAATGCTATGTTCCCATGTATGGAATTTACTTGGAATGGGGATTCGACTGGAACAAAGTGTTTCAGTACCGGAAGAGGCTTTATGTAATTTTTAGAAGCCCCTGTGTCAATAAATAATTTAATCTTATACCCTGCTACTACTCGTGAAATGTACGGAGCAGTTAGCATTCGCTAAAAAATTGCAACTTCCGTTCTCTGAACGATCGTCGTCAGCAGCTGTTGTTTCGGTCTCTGCCTGTGTTTGATAGCCTTCGCTATCTTGTTCTTGTGGCAAATGGTTTATTTTATGGCGATTTGTCTGATTGTCATAATTTTGTGCCTGAGTTGGTTGTCTGAATCTTGAGGATGAGTCCACCTCCATTGGTTGTGGATTTTGAGCCTGAGGCATTTGGTTATTAAAGCGTTGCTTTGAGCTACTGGGTTTTATATTTGTATCTCTTTGAGTTTTTTGGAAATGAGTGTTTTTCCTCTGAGAGCTGGGGTCGGTTCCCAGCTCACAATTTTTTTTTGCCAATTCTTGGACTATGGGTTACTTTGCTTTTGACTTTTTTCCTCAGTGTGTTTGGACAGACTGGCAGCAAAGGTACTTCTGTCATTGCTGTGTTCTGCGTCTTGCGCCAAAGCAAGGGCTGAGGGCAAATCTTTATTCTGTGCTGGGAAAACAGCCCACCTAAGTGTTTTTTTCAGGCCAGAAATAAAGGAATGGAGTGCGTCCGTCCTGAATTTATCGTCAAGGACAGTTGCCTCTGCCGCGCATGGGTCATTATAGTTTTATTGGTTAACAAGTAAGAAGGCTCTAGTCGAGATTTCCCGACTAGGAGATACCCCGAACCCCATACTTAACGCGCACAGTCATTGTCTGTATGCATCTGTGACTAAACTTCAATCTTCGATATCTCTGGTGTTTCTTAACCGATTTCGATGAAATTTTCAGAACGGTTCTATCGTTACCCATTATTTCAACCCCCATTTTTACATTTTTCTAAATTCGAGAAATTTTTGTAATCGATTACATGTGTATATCGGAAATTGAAATAGTTATCGAGAATCGGAAACAAACTTCTACTGCCTAGGACTTTGATGAGCTTATGTTAAAACTCTGAAGTCTCTAGCTCTTATAGTCTCTGAGATCTACGAGTTCATACATACGGACAGACGGACGGACAGACGGACATGGCTATATCGACTCGGCTGTTGATGCTGATCAAGAATATATGTACTTTATAGGGTCGGAGATGCTTCATTCTGCCTGTTACATACTTTTGCACAAAAACATTATACCCCTTTTACCCATTTCATGGGTTCGGGGTATAACAAGGTTAACTTCCGATCCACCTCGTCATAGTAGTCAAGCAGAGATCCATCGCCCTGTCTGACGGAGTTAAACTCCTGTTGAATCACATGAACCGGGGTTCTGTCACCATAAGTAAAGTCTAATCTAGCAATTATTGCTTTGAAATGGAATGCAGTGTCAAATAAAGATATAACTCCATCTGCAGTTCCTATAACTTTATTTCTTGTAATCCCCAACGCTTGATAGTGTCGAGAGCTTTTAATATAGGGCTCATAAATCTGATAAGCTATGTGTGCGGAACGCCTCCATGCGGTATAGGTTCCCTGTTTTCCCTCGAATGTTTGCTTTGATTTTACAATGTCTAAGGGGTCACTACATTCTACTCCTGGTACTATTTTAACGTCCTCGAACACTTCTACCTGCGGTGTGTTAACTCTAAGGCTTCCGCACCTTTCTGTTAGTTCCTTTAATTTTTGTTCAAAACCTGCGTTCTGATTGGCACTAACATGACTTTTTAATTTGTAATTAATGTAGCCGGCGGTCGATGCGATTGTTGTCGTCATCTTCTTCTGTAGTTATTGAGGTTCCTCCTTGTTGTTTGATGTTACTCCCGACTTTGTGCGGAGATTTGATGTCTTTACTTCATTTCTTCTTTAACGCCATTGTTGTTTAACATAGCGGTCTTGAGTTAGATTAGTTTATCGCGGCGTTTTTGGCACAGCGACACTTTACCTTTTTTTATGTTATTGCTGGTTGGCGTAGCAATTTTGAGTTATGTTTATTAATCGCGGCGTTTTACACGATTTTTGTGTTATTGCTGAACGTTGCAATTTTGAATTATGATTAATAATCGCGTCGTGTTGACACAACGATTGTTTTAAACGTATAAGGTTTCTGTACTCAAGGTTGGGCGCCAATAAAGAAGATTATATTTTCAAAACCTTTATTAACTCGACCGGGATAGTCGAGGCGAAAATCATAACTAACTCTATCATATACAATGATTTATAACAAGACTTATGGTCAGCTGCAGAGCCGGCGGCAGAACGCTGACTTGGTGCCTCCTGCCTGTTGAGTCTGCACTGCGCTGGCTGGCGGGTGTCAAGTGCAGCCGCATCCGGTCGAATATCCAAGTCGACATTCTTTCCCATGCATGCGCTGACGGTGCGCGTGTTAACTTACATGCAGACGGACTTACGGACAGACGGACATGGCTATATCGACTCGGCTGTTGATGCTGATCAAGAATATAAATACTTTATGGTGTCGGAGAAGCTTCCTTCTGCCTGTTACATACTATTGCACAAAACGATTTTACCCCTTTTAACCATTTTATGGGTTAGGGGTATAAAAATAACAATAACAATAAAAAAAAACAAATAAATATTTAATGTTGTGAGGTGCTGCACTACTATTTTTATGAACACACCTGTAGGTGTGCATGATTTTTCTCATTTCAGCTTATTTCTATAATAAATGTAATATAATAAATAAACACATAAACTCTTTCGTTTTATTTTTTAGTATCCATGATATGCGCACTGGAGAACTGTTTTACACAACTGATCTGTTGGCTCTTGACTTAGCGCTGTTGTTCATGGGCGAGATTGTGCTAAAAATCGGTTGGTAAAAAATAATTTGGATACTCTGATACGGATGGTAATCAGTACACATATTGTGCAGTGTTTTTAAGGATGTCTGTCAGCTGTATGTCTGATCGAATGCGCATTTCTGTTTCTCCCATAAAGCTAGTGACTTAAAACTTCGCAAATATCTTAGTCCAACAAACAAACTATTTACCACATGTTTTAATACTGGTATCAGAGTATTTCGCGGTCGGTTGCACTCGACTGCAACTTTTTCACTTGGTATTGTCCACGGAAGCCTAAACTATTATGTAAGCAATCGACCGGTTTTATTATTATTTTATTCAGATATCTTGCACAACGCTGGTATAAATTCGAGATGTAATGCCTGAAAACATTCTTCTAACGTGAGTGTCAGATTAAACTTACCAAGTGGTTAAAGCTGTCAGTGGCACATTCACATATGTGGATACGGTCTATCGCAAACTCAATAGAATATTAGGCAATAAGTCCAACAGCTAGGAGTTGGCGTTAGGCAAATAGAAGCCATAAATTTTAATTATTAATTACTTAATTATCACTTTATAAAATTTAAGAATAGTCAGAAATATATTTAGTATTAACTAAACATTGTACATGGAACAATTTTCAGAGAGCAACAGTAAAGAAACTATTACAACAGAAAAAAAACTTCAACGCTCAAAGGGGGGGACTGCATAGTAAAGGCCTAGCGTAGTTGAAACTACAATACAAAAAAAAACACCAGATTATTTATGACTCAAAATCAACAATGAACGCACGCTCACAGTTATTTGATCTAACCATGGAGGGTCGACAGGTCGACGAAGCAGTGGCCGGCATCTTCCACACCGTTTTGTTTCATCGCTGTTTGGGCAAATATATGTATACTGGAGATGCGCAATACTCTATTGGCACCGTGGGATATTCAGATGTTGATTGTGACTTCATCGACTTTACTTATGTTTGCTGCACTTCAGATAGCCTCGCTCGTAAGGTGAAGCGTGCCATTAATATGTTTAGCGAAAAGTTGCGCTCAAACGAAAGCTGCGGCTCTGGACAAATAAGTTTAGAGTTTTTTCAGAAAAAGAAGAATCGCTGGCCGTTGTTTACTCAGGAGTCTACACCTTGGGAGGTATGGACAGTACATTTAGATTTGATCAAGCACGAGAACGAAGATGAGCGCCAGCTTTGCCGCGAGAATGTATCGGACCTTCTGACCGAAAAAATTATATACATAACAGAACTAATGAACCGACACGACTATGTGCCAAAGACTCCAAGCCAAAGCGAGCTTGATCTCATCTTTGACACTTCTTTTCCTGATGTGCAGCCGTACTTATTTAAATTTGATTATTCAACGTCTGGATCGACGGCTCCCTCAATGGGAAACGCCATGAAAAAGATTATCAAAGAGACGCTTGCAATGTGACTGACTGGATGTAAAAAAAGCGCAATGGGTTGTTAACAAGGCTATAACTTAAATAATTATAAAATAATTATATCATTTTGAAAGCTGCGTTCATTTACAATTATTGCAAGCCATTTACTTTAGCTTGAAAATAATATATCTTTTTAAAAAACATTTTTTTTGCTGTTGTTATACTCTGATACTCTGATAGGTAAAGTCTTTTGCTTTTTGCAACGTCCGTCTTGCTGTCCTCCTGTCCGTCCGTCCGAATATTACCACACTCTTTACCACATGTTTTAAAAATGTTACTACAGTATTTCGCATTCGGTTGCGTCCGTCTGCAACATTTCCACTTGTTTGTCGTCGGTAAAAAGCATGTAAGAAAATAATTTTGGTTTTTTAATAATATGCATTTGAAAATGTGTGCATATATACGGTCTTTTTGTAAAAGCAGGGTCTCTGGTCGTACACAAAATATACCTACGCCAAGTCAAAATTATATTTTATTAAGAAAAATTATTTTTAATTATATTAAAAAAACCAAAGAGTGTTTTGAAGTTATCTGTTGTGTGCTTTTAAACATTTCAATTTAACCTTTCAATTTAAAAATGCAATCTGTCAAGTTCCACATTGACCCACCAGCAAAAGCCAAGTTAAATTTCGCTTAGTATAAAATGTTATAATAATGGTTCATTCAGTTATTTTGTTTGTGGAACCACATCAAACATGTTTGCAACATAAGTATTCGGAAGTTTTTCGAGTGTAGTCAATTAAATCTAGTGAAAAAAATGCATACAAACTTCTTTAAATATAAATTTATATATCTGTAAATACAGTTTAGTTTGCTTAGCTGTCTCGAAACTTAGCTGCATCGGTAAGATATCTGCATAAAATTTTCATTTCACTTTTAGGAACGAACAAAAAAAATATTAGGTTAGCTGGCTTTTAAGATAGCTGCCTTTAATGCCCGTGCAAAGTACTCGAGGCAGCTAATCAAATTATATTGTAGCATATACATATACGTAAGTTAAAAACTAGTAAGGGTTTTAACACATAGAAAGTATAAGTACATTGAGGAAAAATTTAAGTGCATAAAACTTTGTGATTGTTCTTGTGGTAAACTATGTGTATTGACACTTCTATATGAAATTGAATTGAAACATTAAGCATATGCTTTTAAATTTATGTTCACGATTTTTTACCTGTAAATTTCAACTTGATTATAAAAACACAAACAAAAAATAAAACTAACCAACAAAATTTACGCCGATGCTTAAACTTCTTCAAGCATAATTTGTTGTTTATTTGTTTCTTTTTTCTCGATGTATTACTTTTTTTTTTTTATCTGCATTGGTATAAGCTTGATTTTTTCTGGGTAAATCTGATTTCGCTCCACTTTTAGATGAATGTGTATGCGCTTGTAAAAGTGTATTTTAATTTTGACATTTGTAACGGATGAAACGGAGTATCATAGCCACCACCGTTCTGGAATGACGTTAACTTCGCAAAAGTGGCCAAATGTCAAATTTTTGGATCGGGTGGGATGCAGGCGTAAGAAATTTGGTTTGTAAAAACGTGTTCGACCACCGCTTGTTGAACCCAAAGACAGTACGATATATGAGAATCTAACTTTAATTTAATATAAAAAATAAGGTCAAGTGGTGAACCTTCAAGCGAGTAGTGCGCAGTATGCAGCGTAATCCTACAAAATTACATAGCTTTACACGTAGAAAATTTAAAATTGAGTAAGTTATAACGGCACCAGGCCGACAACGCATTCAGATCCGATTGATGTTAGTCACCAGAAGACTCATCAATAAAGGTTAAACATAGCTTAACATAATCAGCAAACATAACAAGTAAGAAGGCTCTAGTCGAGATTTCCCGACTAGGAGATACCCCGAACCCTATACTTAACGCGTACAGTCATTGTCTGGATGCATCTGTGACCTAAACTTCAATCTTCGATATCTCTGGTGTTTCTCAAACGATTTCGGTGAAATTTTCAGAAAAGTTCTATCGTTACCCATAGCCATGTCCGTCTGTCCGTCCGTCTGTCCGTCTGTATGAACGCGTCGATCTCAGAGACTACAAGAGATAGAGACTTCAGATTTTGAATATAAGTTCTCCTATACCATGAGCGGAACAAGTTTGTTTCAAATTATCGATAACTATTCTGGCTTCCGATATACACATGCAATCGATTACAAAAGATCTCGAATTTGGAAAATGTAAAAATGGGGATTGAAAAAATAAGTAACGAAAGAACTCTTCTGAAAATTTCATCGAAATCGGTTGAGAAACACCAGAGATATCGAAGGTTGAAGTCTAGGTCACAGATGCATACAGACAATGACTTTACGCGTTAAGTATGGGGTTCGGGGTATCTCCTTGTCGGGAGCCTTCTTAAATGTTTTCCTTGCCAAGGCCACGCATATATATATGCAAGGAGGATTCCCCTTCCATGTCGCAGAATCTGCATGCGCCGCTTCTAGCTATTCCTAGCTTGGCTAGGTGATCCCTTAGTCAACAGTGTCATGTCAAGAGACCGGTGAGTATCTTTAGTCTATTTTTCCCATTGATATTGCTTGCTTAAATCGGTTTAGATTGTAGCTACCTAAAAGATACTTAGCTTGCCTGATTCCTGGTATCCTTGCCCAGCTCATTTCACGCAAGAGTCTCTCTTCGTTCCTCAGTTCCTGTCGTATTGTGCTTCTTCCTACCCCACAGTTCGGCTCGGGCCGTATGAGGGGTGTCGCCGCCCCCAATCCTGCTTGCTTGTCTGCCTCTTTGTTCCCTGCTATATCAACATGTCTCTGGACCCATCTTAGGACTAGCCCGCTGTGGGATCCCAGAATGTCTTGCTTGGTTCGTACCTCGCAAACTACTTTCGACCTGATTTCGGTCCTACTGATAGCCATAATTGCTGCTTGACTTTCGGATAGAATAGCTTTGTCTCTGTTCCGATAGTTACGCTTTAGGTTAAAGTCCACACACCTCCCTATTGCACATACTTCAGCTTGGAATATGCTGGTGTGGAATTATTTCATAAATATAAATTTATTTATTAAGTCACGCTTAATTCTAAGAGTTTTAACAATTTAAATGTAAGCCAGGATGTTTTCTCTTTCTTTTATGTTGCACGTCACTTTCTTAGTTAGTTCTCTACCTAGTGGTTCGACTACTGTTCATCTGACGGAACTAGTTATCGATTGGCGGAACCTGTGTGTGTCGTATCGATACTGCCACACTGGTGTGCTTACCTAGAGGCACATGGTATGTTTGTATGTATGTTTGCCGAGGGCCTACCACTCCAAGACCGGAGCCTTGATTTTTAAAGGATCCATAGGTGTACCATTTAATGGTGTGTGGCTTTATTTGTTGGACCTCTTCAAGAGATGTCCACTCCTCTTTGTTACAAGAGTGAACTTGAAACTTTTGCTCGAACACGTGTTCACCTTTCATTTCGTCCCTTGGCTGTGCCAGTAGAGGGAGTTCACCCGATAACACATCTACCCCAATTTGGCTAAGAATTTGTCCTCTCCCAACTCCTCCTACGCACAGTCTTAAGAGGGTTGCTTTCTGTCGTAGCCTAATTATGTGATGGAGTGGCGTGATCTCCAATAGAACTTCCAGCGCTGGTGTGGGACTGGTCCTCATCGCTCCCGTGATTCCTACACAGGCCATTCTTTGCAGTTTATATAGTTGCTTCTGCACAGTGATTTGCTGTGCATTATCACCCATGCAATCGCTCCATATGTGAGCACGGGCCTTACTACTATTAGAAACTGCCATCTTATTATCTTTAGCGAGGTGCCCTATGATTTCCCGGCTATTCTGCGACATTTATAGAGTGCTCTGCAGCTTCCTGTTTCCGTTTGCCTTCATGGCAATTTGCACGCAGTCCCTAGTAGGGAATTCTGAAAGAACTTTAAAATAAATACCTTTCCTAACCATAATACATGCCTTAGGTATTGGATCCCTTTAATCCCTTTGACTCAGTGGTGTACAGGCCTTTGATGCCATCGTTAACCCATGGCTCCCGTACAAGGGCTAGCCCAAGATGTTGGTTGATAAGGCCGAGGCCGCCTTAGCCTGGTGGAGGTTTTGTAGTATGCACATATAATAAAAACACTGTAATACTTAGTTGCAGTTTACTGTAGTTAACATGAGTCACAAAATAAGCGCAACAATGTTAAAGCGCAAGTAATAAAATCCTCTACCTTTGTGTCGCCTACACATAAGTGGGAACCGCTGCGTCAGCATATTAGGCATAAGCCAACGGCGCACTTGAATAAAGCATTATATGCACATACAACGCTCTCTTAGCCTCTGCAGCCAGCGACCAAATGACCAAACACATATAAATATACACAAGCCGCTCTGCTGCGACAGAGCGTTATACATAAGCAATTCAATTATGAATCTTTTATCTTTTTGTTTTTCAATATATATTATATTTTCAAATAATATTATTTTCAAAACTGAAGACACACGGCACAGTTGTTCCAGTGGAGCTTATTTAAACTTTATTTTATTCATTATTCAATATATGGCGACCGTAATAAGAGTCACGAGACGACAGGAGCAGCAAGAGCACCAACAACATAATCATTTGGAGATCTAAATGACAAAATAGACACAAGTTTCAGCAACAAATAAACAATGCTGGAATAAAGCAACAGTTACGGCAGCAGCAACAGCGAAAAAGTTGATGTCATATTCAGCAAACAGATTCAAGCAGTATCAGGAGCTTCAGCAGCACATCATCAGCAGGCATAATCAACAGCAATAAAAATCTTCAAGCATCAATGGAAAAGCTTAATATATACATAGTTCTAAGTGAGTAAAGTGTTTAATAGTGTGTCGCAAATGTCCAAACGAACCACTCGTGACGAGTATAGGGCAGTAAAACTAACGCTAACCGTTAGTAAAACCAATTCAAAACAAACAATAAATCGTATAAATAACGCAAAGATGAAATTTGTAAACTGCTATACAATAGCAACAAGCCCCCGACTTGAGAATAAAACCAAGAGGCTAGCAGATGAGCTAGTCTTTCTTGATGCAGAATCAAAGCGACTTAAAGCACAATCTAAAGTACCTTTTCCTCAATATATAAAGAACTTAGCTAATATATCCAAAATTCAACTAACAGAGAAGACGCTACTGCCGAAATCATGACCAGCACCGGCAACGCTGTCTGTTCCAAAGCAGCCAAATAGACGAAGAAGAAGCTGCCACAGGAGAAATATATATTTATTTTTTTATACCCTGAACCCATAAAATGGGTAAAAAGGGTATAATGGTTTTGTGCAAAAGTATGTAAGAGGCAGAAGGAAGCATCTCCGACCCCCATAAAGTACATATATTCTTGATCAGCATCAACAGCCGAGTCAATATAGTCATGTCCGTCTGTACGTCCGTCTGTCTGTCTGTCTGTATGAACGCGTCGATCTCAGAGACTATAAGAGCTAGAGAGCTAGATTTTGAATATAAGTTCTCCTATACCATAAGCAGAACAAGAGTGCTTCAAATTATCGATAACTATTCTGGTTTCCGATATACACATGCAATCGATTACAAAAAAATCTCGAATTTTAAAAATAGGGGTTGAAATAATGGGTATCCATAGAACTTTTCTGAAAATTTCATCGAAATCGGTTAAGAAACACCAGACGTATCGAAGACTGAAGTTTAGGTCACAGATCCATACAGACAATGACTGAACGCGTTAAGTATGGGGTTCAGGGTATCTCCTAGTCGGGAAATCTCGACAAGAGTCTTCTAACTTGTTTTTAAATATACTTATGTATATACAAAAAAAATGTTTATAAATTGTAATTGCATCACTATGTTTTGTGTGTCAAGGTAGAGTACGACCTAATCAGTCGTACGCACAATCAGGCAGGAAAAAAATATGTACTAATTTCTAAAACTACATGGCTCAAATTAGCCCAGTAGCGTACGGCCCGTAAAGCCGGACAAAAAACAGGTAGAACATGTAAGCCGTCAAGGCGATACATCTTTTAACTCCACCCACACGGTGTATTAGGTCAAGTATTCTAGATACGGGACATTATTGTTGAAAAATAATATTTAAAATAAAAAAAATGTTTTTTTTTTAAAAACAAACATGTATTTTTTTTTTTTAAAGAAAGGTTAAATCACCAGACTTAGAAACAATTACAATCCTTCTTATTGTAATAGTGGTTTTAATGAACATGAGTGTTTTTATTAAAGGTGGGTATCCTGCACAGCGAAAAAAAATTTTCATACGAAATCGTCGCAGCGGGAATTGTTTTTTTTTTGGCTGCGTGTGCTCTTTGCATCCAGCACTAGCAAAGCATACTTAACTGCTTATCGATAGTATCGATTTAATACAATGTGTACACACTGGCGCTGGGCTCAGGAAATACCAAATCATATATTTGTTTGTGCCCAAAGCAGCAACCAACAACATTTGTACTACCGGTGTCGCCGTGTTCTTTGCTTTTATGGTTTTTTGTGCAGTATTATATGTTGATAGACAAGAAACAAACAAGTTTCACTTCTTAATTATGTTTTTTTTAAATTATATATTTTAAACTTAAATTCAAATAACTCAGTGTGACCTAGTACTTTTAAGCTGTTTAAGTCAAAATGATGTTTTTTTACCACAAATTAGTGGACTATGATCTCACTTTAAAATCTTGTGCCCACGCTTCCAAAATATTCCACAAATTCCGGCCAGGATTTTTTAACTGTGCTGGATACGGACCTTAAGTCAAAAAGTGCCTAAAAAAGAAGTACATGATCAGGGGAAATTACCTAGATAAGATTTAAATGGAGGAAAGAAACAACGATTTTTAGGGATAAGAGAAAACAAAAATGTAATGGACTACAATAGCCAACTTCATTAAAGAAAGAAAAGCATATTATGACAAATCGTTCAAAAGCCTTAATAAAAGCGCACCTATTAAAACGAATACAAAGATTGAGCATATTGATATAATTTTTGGAACATACAATAATATACGTCACCTCATTTGGAAAAACAGAGTCTTAACATCTCCTCAATTGACGGAAGCTTTAGACGTTCTTAGACTTCTAAGAGAAAAACTTATCTTAATCTCAAACCGACATTCTTTACATTTATATTATCCGTCTAGCCTAGATTTTATTGCTGAATTTGATAAGTCCATATTAATGAATACAGACGAACAAAGTACACCGACAACTCCTGACCAACCATCAGAAATTAAACCTCAGATAGAACTTCCAGTAGCATCCCCAAGAGAAAAAGTAAACACAAAAAACATCGCTTTAGATGTAGTAGTAAGAAGTACACTTGTCGCAAGCAGACGTGTTTTCTTTGTGCTCCGGTTACAAATTGAAAAACATAGGAGTGAAGTGCCTAAAACACCAACAAATTTAACTTACGCGAAAAGACGCTTTGTGCATTAAAAATCTAACTATTTACAATTACACAAAACTAATATCAAAGACAAAACAATAGCTTAACCCCGCTTAAGACAATGAGCCAGCACGACACTCGCTCTCAGCGACAGCGCGAGCAAGACGAGCGCCGGCTCTCTATACAACGGAACAATGCGTACTTTGCTTATGTCGCCCAAGAACCTGACAGCGAGCGAGCAAACGACGCGCGCGTTCAACTACACCAAACGCGACCAACGAATGAACAGCTACTGCAACAACAATTGCACCGGTGCCGACGGCACGCTCTCCAAACACAAAGACTGATGCGCCGTCAGCAAAAATTTCCGCAGCCAACGCAAATACAGACAGATATGGATCGCTACATACAGATCAAGCGTAAGTTAAGCCCCCAAAACTCGACAAATAGATCGAAAATCTCTCGTGGCAATTCAAGCGAGAGACCTAACAACACCAACAGATTTGAAATCTTAGCAGATAATGCTGACGATCTGCCCCCAGAATCAGTTGGAGGTGACAAAAAAAGCCAAAGCCACCACCAATATTCATACGAGAGAAAAGCTCCAGTGCTTCTGTAAACAAAGTTGTAGAGCTTATTGGTCAAGATAATTTCCATATCATTCCCCTAATGAGGGGTAACATCCAGGAAATTAAAGTGCAGACAAAGACCGAAGACAACTTTAGAAATTTGTCAAAGTACTTAAATGAAAGCAAAAAAAACTTTTACACGTACCAACTAAAAAGCAGCAAGGGCCTGCAAGTTGTACTGAAAGGCATAGAGTCTGATGTCACGCCAAATGAAATCCATGAGGCGCTAAATGAGAAAGGATTCCGCGTTAAGAAAGTTTTTAATATTCTCAACAAGAACAGACAGCCGCAACCACTCTTCAAAGTTGAACTTGAGCCTGAGACGCAGATAACTAAAAAATATGAGGCGCACCCCATCTACAAGCTTCAGTTTCTATTGCACAGCAGAATCACCGTTGAAGAGCCACATAAACGCAACGGCCCGGAACAATGCATGAACTGCCAAGAATACGGCCACACAAGGACTTACTGCACACTGCGCCCGGTATGTGTAGTTTGCGGCGATCTTCATGAATCGTCGTGCTGCCCAGCAAGCAAAGAAGACTCCAGCAAAAAAAAAGTGCGGAAACTGCGACGGCAATCACACAGCTAACTGCAGAGGCTGCCCAATCTACAAAGAACTTAAGTCTCGCATCCACCAGCGCGTGAACACAGCACGCACGCAAAGCGTACAGCCTAACTACATTCCATCGAAAAGCAACCCAGACGTTTTCTTCTCGACTGCAGCCAGGTCCTCCATTGGTCCCGTATCCGCATCGAAAAACGCGACTTATGCAAGCGCCTGAAGATCAGGTCTGGGGCCCCCTGCCTCTAATGCACCGTACACACAAGCAAAGCATGCGGATCAAAATTCGGCACAAGACAACAAGCCACAAGAGCAGCAACAAAGCAACTTTAAAGCAATGATATGCACGCTGCAGCAGAGTTTGACAGAGTTTACGTCATTTATGTGCACAACTATGCAAGATTTAATGCGAAATCAAAATCATTTGGTACAAATGCTTGTTTCACAACAGTCAAAATAATCAATGGCTTCGCTACGTATATCTACGTGGAATGCTAATGGCAATTCACAGCATAAACATGAGTTAGCTCAATTCCTACTCGACAAGCACATCGACGTTATGCTATTATCCTTACAAACAAATATAATTTTACAATAAGCGGATACACATTCTACGGAACCAATCATCCCGATGGTAAGGCACACGGCGGGACTGGCATTTTGATAAGAAGCCGGCTGAAGCATCACTACCAAAAAGTGTTCGCCAGAAACTATCTACAGGCCACATATTTAAAAATACATCTTGATAGTGGTAATCAAATTGCACTAGCTGCCGTCTACTGCCCCCCTCGATTCACCATATCTAAAGACCAATTTATGGAATTTTTCAACTCATTATGAGAACACTTTATAGCAGCAGGAGACTATAATGCCAAGCACACATACTGGAGATCTCGCCTTGTGAATCCAAAGGGAAAGCAGCTGTACAAAGCACTTGTAAAAGTACAAGAACATTCGGGAGGCTGAGGTTAGAATTTTAAAGGAGCTCGACACCAAGCTAAATGGCATTGTAGGTGAGCTTGAGCTACTTGCCAAGAGAGTCCAGCATCTCGAGGATGAAAACATTCAGGCACTGCGAGAAAGGGTGTCTGATCTCGAGGCAAAACTGGGAGCTCGGCAGATGGCAGAGGAGAATGCCAACATTGCAAATGATGTTCGCATTCATGGTATCCCAATGAGTGATAATGAGAACCTAAAAACACTTATGCATTCCCTATTTTTCTCACTCAACCTCACTTCCCCGCCGCCGAGAATACGTGAGGTGTTTAGAATCAAACTGCGTGGCCCGACACATACATTTCTAGATCCAATTGTGATCGTTAAATTTGACAGCTTGCGAGATAAAAAGGCACTATTACACGCCGCGGGAGCACACCGACGTAGCTCTAAGCTGCCACTGAGTCTTAATCTCTTGGGACTCAACACTCAAGCGCCCTTTTACAATAATGAGCAGCTGTCAAAGCTCAACTACCAAATTTTTAAAGAGTCGCTTAAGCTTAAAAAGCATAGAGCTCTCTCAGCGGTCTTTACGCGCTCCGCTCAGGTGTTTGTCAGGCAAGGTGGAGGCAGCGAGTGCATCTGCATTAAGAGCATGGAAGATCTTTTATCTCTGTCTAATAACGGCGTGGCGGACAACACTGGCTCTTCAGACCTGGCCTCCTCATCTGTTGGGAACTTAATTCGTTCTCTATAAACATGCTCGAGTCTGTATTTTTAGTTATTTTTGTATCCCAAAACCTCTTATTTGTCAATATTAAAATTTTGGGGGATTTTAATTGCAATGTATTGTACCAGAACGATCTCACCAACAATATGGAATCTCTTGGATTACGCTTAGTCAATTCGACTAATCCAACCCATTTTACACCTACTTGCAGTACACTCTTGGATTTGGTCTTTGTCAGTAGCCCTAAAAAAACTCTTATGTATGACCGAATTTCCGTGCCTTGCTTCTCCAAACATGATCTTGTTTTTGTGTCTTATGAAGTTTGTATTAATAAGTTGGACCTGACATATACATATAGAGACTTTAGAAATATCGATATTAACTTTTTATTTGACGAATTTAATAAATATGACTGGACCTTAATATATAACATGACCACAGCTGACGATCAGGTTGAATATCTGCAGGGTAGAATAGCAGACCTGTATAATACTTGTATCCAGTCGTCGAATAAACGTTGAACCGATCGGTTGTGTCTCCGCAGTTAATCGCAGTTAAGCTCACAGCTTAAAGCTTATCTATTTCAAGCGCCCGTTATATTTTCATCTCTTTTTCTTTCAAAGAAAAAAAAAAAAAAAACACAACAGTAAGTTTAAAAGCATACACATGCTTCCTGGGCACAATAACCAAGGGGCTAATCGCTTTGCCATGCTTAGCGACAGCCCCAAGGCCAAAATATTCAAAATATTTAGTACTGTCAGCCACTGATTTAGAAAAACCCCTCACATCATACTCATGCTTCGCAGTTGAACGAGCAATTAAACTAATCAGCACGAAAATATTGAAAATTAACCAAATGAGAGACGGCAATCTGCTTATTTTTGTCGAAAATTCAACAATAGCAGAGAAGATCATAGCTAGCAAGGAGCTCCATGGCATTTGCAAAATCAAAACGCAATACCATAACAACCTCAATCACTGCAAAGGTAAAGTGTATGCGCCGTACCTCAACGACGTCTCAAATGAGGAAATAGTGCAAGAACTCAAATCGCAGGGAGTTGCGGAAGTTTATAAATATACTAAGCAAATTGACGGCAAAAGTGTTCCAACCGGTGTAGTTCAGCTCACCTTCACCTTATTTAGCCTTCCTCAAAAAATTCAAATATCGTGGTACCTCGCTCGAGTAAAGGAATATATCCCTAATCCCATGCGATGCAAAAACTGCCAAGTTCTAGGACACACAGCCAAGCACTGCAAAGGCAATACTACTTGCGATCCATGCGGCCTTCCAGCCCACCTCCCCTTTCCGTGCACTCGCACATCTGCATAAACTGCAAGGGAGAGCATGCTGCTAGCAGCAGAGACTGTCCAAAATACATTGATGCACAAGAAATATTAAAAATAAAAACCAAAGAAAAATGTACTATGTACGAAGCAAAAACTAAATATTACAAACAGCAACCACAACAACAACTACCAATCACAAAAAAAACTTACTCCGAAACAACCGCTAAAATGTAACACCAAAAATTACGGAGACAGAAAACTTACCAACCACCTCAAGAATCACAAACAAAACGTATATGAAAAATACACAAGATAAAACATACGACATCACAAGCACAGACTACTCAAAAGCAACAAAAGAAAAAAATTCAACCAAACTAAAATGCACCCACAAAAGATAACAGACAACTCAATGAATGAAGACATCATAACAACAAGCGTCTCAGAATATGATGAACAAATGGAAACCGAACTAAACACAATTAAAACACACAACCAAAACAACTCAACGGTCACTGATACGGATAGTATCAAAGAAGACGTTGAGTTGTGATAAAATCAAGCCTCTATCTATATCTACTAGCTCCCCCCTCGCCCCTCGCGATCGCCTCTAATGATCTACGCATTAGGGCGCGGTATCGCGGAACTGAGGGGGGAGCTGATGAGAAGGAGAGATTATTAAAAACACAATACTAAAACTAATTAAACTACTTGTTTACTAACACAATGACACTCAATATAATACAATGGAATATCAATGGATATAAAGACAAATATTATAATATATATATATATATATATATCTGTGGTCACATGGAAGAGTAGCTTAATTCGAAAATTGAAGTTTTGAGATATCGCCAATTTTGTGTATTTTTTTATCTACTTGATTTTCGTGAAAAATGTATATGCTGAAATGTTGCTAATAAGTTTATTAGAGAAGAAAGGTACAAGTTTTAAAAAATAATTTGGGAAATAGAGAAGATTTGACACCTTTTATACATAAGGTACCGTTTATTTGTAACGTCGCTTTGAATTAACAGCTTATGTGTACATAAGCTGTTTTGCAATATTGGTTATTTGTTTATTTCATCGAATTGCATTTCATCATAAGAACTAACACTCACTTAAAATTGCTCTATGCAAGAATAATATTTCATTAAAAGAACTTATTTGAACATAAGTTGTTTGAAAAAAATTAGTTTATTTTTTTGAAGGTGTTCTTTGTAAAACCAACAAGAAACATTCATTATTTCTCCGTAGTCCACCTGGTTACAAGTGCCAGTTGCGACGCCTTTTAGCAGTCAGTTTATGTACAGCTCAATGCAAAGCTGAGTTCGTCGCAAGCAGACGTGTTTTCTTTCTGCTCCGGTTACAAATTGATAATTACAAGAGTGAAGTGCCTAAAACACCAAAAAATTATATTATAATTTACGCGAAAAGACGCTTTGTGCAGTAAAATGCACATAAAAAGTTATTTTGGTGAACACAATCTAACTATATACAAATAAACAAAACTAAAATCACAGACAGAAAAAAACAGTAGCTTAACCCCGCTCAAGACAATGAGCCAGCACGACATTCGCTCTCAGCGACAGCGTGTGCAAGACGAGCGCCGGCTCTCTATACAAAAGAACAACAAGTACTTTACCTATGTCGCCCCAGAACTTCACAGCGAGCGAGCAAACGGAGCGTTGCTTTCAGCGCACGACAGAGAGCGTTCGTGCTCCCCTTCCCCGTCCCTACTGTCGACGAAATCTGACAGCGCGCGGTCACCTTCACCAAACTCGACCAACGAACTCTTGCACGTAGCACGCGACAGAGTTCGATCATGCTCCCCGTCTCTTCTGTCCACGACGGCTGAAACAGCTATTGCAACAACAATTGCACCGGTGCCGACTGCCCGCTCTGCAAACACAAAAACTGCTGCGCCGACAGCAAAACACTCCGCAGCCGACGCAAATTTAAAGCCGGCTATACAGACAGGTATGGATCGCTACATACAAATCAATCGAAAATTAAGCCCCCAACACTCGACAAATAAACCAAAAATCACTCGTGGCAACTCAAGCGAAACAATTAACAACACCAACAGATTTGAAATTTTGGCAGATAATGCTGACGACCTGTCCCCAGAATCTGTTGGAGTTGAGAAAAAAAAGCCAAAGCCACCACCAATATTCATTCGCGAGAAAAGCTCCAGTGCTTTTGTAAACACAGTTGTAGAGCTAATTGGTCAAGATAATTTCCATATCATTCCCCTAAAGAGGGGTAACATCCAGGAGATTAAAGTGCAGACAAAGACCGAAGACAACTTTAGAGTTTTGTCAAAATACTTAAATGAAAGCAAAAAAACTTTTACACGTACCAACTAAAAAGCAGCAAGGGCCAGCAAGTTGTACTTAAAGGCATAGAGTCTGATGTCACGCCAAATGAAATCCAAGAGGCGCTAAATGAGAAAGGATTCCGCGTTAAGAAAGTTTTTAATATTCTTAACAAGAACAGACAGCCGCAACCACTTTTCAAGGTCGAGCTTGAGCCTGAGACGCAGATAACTAAAAAATATGAGGCGCACCCCATCTACAAGCTTCAGTTTCTATTGCACCGCAGAATCACCGTTGAAGAGCCACATTAACGCAACGGCCCGGTACAATGCATGAACTGCCAAGAATACGGCCACACAAGGACTTACTGCACACTGCGCCCGGTATGTGTAGTTTGCGGCGATCTTCATGAATCGTCGTGCTGCCCAGCAAGCAAAGAAGACTCCAGCAAAAAAAAAGTGCGGAAACTGCGACGGCAATCACACAGCTAACTACAGAGGCTGCCCAATCTACAAAGAACTTAAGTCTCGCATCCACCAGCGCGTGAACACAGCACGCACGCAAAGCGCACAGCCTAACTACATTCCATCGAAAAGCAACCCAGACGTCTTCTTCTCGACTGCAGCCAGGTCCTCCCTTGGTCCCGTACCCGTATCCAAAAACGCGACTTATGCAAGCGCCTTGAAGATCAGGACTGGGGCCTTCTGCCTTTAATGCACCGTACGCACAAGCAAAGCATGCGGATCAAAATACTGCACTAGACAACAAGCCACAAGAGCAACAACAAAGCAACTTTAAAGCAATGATATGTACGCTGCAGCAGAGCTTGACAGAGTTTATGTCATTTATGCGCACAACTATGCAAGATTTAATGCGATATCAAAGTCTTTTGGTACAAATGCTTGTTTCACAACAGTCAAAATAATCAATGGCTTCGCTACGTATATCTACGTGGAATGCTAATGGCAATTCACAGCATAAACATGAGTTAGCTCAATTCCTACTCGACAAGCACATCGACGTTATGCTATTCTCAACACCCTTACAAACAAATATAATTTTACAATAAGCGGATACACATTCTATGGAACCAATCATCCCGATGGTAAGGCACACGGCGGGACTGGTATTTTGATAAGAAGCCGGCTAAAGCACCACTGACACAAAGTGTTCGCCAGAAACTGTCTACAGGCCACATCTTTAAAAATACATCTTGATAGTGGTAATCAAATTGCACTAGCTGCCGTCTACTGCCCCCCTCGATTTACCATATCTAAAGACCAATTTATGGAATTTTTCAACTCATTATGAGAAAACTTTATAGCAGCAGGAGACTATAATGCCAAGCACACATACTGGAGATCTCGCCTTGTGAATCCAAAGGGAAAGCAGTTGTACAAAGCACTTGTAAAAGTACAAGAACATTCGGGAGGCTGAGGTTAGATTTTAAAGGAGCTCGACACCAAGCTAAATGGCATTGTAGGTGAGCTTGAGCTACTTGCCAAGAGAGTCCAGCATCTCGAGGATGAAAACATTCAGGCACTGCGAGAAAGGGTGTCTGACTCTCGAGGCAAAACTGGGAGCTCGGCAGATGGCAGAGGAGAATGCCAACATTGCAAATGATGTTCGCATTCATGGTATCCCAATGAGTGATAATGAGAACCTAAAAACACTTATGCATTCCCTATTTTTCTCACTCAACCTCACTTCCCCGCCGCCGAGAATACGTGAGGTGTTTAGAATCAAACTGCGTGGCCCGACACATACATTTCTAGATCCAATTGTGATCGTTAAATTTGACAGCTTGCGAGAAAAAAGGCACTATTACACGCCGCGGGAGCACACCGACGTAGCTCTAAGCTGCCACTGAGTCTTAATCTCTTGGGACTCAACACTCAAGCGCCCTTTTACAATAAATGAGCAGCTGTCAAAGCTCAACTACCAAATTTTTAAAGAGTCGCTTAAGCTTAAAAGGCATAGAGCTCTCTGCGGTCTTTACGCGCTCCGCTCAGGTGTTTGTCAGGCAAGGTGGAGGCAGCGAGTGCATCTGCATTAAGAGCATGGAAGATCTTTTATCTCTGTCTAATAACGGCGTGGCGGACAACACTGGCTCTTCAGACCTGGCCTCCTCATCTGTTGGGAACTTAATTCGTTCTCTATAAACATGCTCGAGTCTGTATTTTTAGTTATTTTTGTATCCCAAAACCTCTTATTTGTCAATATTAAAATTTTGGGGATTTTAATTGCAATGTATTGTACCAGAACGATCTCACCAACAATATGGAATCTCTTGGATTACGCTTAGTCAATTCGACTAATCCAACCCATTTTACACCTACTTGCAGTACACTCTTGGATTTGGTCTTTGTCAGTAGCCCTAAAAATACTTTTGTTATGACCGAATTTCGTTTGCCTTGCTTCTCCAAACATGATCTTGTTTTTGTGTCTTATGAAGTTTGTATTAATAATAGTTGGACCTGACATATACATATAGAGACTTTAGAAATATCGATATTAACTTTTTATTTGACGAATTTAATAAATATGACTGGACCTTAATATATAACATGACCACAGCTGACGATCAGGTTGAATATCTGCAGGGTAGAATAGCAGACCTGTATAATACTTGTATTCAGTCGTCGAATAAACGTTGAACCGATCGGTTGTGTCTCCGCAGTTAATCGCAGTTAAGCTCACAGCTTAAAGCTTATCTATTTCAAGCGCCCGTTATATTTTCATCTCTTTTTCTTTCAAAGAAAAAAAAAACAAAAACACAACAGTAAGTTTAAAAGCATACACATGCTTCCTGGGCACAATAACCAAGGGGCTAATCGCTTTGCCATGCTTAGCGACAGCCCATAGCGCCAAAATATTCAAAATATTTAGTACTGTCAGCCACTGATTTAGAAAAACCCCTCACATCATACTCATGCTTCGCAGTTGAACGAGCAATTAAACTAATCAGCACGAAAATATTGAAAATTAACCAAATGAGAGACGGCAATCTGCTTATTTTTGTCGAAAAATTCCAACAATAGCAGAGAAGATCATAAGCTAGCAAGGAGCTCCATGGCATTTGCAAAATCAAAACGCAATACCATAACAACCTCAATCACTGCCAAAGGTAAAGTGTATGCGCCGTACCTCAACGACGTCTCAAACGCGACTTATGCAAGCGCCTTGAGATCAGGACTGGAGCCTTCTGCCTTTAATGCACCGTACGCACAAGCAAAGCATGCGGATCAAAATACTGCACTAGACAACAAGCCACAAGAGCAACAACAAAGCAACTTTGAAGCAATGATATGTACGCTGCAGCAGAGCTTGACAGAGTTTATGTCATTTATGCGCGCAACTATGCAAGATTTAATGCGATATCAAAGTCTTTTGGTACAAATGCTTGTATCACAACAGTCAAAATAATCAATGGCTTCGCTACGTATATCTACGTGGAATGCTAACGGCGTTTCAAGCATTATCTTGAGTTAGCTCAATTCCTACTCGACAAGCACATCGACGTTATGCTTCTCTCCGAAACACACCTTACAAACAAATATAATTTTACAATAAGCGGATACACATTCTACGGAACCAATCATCCCGATGGTAAGGCACACGGCGGGACTGGTATTTTGATTAGAAGCCGGCTAAAGCACCACTACCACAAAGTGTTCGCCAGAAACTACCTACAGGCCACATCTTTAAAAATACATCTTGATAGTGGTAACCAAATTGCACTAGCCGCCGTCTACTGCCCCCCTCGATTTACCATATCTGAAGACCAATTTATGGAATTTTTCAACTCATTAGGAGAAAACTTTATAGCATCTCGCCTTTTGAATCCAAAGGGAAAGCAGCTGTACAACGCACTTGTAAAAGTAAACAACAGGCTCGGCCATGTCTCTCCTGGCACACCAACTTACTGGCCCACAGACCCCAAGAAACTACCCGACTTGATTGATTTTGCAGTTACCAAAAATATTCCCCGCAGCCTGATAAGCGCCGAAAGCCTCTCGGATCTTTCATCCGACCACTCGCCTGTTCTTATACAATTACTACGCCACCCAGAGTTTGTTAATCGCCCCGGTAAGTTGACCACACAAAAAACCAACTGGCTCAAATACAAAAAATATATAAGTTCACACATTGAACTGGATCCGCATCTGAATATGGAAGCTGATATCGATTCTATGGCAAACAAACTTGAGTCAGTCTTCGTCGAAGCAGCTTGCATCTCAACACCAACACCAGTAAATACAGTACACGCCCAAATGACAACAAACCCCTAAATTGAACAGCTCGTTCATGAAAAGCGGCGCCTCAGGCGACATTGGCAATCCCTCAGATCGCCGTCAGCAAAGCAAAATCTAAGAAGAGCCACACGTAAACTCACCAAAGCGTTAAAGCGAGAAGAAGAATATGCCCAACGCCGATACATTGAGCAACTATCAACATCTGGCACTAAAAACTCTTTGTGGAAAGCTCACTCAACTCTAAGTCCACCGACAGAAACAGTGATGCCTTTAAGAAACCATGCAGGCTGGGCCCGGAGCGATGAAGACAGAGCCAACACATTTGCGGATCATCTGCAAAAAGTTTTCCAACCTAATCCTGCTACAAACCCGTTCGCACTTCCGACCTTACTAAACGACTCTCTGAGCCAACATCAGCCAATTGTGTTTCGCCCGAATGAAGTCGCAAGAATTATCAACCAGCATCTAAATCCAAAAAAATCCCCGGGCTGGGACTTAATAACCCCAAAGATGATTATTGAGCTTCCCTATTGAGCAGTCTACATCATTGCCCAGTTATTCAATGCAATCACAAAACTCGGCCACTTTCCAGAGAGATGGAAAAAGTCTATCATCATAATGATTCCAAAGCTGGGTAAAGATCGGACAGTTCCCTCGTCGTACAGACCTATAAGCCTTTTATCGTGTCTATCAAAACTTTTCGAAAAATGTTTGCTGACTCGGATTAATCAATTCCTGAATCTCCATAACATAATCCCATCACATCAATTCGGCTTCCGTGTAAAACACGGAACTATTGAGCAGGTTAACCGCATAACATCAGAAATACGAGGCGCGTTCGAAAATCGAGAATACTGTACTGCAATATTTTTGGATGTGTCTCAGGCATTCGACAGAGTCTGGTTGGAAGGCCTGATGCATAAGATCAAAACAACGCTCCCAGTCAACACACATAAACTGTTACAGTCGTACCTCTACGACAGGAAGTTTGCAGTGAGATGTAATTCTGCAATATCCGACGAAGACCGTATTGAAGCTGGCGTTCCTCAGGGCAGCGTACTTGGGCCGACACTATACGTTCTCTACACATCAGACATCCCAACATGCAGAGGCCTAACAACATCAACCTTTGCTGACGATACAGCTATTCTTAGCCGCTCCAGATGCCCACTGCAAGCAACAACACAACTTGCTCGTCACATCTTTAACGTAGAAAACTGGCTATCCGACTGGCGTATTAAGGTAAACAAACAAAATTGTAAACATGTAACTTTCACCCTAAACAGGCAAGACTGTCCACCACTCACGCTTAACAACACCCCACTCCCGAAAGCAAACGAAGTAACGTACCTGGGAGTACACTTGGACAGAAGACTTACATGGCGCAGGCACATTGAAGCTTAGAGAACACAGCTTAAACTCAAAGCCAATAGCCTCCATTGGCTTATCAACGCTCGCTCTCCGCTAAGTCTGGACTACAAGGTTCTGCTCTACAACTCCGTTTTGAAACCAATCTGGACCTATGGCTGCCAGCTATGGGGTAACGCGTGCAGCAGTAACATCGACATCGTCCAAAGAGCCCAGTCGAAGATCCTGCGAACTATCACCGGGGCACCGTGGTATGTTCGCAACGAAAACATACAAAAGGACTTAAACGTACCACCGGTCAGGGAAGTCATAGCGGAACACTAGGAAAGGTACTTGAGGAAGCTCACATCGCACCCAAACAATCTCGCGAGAGGCCTCACAAATACGTGCAGCCGATCCCGCCTTCATCGTAATGACCTTCCTACCCAGCGATGCGTTGAGGACCGCGACTCCAAGCTATCAGTCCAAAAAGTAACTGGTAGATAAGTAATGTTAGTAAGATTTGCAAACTTTTTGACATTTCCTAGTTTTATGTTAAGGGATACAGCCAAAAATAAATACCAAAGTTTAAAAAAAAATTTTTTGAAGGTGAATATTTATGCAGCTTAAGTCTATATAAGTGGAATAGGCTTATGATGAACGGAAGATCGAAATATGTAAAAAAATAACTATGTGCACCTAAGATGTTTTGACAAATGCATGGCTCTTTCAAAAAACTTAAGATATAAAGTAAACGCACATAATTTTGTGAAGAAACATTATTTTTCAAAACTGATTAAACAGATTTATGCGCTTTGACATCTATATACCTCCTATTGCAATAACTCAATTCGCGCTTAAGTCGACTTAAGCTACTCTTCCATGTGACCACAGATACATATATATATATATATATATATATATATATATATATATATATATATATATATATATTCTCCCTTCTAATAAAAAAATACAAACCGCAAATACTAGCCCTCCAAGAAACCCATCTTACTAACAATGACACAACATTTCACATACCAAACCAATTCTTACTTTATGAGCAAATGCAACGATATTTTAGCCACCAAAGCTAACAGCTCATCTTATATCCAAATCTATTCAACATAGAATAGTAAACTGTCAATCAAATATTTTAGCAATCGCTGCTGAAATACAGTCCAAAACCCCGTTAGTAATAATCAGCATCTATGTATATATCACCAACTGAAAAATTTGTCGAGCAGAACCTGCACGATCTCATTAACAGCTTCAATAAGCCAGTTCTGGTACTAGGTGATTTCAATGCCTGGCACTCACTTTGGGGATCATCCTCAAACAATAAAAGAGGTAACACAACAGCTAAATTCATCCAAAATAGCAATCTTGTTGTTTTAAACAACATTGACCCCACACACTATTCGACGCATAACACTTTTACTCAAGTTGACCTATCCATCTGCTCCCCAGCACTCAATTTAAACGCATCTTGGTCAACATGCGATGACCTGTATGGAAGCGACCACTATCCTATACACATAGAGCTATTTCCAAAAGCATTTACTTACTCAGCACATAAAGCAAGCGCAAATAATGCTATACCAACAATAAACCCAAATAAAAACAGACATAACTTAACCTAATGGTGGAGCTCTGAACTAGAATCCTTGAAAAGGGAAAAAATCAAATGCCTTAACAATCTCAGAAAACCTACTGAACTACAAAAAAGCTAACGCCAAATTTAAATTTATTGCCAAAAGAGCAAAAAAAAATTAAATTTGCCGAATTTACACAGGATATAAACCCTAACACCACCACAAAAATACTATGGGAAAATGTCCATATAATCACTGGAATTAGAAAAAATACGCGCATACATGCAATAGAAACAGATTCAGGAAACAGTTGCGACCCAATTATTATTGCCAACGCATTCGCCAAACAATGGTCTGAATATTCAAAAGATTCAAATTTTCCACCCTCCTTTCAGCAAAACAAAGCCCACCAGCTTGCCCACCCACCTATAACATACTCCCCAAGAAACAGAGCTAAAACCATTGAAACTCCCATTACGCTAATTGAGCTCCAATCATGTCTCAACAGCCTAAAGGGAATCACTCCCGGAAACAACAACATAAGCTATAAAATACTTAAAAAACTCCCCGCCATAGCAATCAATAAGCTTTTAGAGCTATACAATAGAATATTATTCCCCAGCAATGGAAAATTGCCACAATAATTCCAATTAACAAACCCGATAAACCAAAACACCTTTTAAAAAGCTACCGCCCAATATCACTACTTTCCTGCATATCCAAGACACTAGAAAAATTAATATCAAAAAGAATCATGTGGATGCTCAGTCAAGAGAATCTCCTCTCCCTCAACCAGTACGCGTATAAAACCAAACAAATGCACCATAGAACCCCTGTTAATATTTGATAATTATATTTGCAACAAACTCTCTACAAGAAACCATACATCGGTATTGTCAATAGACATGGAAAAAGCCTTTGACAGAGTAGGAGCGCACTGCATCTTGCAACAACTGCGTGAATGGAAATTTGGGCCAAAAATAATAAACTATATACGAAGCTACCTCAACAACCGAAAAATCCGTGTTAAAATAAGCAACACACTCTCAAACGTTATGCAACTATATAATGGCATCCCACAGGGTTCACCATTATCAGTAACATTGTTCCTTATAGCATTTAATAAATTAAGTATGATAATTAAAGAAGAACAATTTTTTACACTTACAATGTACGCCGATGATCTCTGCCTTATCTTCGGACCAAAACCGTGTTATGTTAACAAACTTAATAATCTCTTTGACAAAATAAACCTATGGTGCAATTTCACTGGAACAAAAATTTCAACTGAAAAATCATCCCATTTACATATTGTAAGAAACACAATTGTACAAACATAGAACTAGTACTTAATAACACTAGCATACCAAATGTACAACAGCTTAAAATATTAAGATTAGTTTTTGACTCAAAGCTTTCTTGGAACGAACATATTAAAACTTTAATAAAATCAAGTAGTAAAAATCTAAAGTGTAACACAACATCTCTTGTAAATATCTCAAAATCAATAATACTATCAAAAATCGACTACGGCCTCTGTATATACGGAAAACCAACAAATCCAATATGAAAAAATTATCCACCCCCTATCACAAGTCCATCCGCCTTTCCCTAGGTGCATTTAGAACCACCCCAATCTATAACATGCTTGCAGAAGCTGGACTACCTGATCTAACGACCAGATTCCAATGGAGCATTGGAAAACAAATCTACAGAATCACTAAAACACCCGACTCATCTTTACACGGAACACTAGTAAACCAACTCAAACGTAAAACGAGAACGCGAAAGGCATCGAGCCTGCAACTAATTATTGATAAGGCAAGAGAACTTGACATACTCATTCAGCCAAAAAAAATCCATAAAGAAAAACTCCCACCATGGTCCTTCAACAATGAATCCGTCATTCTACAACTAGCAGAGTACCAAAAAGACACGACATCCAATGAAGCATACCAACTCTACTTCAACAAAATTAGAAGCGAATACTCCGGATGGAATTTTATCTTCACAGATGGATCAAAAACGGAAAATATCACTGCCCTTAGCGTGGTTAACGAACAAAATATCGTTTTGAAAGCTGCTATCACACCAACATATACTTCAATCTTCACTGCAGAAGTGGAGGCTATGCTAATAGCGGCTGAGCTGGCAAGCACAATTAAACGGAAGAAGCACATCATCTGCTCCGACTCGCTCTCGACTCTTCTCGCAATACGAAACGTCAACAACCACGAGTCCACAGTACAAAAAATACGGGAAATTATTACTTCAAACCACAAAAAGCTAAAACTGCTGTGGACACCAGGTCACGCAGGAATAAGAGGAAATGAGCAAGCGGATAGAGCAGCCAAATATGCCTCCCTAGCACCATTACAACTACACAACACTAACAATAAATAAGATATAAACATGTATATTAACCATAACACAAACGAAATTTTAAACACTGTCTGGAACAATTACAATCACTTCTACAAAACAATAAACCCAAAAAGACTTCCAGTTAACATACCAACAACAACAAACAGGTATGATGGCGTAATATTCACGACTTTTAGACTGACACACACAAGTCTAACTCACGAACATCTTCTTAATCAACAGCCGGCGCCAGTCTGCCCATTTTGCAGCAAAACAACACTCACTATCCAACACTTCTTAAAAAAATGCATCTTTATAAAAAACATTTGCACATCCCTAAATATCTCTATCCCTAACCAACTCCTTACAGAGGTAAACCCCAAAAATATTAAAAACTTTGAAAAACGAATAACTAAATTAAAACTAAAAAAATAGCATAAACAAACACAGCCTGGAGGCCTTCGTTGCTCTGGCTGTACCATTGTACCATAGAATTTAATTCTAAGCTACAATTAAACTAAAAAAAAAAAAAAATACTTGTATCCCATTGAAATCTAAACTTCCCCAGCCTAGTGAGAAGCCCTGGCTAACACATATAGTTAAAAAAAACAATACTAAAAAGAGATGAAGCCTATAACAAATGGAAGAAATATAAGACAGACTTTTTGAACGACTCCTTCAAAAGTTTACGAAGCGCAGTTGTTAAATTGATAAAAGATGGTAAGAAGCGGTTCTATTCCCAGAAATTTCAACAATCCATCTCGTCTAGAGATAAATGGAGAACTATAAATGAAATTGGAGTGGGAAAGCAAAAAGTTAGAACCAGTGTTGAAGATAATGCTGAAGAGCTTAATAAAAAGTTTGTCAACTGCGCCGTACCTGAGGCCCTAGCCAATGAATACTTTTACTGTGATCCTCTGAACTGTGATATTAGCTTTAGTTTTAGGTGTGTCAGTAATTATGAAGTTCTTGAATCTATGTTAAATGTCAAATCAAATGCAGTTGGACTTGATGAAATAAATCCAAAATTTGTCAAAATTATAATTCCGTCAATCTTAAATCAAATTACACATGTTATGAATACAGCAATCACCACTTCGGTTTTTCCTGAAAAATGGAAACTCGCTAAGATTATCCCTGCCCCAAAGAGCAATGGAGACTTCAGACCAATCTCTGTTCTTCCTTTTCTGTGCAAAGTGTTGGAAAATCTTCTAGCTAGTCAAATCAACGAATATATGGTAACCAACAGTCTTCTCAGCAAAAAACCAATCGGGATTTAGGAAAAACAGAAGCTGCACTACAGCAATCCTCAATATTGTTGAGGATATCCGTAGAAATATGGATGATGGCAATGTTACGTTCTTGACACTGCTTGACTATAGCAAAGCTTTTGATACCGTCAACCATGACATCCTATGCACAAAAATGAAGAAGCTATATTGTTTTACAACCACAGCTGATTCTTTATTACGCTCATACCTAGTAAGCCGTCTTCAAGCTGATGTCACACCGTCAAGTTCGTCGTCATTTCTGTCTTTGAGCCGTGGAGTGCCACAAGGATCAGTTCTTGGGCCGCTACTGGACTCGTGTTATGTTAATGATTTGCCCAATGTCTTTTCTGAATGTAATGTCCATATGTATGCCGATGATATGCAGTTGTCTTGTTGTAGTCCATTGTCCAGAATTAATGAATGTGTAAGTGTAACTAATAGAGAATTAGTAAAGGTGAGCGAGTGGTCACGTAGTTATGGCCTAGGTCTGAACACGTCCAAAACTAAGTGTATAGTTAGTGGAGTAAGTGGAGTGACCACATAGTTAAATCTATAGCTAGAACTTATGCAGCCTTAAGAATTTTGTACCTGACACAGCATCTCTTGCCAATTAATATTAAACTCATTGTTGCTAAAACTTACTTAATACCAACCCTCTTTTATACAGATGCATTCAGACAATGACTGTACGCGTTATGTACAGGGTTCGGGGTATCTCCTAGTCGGGAAATCTCGACTAGAGCCTTCTTACTTGTTAATTAATATCTTTTGGTTTTTGTGACTAGTGCCGTAAATTTAAGTTTCTTGGAACTTGTAGCACTAGGCTGTTAATAAATAAATAAATAAAATGTGGAAGCTGACATCGAATCTATGGCAATCAAACTTGAGTCAGTCTTCGTCGAAACAGCTCGCGTCTCAACACCAACACCAGAAAATGCAGTACACGTCCAAATGACAACAAATCCTCAAAATGAACAGCTCGTTCATGAAAAGCGGCGCCTCCGACACCATTGGCAATCCCACAGATCGCCGTCAGCAAAGCAAAATCTGAGAAGAGCCACACGTAAACTCACCAAAGCGATAAAGCGAGAAGAGAAAATCCCCAACGCCGATATATTGAGCAACTATCAACATCTAGCACTAAAAACTCTCTATGGAAAGCTCACCCAACTCTAAGCCCACCGACAGAAACAGTGATGCCTTTAAGAAACAATGCAAGCGGCTGGGCCCGGAGCGATGAAGACAGAGCCAACACATGTGCGGATCATCTGCAAAAAGATTTCCAACCTAATCCTGCTACAAACGCGTTCGCACTCCCGACCGTTATAAACGACTCTCGGCTTCAACATGAGCCAATTGTATTCCGCTTGAATGAAGTCGCAAGAATTATCAACCAGCATCTAAGCCCAAAAAAATCCCCGGGTTGGGACTTAATAACCCCAAAGATGATTATTGAGCTTCCCTATTGTGCAGTCTGCATCATTGCACAGTTATTCAACGCAATCACACAATTCGGCCACTTTCCAGAGAGATGGAAAAAGTCTATCATAATAATGATTCCAAAGCTGGGTAAAGATCGGACAGTTCCCTCGTCGTACAGACCTATAAGCCTTTTATCGTGTCTATCAAAATTCTTCGAAAAATGTTTGCAGACTCGGATTAGTCAATTCCTGAATCTCCATAACATAATCCCATCACATCAATTCGGCTTTCGTGAAAAACACGGAACTATTGAGCAGGTCAACCGCATAACATCAGAAATACGAGGCGCGTTCGAAAATTGAGAATAGTGTTCTGCAATATTTTTGGATGTGTCTCAGGTGATGATACAGCTATTCTCAGCCGCTCCAGATACCCACTGCAAGCAACAACACAACTTGCTCGTCACATCGTTAACGTAGAAAACTGGCTATCCGACTGGCGAATTAAGGTAAACGAACAAAAATGTAAACATGTAACTTTCACCCTAAACAGGCAAGACTGTCCACCACTCACGCTTAACAACACCCCACTCCCGAAAGCAAACGAAGTAACGTACCTGGGAGTACACTTGGACAGAAGACTTACATGGCGCAGGCACATTGAAGCTTAGAGAACACAGCTTAAACTCAAAGCCAATAGCCTCCATTGGCTTATCAACGCTCGCTCTCCGCTATGTCTGGACTACAAGGTTCTGTTCTACAACTCCGTTCTGAAACCAATCTGGACCTATGGCTGCCAGCTATGCGGTAACGCGTGCAGCAGTAACATTAACATTCCAAAGAGCCCAGTCGAAGATCCTGCGAACTATCACCGGGGCACCGTGGTATGTTCGCAACGAAAACATACAAAAGGACTTAAACGTACCACCGGTCAGGGAAGTCATAGCGGAACACATGGTTAGATACTTGAGCAAGCACCCAAACAATCTCGCGAGAGGCCTCACAAACTCGTGCAGCCGATCCCGCCTTCATCGTAATGATCTTCCTACCCAGCGATGAGTTGAAGAACGCGATTCCAGGCTATCAGTTCAAAAAGTAACTGTTAGATAATTAATGTTTGTAAGATTTGTAAACTTTTTTCATTTCCTTGTTCTTTGTAACTTAAGGGATACAGCCGAAAAATAAATAGCAAAGTTTAAAAAAAAAAAAAAAGAAAGGATGTTTTCTAATTCTTGAAAACGGTATCATCAAAGATTTCAATGGCAAATCTGAAAACTTGCAAAGTTCCCTAGATGCTTTGCAATTAGTCGACTCCATCAAAGGAGAATATGAGTTAACGGCCATCCAAATTATGAAAACTAAACTAAAGGGGCATGCAAACTCGGCCGGCCGTTAGTTGCAACACTTAAACAATTTTTTTAACCGCTCTACACTCTCTTTCTATCCCAACCTCTCCCACAATAAAATATACTGAGGTGCCCAGTCTCCCCTGTTCTGTCAAAAAGTGTTTCTACAAAGTTTAGGCAAAACTGGTACCCACACTTTGAAATGTTTTTGGTACAATTTTTTTTTTCGTAAAACTTCGCAGAAGAATACGTGGTTGATGCAACTCAACAAAGTCCACAAGCCTCAAACAAATCCACAAACAGATATACAGACTATAACTTTTGAACAGGGTGATTATGACAAGAAAAAAATCGAATGGCAGGGAGGAATTCCGCCAAGTTTCGAGTGTATACAAAAGTCGCACGAGAATAAAAAAGCTTATTATTTAGAAACGGCATAGTCTAGATAATTTATCTAAACTATTTTAAGCTAGCCCTTACCGGAAAAAGTTGTAGTGATTCTTTCTAAAAAAATCTGAAAAGATTCGAAAATTTTCATCTTTGATCAAAGTATTTCGAGTTTATGTTGGATAATCTTGAATTTTTCAAATCCGACCACGGATTCGTGCTACGTAGTCAGCTTTTGACTGCCATATTGCAGCTAAATACTCACAGCCGCCCGGTAATTTTCCAGCGGCAGTCTTACTATAAGACAACTAAACAAAAATAAAAAAATAATTTCGTGTTGGGCCGTGCTGGGCCGTGTTTCCAGAGTTTTTTCGTCGTTCGTGCTCGTGCGTGTTTTGAAAAAGGTTTCGTGCTCGTGTTGGGCCGTGCCGAAAAAATTCGACACGCACCCATCTTTAATCCAGTCCCGCATGATGCGGACAGCGCTAGACTTTCGCCAAATATTCACGGCACATAACTAGGCTATGTAAAAAGTTCTCTTCGAATGGACAAATGAGTGCCAAAATGCATTCCAATACCTTGAAGATAAGCTCATTGAACTCACATTATTACAATGCCCAGACTTCAGCAAAGAATTTTGCATAAAACCGGATGCAAGTAAACAAGCTTGTGGCGCGGATTTAACACAAAACCACAATGGTCTTCAACTTCCCATAGCATATGCATCACGTTCATTTACTAAAGGAGAAAGTTAGAAAAGTACAACAAAACTAGAACTAGCAGCACTGCATTGGGCAATAGTACATATTCGATCATGTATTTATGGAAAAATCGTCACAGTGAAAACAGATCACAGACCGTTAACTTATTTGTTTTCTATGATTAATCCTAGTTCAAAATTAACACGCATGCGACTCGAACTAGAAGAATACGACTTTACAGTCGAGTACCTAAAGGGCAAGGACAATTTTGTGGCTCTGTCAAGAATAACAATAAAAGAACTTAAAGAAATACAAAACCAAGTCCAAAGTCACTACCAAGCAACAAAGCAGACAGAATAAACCCTACATAGGAAAAGAACAAGAACTTTTGCTTAGGCAAGATCTTGAAAAAGCTTCTAAGCCCAGCGTATATGAAGTCATCACAAATGACAAAGTACGAAAAGTAGTAGAATACAGGTAACCCTCCTACAACGCGGTTTTCTATAACGCGTTTTCGCTCCAACGCGGTTCCCAAAATGCGGTAATTTTCTTACAACGCGCCTCCTAAAACGCGATTTTTACTAATACTTTTTCCACCTGAGTATAATTGAACGCCGACGACAAGTTTCCGGTAGTGTCGTTATTGTTAGCTTATTTAAAAAAGGGTATTTCCCGCAGTTCTTTTGAACTAGAACGAACAAAACGTCCAAGACAAATCATAATAAGTGATGAGGAGACTTAGAAAATTATGGTTCCATTTTCGTTTTAATTTATTATTTCTTTCAACTTGAATATGTTACGTAAAATTGAAATTTTATTTTTGTTTTGTTTAGTTTTGATAAAATAAATGAAGTGTTATCAAATTACATAGAGGGTGTTCAACAGTTCTTTTCATCGTTTCATGTTTCATGTTTCAAGCGTCCGGCAACAACAACTTAAATAGAAAATATTCTTGAAACCATGAAACACCCCAGCCTATGTATACAAAAATTGTTTCATGTTTCATGAAAGTGAAGATAAGAAGAGCACGATATTTAATCGATATTTGCAATCGATGCATTGCGATGTTCAGTATTTTTTTCAGAATAATTGGTGTATTTTTGTGCAAAGAAGTATAAAAACATCTGATTAATGGCCGCCGCAAACAAAAGTTATTTAAATTGGTTTTGTTTGATCAAATAAAATAGTAATTATCTCATTTATAACTACTATTTAGAAGCGCATGGCTCCCAAACATATCTGTGGTCACATGGAAGAGTAGCTTAAGTCGAATATTGAAGTTTTGAGATATCGCCAATTTTGTGTATTTTTTTATCTACTTGATTTTCGTGAAAAATGTATCTGCTGAAATGTTGCTAATAAGTTTATTAGAGAAGAAAGGTACAAGTTTTAAAAAATATTTGGGAAATAGAGAAGATTTGACACCTTTTATACATAAGGTACCGTTTATTTGTAACGTCGCTTTGAATTAACAGCTTATGTGTACATAAGCTGTTTTGCAATATTGGTTATTTGTTTATTTCATCGAATTGCATTTCATCATAAGAACTAACACTCACTTAAAATTGCTCTATGCAAGAATAATATTTCATTAAAAGAACTTATTTGAACATAAGTTGTTTGAAAAAAGTTAGTTTTTTTTTTTGAAGGTGAATATTTATGCAGCTTAAAGCTGGGTTTCCTGCACAGCGAAAAAAAAATTTTCCATACAAAATCGTCGCAGCGGGAATGGTTTTTTTTGGCTGCGTGTGTTCTAGGTTTCCAGTAACGTAGCAAAAAATACTAAACTGCTTATCGATAGTATCGATTAAATACATATGTACACACTGGCGCTCGGCTCAGGAAATAGCAAATCATATATCTTTTGGAGCCGAGAGCAGGAAAACGTAGTGCAAAATGGAAAAGGAAACAAAATGCAAAAAACGTGTGAAAAATTTTAGCCACGACGAAAAGGTTTTATTAATTAAATGTGTCGAGTCGCATAATTAAATTGAACTTCTGTCATGTGGAAATTTTGGATGAATTCCATGGGATTCTGCACCATATTAGTGAACTAAAATGCATAAAATTTTGTAATATGTTCTATAAAATATGTGTATGTTAATGTAAAATGCTTACGTCGTTCACAAATCTTCCTCTTTGATGCCTTCGCTGCAAATATGGGTTGACCCACCATTTGTGCTGTCGGCGTTGACGGTTCCGTTTCTCTTCTTCCTCGCTCGTCCTTGCAACAACATATGCTGCCAACAACGGAATAAGCATGCTACTTCCACTATTCATATTTTCTTTTTAATTGTAAGCTTTGTTTACTTTTAGATATTTTATGCCTCAGTGTGACCAAGTATCTCCTAAGATATGTTATGCAAAATGACATATTTTTACCACACATTGGGGGACTATGGTCACACTGCCCACGCTTCCGAAATATACTGCAAATTCCGGCCAGGATTTTTTCACTGTGCAGGAAACCCACCTTAAGTCTATATAAGTGGAATAGGTTTATGATGAACGGAAGATCGAAATATGTAAAAAAAAAAACTATGTGCACTTAAGATGTTTTGACAAATGCATGGCTCTTTCAAAAAACTTAAGCTAAAAAGTAAACGCACATAATTTTGTGAAGAAACATTATTTTTAAAAACTGATTAAACAGATTTATGCGCTTTGACATCTATATACCTCCTATTGCAATAACTCAATTCGCGCTTAAGTCGACTTAAGCTACTCTTCCATGTGACCACAGATATATTTAAAGCTTTTAAATGGAATTTTTCTTAATCCAGGCAGCTGTAGCGCAGTCACCGAAAATATGAAACGCATTGAGACGCAAAATGCCGTTAACGAGATATGCTATTCATCCATGAAACATGAAACAATGAAACGGAACTGTTGAACACCGCTATTATATTTTGTTTTGACTCAATAAATAAATAAATAAAATATACATATATTTAGTATGAATATATATACGAACAAAATCCAATTTTTCAGTTTGGAACCAAACCATAGACATGTTATCAACTGACTGGCAACTCTCTATACAAAAATTATATGCGGCGATGTAAAGCAAAACAAGGCCAAGAAAAGTAAGCTAGCAAACGCCATTTGGCAGCTTTTGATATACACACAGGTGCAAGCCCAAGCTGCCAAATGGCGTTTGCTAGCTTCCTGCTTCTTCTTGGCCTTGTTTTGCTTTCGCACCCACTGTGCCGCATATAATTTGTATAAGAAGATTTGTCCAGTCTGTTGATACATTGTCTATGACCAAACTCTGATTTTTGTATGGAGTTCATATCTCCTACAACGCTATTTCTTACAAAACGGCAATTCTTAGGAACCTAACCCCAGCGTTTTAGGAGGGTTACCTGTAGAATAAATGTTAGCGATCTGTATACTAATGGGAATATCGACTTAGGTCAGATTTTCCAATATGCATGATATACACCAACTTAAAGTGGCACCGCATGAAAAAATCTTTGAACAAGTTTCAATAGATAATTTCAAAAATATGGGCAGTAAAACATTGAATTTATTAAGAGTAGCGCTACTCAAGCCGGTGACCATAATATAAATTGATAAAGAAAAAGAAGCAATATTGTCTGCACTTCATGATAATCAAATATGCTAGTTTTCGGCAGACAAAGTAAGTAACATAAGTCCTTTATATAATATAGTTTAGATTAGAACCGGCCTATAAAAGGCTAAGAATAATGTTATTAAAGCATAAGGTTCAAAATAAGGAATATTATGATAGCATTAGATTTTAATATTCAAAGAGCAGTCCAAGTTCTATCAAAGAAGGAAACAGGTAATAAGTTAGAACCTATATATATATAGAGGTAGAGGTGGGTGTTGCATCCAAATTTTTGAATCAAATGTTTTTGACTGTCACCATTTGTCTTCCTACCAAGTTTGGTGGCTCTAGCTCAAAAACTGTTAAAGCCGATTCAAATTTTATAAGGCGGGTTGCTTGGGTGGGCGTGCCATCCAAAATTTTGATGCAGATCTTTGGTAGATGTTGCCTTCTATCTTTCTACCGAATGTAGGGGCTCTAGCTTAAAAACTGTAAGAGATATCGAAGTTTCCAATTTTAAATGGTGGGCGGCAGAGGTGAGCGTGGCTGCCAAATTTTTGATGCAGATCTTTTGTATATATCTCCATATATCTTCCTACCAAATTTGGTGACTCTAGTTAAACAAATTTGGAAGATACACGCATAACCGTTTTAACAATGGCGGGGGGTGGGGGACGGAAGGTGTGGGCGTGGCATCCAAATTGTTGATGCAGTTTGTTGGAAATCTTCACTACCTATCTTGACACAGAATAGCCAAAAAGAAGAAATACAGAAACAAGTTAACAAATTGGTCCGCGACAACCTTCTGTATCTAAATATAACAGCCCACTCCTTCTCGTTCCAAAGAAAGCCTTATTAGGCTCTGAGAATAAAAAATGGCGATTAGTGATTACCGCCAGATAAATAAAAAATTGCTTCCATAAAAATTTCCTCTTCCTAGAATCGATGATATTCTAGACCAGTTGGGTAGAGCTAAATGTTTTTCATGTCTTGACCTGATGTCAAGATTCCATCAGATTGAACTTGATGAAAACTCAAGAGATACTAAGTGTTTTTCAACGCATAATGATTCGTATCGCTTTACGCGACTACCTTTTGGTTTAAAAATAGCTCCAAATTCTTTTCAGAGAATGATGACCATAGCGTTCTATGTGCTTCAACCCTCTCAGGCATTCCTGTACATATATGATCTAATATTAATCGATAGTAATCGGTTGTTCCGAAAAGCATAAGTTTAGAAACTTGACAGATGTTTTTGATCTTTGCAGGACATACAACCTAAAACTGCATCCCCAAAGTGCACATTCTTCATGCACGAAGTAACCTTTCTTAGTCACAAATGTACAGATAAATAATTTTGCCAGATGACAAAAATATGATGTCATCAAGAACTATCCAGTCTAGAGATGGGCGCGAGCCGTGTTTTATTTCGTGGCACGCACGAACACGACGTGGCTAAAAAAATTTCGTGCGTGTTCCGTTCGTGTTCGTGTCTTGCTCTAGACACGAGAATACACTACATCAAAAATGCTACTCTGACCGACTTAAAATAACCTTTGCGCTTTTTTGTCTGAATGTTGCGGTCGCTAAGTTGTCAAACAGCATATTGTCCCATCACTATTGACAACTGCCCCATAACTAACGAAAAGCAATCTGCCTTTGACATGAGTACATATTAAAAAGACAAAGCAAAAGAAGTGTAACATGTCGCGGCAAGTAATAGAAAACGCTGTTCGCAGAAATAGGGCCAAAATTAAACTTATTAAGAACTAAAACGCAAAAAGCGATGTTTGGCAATCATTTTGTATGATAGAGTACGACAATGCAAAAGCTGATTATGTCTGCTGCATAAAGTGCAAGGCTGTATTCTCATATACAGCAAAAACCGGCACTGGCACACTACTTCGCCTTAAATGCGTGGGTGCTCCATCGTGCAGAAAAAATAAACTATACTGGACATATTTGCGAAGAAGGAAGTGTTGCAGCGAGCTCTGGATATTCTGGCGGAAAAGCAGCTATGCTTAGTGGTGAAAGACTTACTTCGTTCTATGCATCTACATTCATGTACTAGCTTTTAATCCTGCGGCCTCACTCCCGACCGCCCAATAGTAATCTCCCTTTTCTTTTACAACTGGTCGGCCGAGAGCGATGCCGCGAGATTAACAGTAACTAAAAAATAAAACTGGCATTTTTATATCAATTCTATTATTTTTGTTTTTGCTGGTCGAGGTTTTCGCGAGTATGCACAGGCACTAATAAATACAGGTGCGGAGTTTGGGAAGACAGACTACAACGATGTTGTTGTATCCCGTTAAACACTCACCACATCTGTTATGGTGGACCATTACAATAAATTGAAGGAGCAAATTAAGGCCGACTTGGCGGATCAGCATCTAGCCTACACAACAGATATGTGGACAGACCACTACACTCAAAGGAGATTTATTTCGCTAACTGCGCATTATGGTAATGCATTTATTGTCTTAAAAGTCGCACTCTTAGGAACAAGAGAATTTTCGGAGGACCGAAAAACAAGCAGTAATATTTTGAAAAATATTACAGAAATATTGGAGGACTTTCAAATTGAGCCGAAACTTAAAAGTGCTGTGGTGGTCACAGATAATGGCGCAAATGTAGTTAATGCTTTCTGCCAATACAAACGGCTTTCTTGTGCTTGTCACAATTTAAATTAAGTAGTAGGAGACGCTATGGAAAAAAGTGTTATGCCTGAAATTAAAAAAATTATAGATTGCGCCCGAGCCCTTGTAAAATATGTTAAGTATTCGGAATTAAACAATAAATTGACAACTACTTTAAAGCAAGACGTGAAAACACGATGGAATTCCATTTACATTATGCTTGAGAGCATTTATAAAACCCAAGAAGAAGTTAAAATTCTAAAATTATTTTAGCTATTCCAGCAAGTTCGGCTACGAGTGAACGACTTTTTTCGAGTTCAGGAAATATATTAAATAAAAGGCGGACTAGATTGCTAAGTTCAAATTTAGACAAAATTTTATTTTTATATATATAAATATGTAAGACTACAACATTTCATTTCCATAGAAATAAATATACGTACACGAAATATAAATCAATTTTTTTATTGGAGTTTAAATTTTTACTAGTTGTTACCTCCGCGGCTTCGCTCTCGGCCGGCCGTTAGTTGCAACACTTAAACAATTTTTTTAACCGCTCTACACTCTCTTTCTATCCCAACCTCTCCCAAAATAAAATAAACTGAGGTGCCCAGTGTCCCCTGTTCTATCAAAAAGTTTTTGGTACAATTTTTTTTCGTAAAACTTCGCAGAAGAATACGTGGTTGATGCAACTCAACAAAGTCCACAAGCCTCAAACAAATCCACAAACAGAAATACAGACTATAACTTTTGAACAGGGTGATTATGACAAGAAAAAAATCGAATTGCAGGGAGGAATTCCGCCAAGTTTCGAGTGTATACAAAAGTCGCACGAGAATAAAAAAAAGCTTATTATTCAGAAACGGCATAGTCTAGATAATTTATCTAAACTATTTTAAGCTAGCCCTTACCGGAAAAAAGTTGTAGTGATTCATTCTAAAAAATCTGAAAATATTCGTATATGATCAAAGTATTTCGAGTTTATGTTGGATAATCTTGAATTTTGCAAATCCGACCTCGGATTCGTGCTACGTAGTCAGCTTTTGACTGCCATATTGCAGCCACAATACTCACACCCATATTATTTAGTGTTTTCCAGGTATCTCTGGTTGTTATTGCATTGTCGAACTTACTACTAAAGAAGGTACGCTTAGCATTTTTAATTGAATTATTTGCGTTTCGTCAGGAAATTTTGAAAAGTCGATAGAAGTAGTCCGTCCTATATCTTTTCCATTTTTCATAAGCCTGGTCTCTCTGTTCGATTGCTCTTTTAACCCCATTTTTAAACCATGACTTTATAATGGGTTTTGCAAATTTTGTCTTAAGCGGTAGAAACTTGTTGTAGAGGAAGTCAATGTTGCGTTGAAGTAGTGTTAATTGGGTGTCAACAGTACGGTGCAGGCTGACGCTCAGTCATGGTGTTCAACAGTGGACTACATTCTTTCTGAAAACCAACTGGAAGGCAGCGCCCTTGTAATGACCCTCAGCAAGTCGATGGACGGAAGCGCGTCTCATTGGCTGTCTCAGACATGTTTGATGTTTCAAAGAATTGTTTTTGCAATATTTTGCGTGAACAGAGACGGTGGCTGCAATAGTCATGAATCTGCTTAATGGATGCCCTGCAGAAGGAGAGTGCTTGTCATTACATGGAAACAGATTTTTACTTCACTAATGGCCAGATGTAAGACGCTGAATGTGGAACAAATAGCAGTCTCGGTTGTGCTGGCGCATGCAATTGGAATTGACAAGCGATTGAAGCGATTATTTTTCATTAATAGCATCAATACTTGTAATGAGCTGCAACAAGAGTTAAAAAGCTTACTCATTTGACGCTGGATCGAGTTAGTTTCTAAACGGCAATACATCGTGTGGACATGTATCCACAGTGTGCCCTGATCGCCAGGAGCGTTCGTCATCCAACAGAAGCAACATTGTAAAAGATGTCAACATTTATACTGTTCTCGAGCCGGTAGGAAACTTGTTGCAATGTGGAGAGTCGTTCCAAATTTGTTTTGACTCAGGAGCAGAGTGCTCGCTGATCAAGGAAGCCGCAGAGACTATCCGGAACTAGAATAAGCAACGTAGTCATTTTATGAGGCATTGGTAGTAGTACTGTTTGTAGCACTTTGCAGATATTGGCCAACGTTCTGATAAGTGAACGTTTATTCGAAATATTGTTCCATGTAGTGTTAGACCATTTTATAAAGTACGACGCTCTGATTGGTCGAGATATATTGAGCCAGGGAATTGGCGTTAAAATTACATCAATTGCTCTTCTTATGCTTAACGAAAAATCTATATTACCTGTTCAAGTTTCTGAGTGCAACCCTGATTTGGCTAATGTTGACACAGACTGACGCTCATGGACCGGATAGAGACCAATTGCTATCAATCTTAAAAGAATATTCAGGCTCATTTGTTAATGGTATTCCACAAAGCCGTGTAACTACGGGACAGTTAGAAATTCGAAATTCGTGTAGAAGAAAAGGCAAGAGTTCGACTGTTAATTAAAAAGCTGTTAGAATCGCACATTCTACGACCCAGTTCTTCTCCCTTTGTGAGCTCAATGCTACTAGTACGAAAGAAAATGGTACAGACCGCCTGTGCGTAGATTAACGCAAATACTGTTTCTGATAAGTACCCATTGCCGCTTTTTTCTGATCAGATATTTAGGCTGAGTGGTGCTTAGTTTTTCAGCTCTATAGATATGGAAGCGGGTTTCATCAGATCCCAATACACCCGAATTCAATCGAGCGGACGGCATTCGTTACGCCAGAAGGTCATTTTGAATACAGTAGAATCCGGTTACATCGACACTCAAGGGACCGACGATCTAACGTCGTTATACCCGGAAGACGCTCTAACCGAAAGGAGCAAAAAAAATATATCTTTTTGGTTTATTTTATGGTTGCCATGTACGTTATAGGTTTAAAAATATAACAAATAAATTTTTTCATTTAATTTAATTTTTTGATGTATAAAAACAGTCGCACACAGCATCATTTTTTCCATGAAGCATTCGTTTCGCGGCAAGGGGAGTAAAGGGATAACAACGGCAAGCAATGCTTCATGACTTGTGTAGGAATGATTGGTTTTTCTTACTTTGCTATGACTTATTCCACGCCAGAACCACCAAATTTTGCGCCAAGATAGGTAATGACGTTCCCCAAAAAAATGTATCAAAACTTTGGATGCCACTCGCACTCCTTCCGCTCCCATCCTCCCTGCTCCTTGAAATTGAAAGAGCCTGTAGATTTCACATTTTTTGGCCAGAACCACCAAATTTTGTGCCAAGATAGGTAATGACGTTCCCCAAAAAATGCATACAAATTTTGGATGCCACGCCCTTACCTGATGCCCCTAACCCCTCCGCAGTTTATGAAACAGTTAAGCGTGTTTCTTCAACATTTATAGAGCTAGAGTAACTAAATTTGTTATGCCTGAAATTAAAAAAATTATAGATTGCGCCCGAGCCCTTGTAAAATATGTTAAGTATTCGGAATTAAACAATAAATTGACAACTACTTTAAAGCAAGACGTGAAAACACGATGGAATTCCATTTACATTATGCTTGAGAGCATTTATAAAACCCAAGAAGAAGTTAAAATTCTAAAATTATTTTAGCTATTCCAGCAAGTTCGGCTACGAGTGAACGACTTTTTTCGAGTTCAGGAAATATATTAAATAAAAGGCGGACTAGATTGCTAAGTTCAAATTTAGACAAAATTTTATTTTTATATATATAAATATGTAAGACTACAACATTTCATTTCCATAGAAATAAATATACGTACACGAAATATAAATCAATTTTTTTATTGGAGTTTAAATTTTTACTAGTTGTTACCTCCGCGGCTTCGCTCTCGGCCGGCCGTTAGTTGCAACACTTAAACAATTTTTTTAACCGCTCTACACTCTCTTTCTATCCCAACCTCTCCCAAAATAAAATAAACTGAGGTGCCCAGTGTCCCCTGTTCTATCAAAAAGTTTTTGGTACAATTTTTTTTCGTAAAACTTCGCAGAAGAATACGTGGTTGATGCAACTCAACAAAGTCCACAAGCCTCAAACAAATCCACAAACAGAAATACAGACTATAACTTTTGAACAGGGTGATTATGACAAGAAAAAAATCGAATTGCAGGGAGGAATTCCGCCAAGTTTCGAGTGTATACAAAAGTCGCACGAGAATAAAAAAAAGCTTATTATTCAGAAACGGCATAGTCTAGATAATTTATCTAAACTATTTTAAGCTAGCCCTTACCGGAAAAAAGTTGTAGTGATTCATTCTAAAAAAATCTGAAAATATTCGTATATGATCAAAGTATTTCGAGTTTATGTTGGATAATCTTGAATTTTGCAAATCCGACCTCGGATTCGTGCTACGTAGTCAGCTTTTGACTGCCATATTGCAGCCACAATACTCACACCCATATTATTTAGTGTTTTCCAGGTATCTCTGGTTGTTATTGCATTGTCGAACTTACTACTAAAGAAGGTACGCTTAGCATTTTTAATTGAATTATTTGCGTTTCGTCAGGAAATTTTGAAAAGTCGATAGAAGTAGTCCGTCCTATATCTTTTCCATTTTTCATAAGCCTGGTCTCTCTGTTCGATTGCTCTTTTAACCCCATTTTTAAACCATGACTTTA